>CAIGQV010019186.1:19340903-19391260 GCA_903798115.1 Danio jaintianensis | reverse complement strand
ATATATATATATATATATATATATATATATATATATATATATATATTCATTCATTCATTTTCTTTTCGGCTTAGTCCCTTTATTTATCTGGGGTCGTCACAGCAGAATGAACCGCCAACTTATCCAGCATATGTTTTACACAGCGGATGCCCTTCCAGCTGCAACCCATCACTGGGAAACATCCATACACACTTATTCACACACATACACTACAGACAATTTAGCTTACCCAATTCACCTATACCACGTTTTTGGACTAGTGGGGGAAACCGGAGCACCCGGAGGAAACCCACGTGAACACGGGGAGAACATACAAACTCCACACAGAAATGCCAACTGACCCAGCCGGGGCTCGAACCAGCGACCTTCTTGCTGTGAGGCGATTGTGCTACCCACTGCGCCACCGTGCTGCCATATATATTTCAAGAAATGCTGTGCAGTGTCATTGTTTTTTTTTTTTATGATGATATAATTATGACACTCTACACTTCTGGTGTCTCTGTGGTTCTGCATTTGGCTGTTATTGGGCAGCGCTAGGAACAGTACCGAATTTTTTTTCACCTCTTATTGCAGATTCAATGCTTTATTATTTCAAAGTGCCAAAAACTTTAAGCCTTTAAGCTTTACTGTGTCATGTATATATGGAATATTTAGAATATGCCTTTGAGATGTTTATGAGAAAAAATCTTTCTAGAAGAGACATTCTAAATATGTTTACTAGATATTTGTACACAGTAGATATTTTTCAGATTGAATCTGTTTTACAGATGTGTGTGTGTGCTGTCTGCGTTGTCATATCCCTGTCCCAATTAAAAAAGTGTGGCTTGCTATTTTGGTGGTAACAATGAAGTTTAACTCTTGCTAACAAAACATATTTAGTTGCTAAATCATCTAATGTCAATACAAACATACAGTAGCAAAGTTAGCTAACAAACTAAATGCATTCATCAACTAGCACAAAAATTTAGCAGGTTTTTGAGCATTGCAGCTAATTTCTGTGTTCTTTTGTCTTATAATAGCATTCACTGAGTGATATCTAGAATATTGTTCTACATTTTAAGTCAGTTTGCACTGAGCTCCAAATCAGATTCTTTGTTTATTTCAGTTCTCAACCAGCACACATAATCCAAAAGGATGTGTCATGTGAATTAAGAGCCAAAACTAGATTTACTGATCTTATTAAAGGGATAGTTTACCCAAAAATGAAAATGCATTTCATCATTCTTCATTTTTTCTCCCTCATGTGGTTTTAAACCTGCGTTTGGTTCTTCTGTTGAACACAAATTAATATATTTTTGAAGAATGCCAGTTGCTGGTACCCATTAACTTCCATACTCTAGTAAAAGGAAAAAAACAATACTATGAACATCAATGGGTCCCAGCAACAAGCATTTTTTAAAATGCCATCTTCTGTGTTCACCAGAATAAAGGAACTCAAATAAGTTTTGAACAAGTGAAGGTTGAGTAAATCATTTTCATTTTTGGGTGAACTATCACTTTGGTGATCAAAGTTATTGGATTATTTGAGAATAAAATTACCTATTGGATTATGTATATTACCAAAATAATATACAAAATGATTTACAAATTAAAATATTGTTAATGCATGTTTTAAATACACAATTAAATACTGATAATCCCCAATTACAAAAAAAAAAGCAAAACACAGTATGTCAATAATATTAAAACTAAAATATATATAAAACAATTTCTGTTTAAATATGTTGTTTGCAAGATCAGCGTGTCTGTGTGAATTAAATAATCTATCACTATATATAGTGAGCTCCAGAAAAGCTTCTCTGTTTTCCTTAATTTCCATTTACAGGAGTGAAGCTGCCATGCTGTCAAGTTTGCATGCTTGCTGTCACCTCATTTTTGACAATACGTAATCAAGTACAAACAGTAGCTGCTGTTGAAAAGGTAGCTGCCTAGCAAGAGTAGATTTGTACATCAGGAGCATACCTAAATAGTTTACTGACATCCGATGGTATGCTTAATTGAAGTTTCCTCACAAGCTCTGTTAGGAATTGAAAGTTGTTTTTTCTAGAGCTGGTTTAAGATACTGTATATTGCTGTTGGTGGTTCTGCTTAATGAAGTGTGGTTAAAATAATCATTTGAAAGATCTTATGCATCACAAATTAGTGTACTCTCAGTGCTAGGTTGTGGTTGGAAGGGCATCTGCTGCATAAAACATGTGCCAGAGAAATTGACGATTCATTCCGCTGTGGTGACCCCTGATACATCAGGGACTGATTTAGTGAGTGAATGATGATATCTTATGCACTGTTCAAGTTTGAGGTGAGTAATGTAATCCTTTCTTTTAACCAATGATACATACATATTTTAATTTATATACATTTATAAAAAAGAACATTAAAGACATTTATGTTATTACAGAAGATTTATTTTTGAAATAAATCATTTTTTTCATCTTTCTATTAATCCTTATTAAGTATTACAAACAAACAGATAAATTAATCAATAAAATGTACACAGATAATATGTAATGTGGAAGTCATAATAGTAATAATAATTGTGATCACTTTTAATTTTGCACTTTTATTTCTTATCAAATAAAGCATTGCACATCATAAGAGACTTATAAGCAAAAAATATATGTATACCTTAAATTACTTTATCACCCCTAAACCTTTAAATAGTTGCAAAAATGGTCTTTTCTGTCAGTTGTGATTAATTTGATATGTCCTTGCTGAATAAAATCTGGCTTTGTGTGGCCACTCTTTCAGTCACCAGAACCCATCAAGATCCTCAAGAACCGGGACTAACTGCATTAGATATTTAAAAAGAATTAGTAAAGTCAAATTCAGTGGTCTTTGTTTGACATCTGCCAAAGTCTAATTAACCTCAACGGCAGACATCTGTTTACAATAGCAGTTGTATAAAATCAGTAGTTGATGCACCTTTCCCCTCATCTTTTACTTTCTTCTGTAAGTCATCAGCTAATTAGCACCTTTAAACCTGACTGTGGGATGAGAAAAATAGCTAGCATTCTTTTCTTTCTTTCATAAACCAGCACAATCCAACTGAATGTTTGCCTTCTCAATTTCTTGTATGCCTCTTAGTTGACAATATTAAAATGCAAATGATAGCACTATTAATTTATTCGGAAATCTGTATTGTGAGACAAACAGTTTAAAGCCGCTTGTCTGTTCCTGCAAGTAGCAAGCCGCTCAATTTCTTTTTAATTGCCTTACATGATGCTTGCTAACAAAGTCTAGCAGGAAATAATCAATCACAAACAGGGATTAACTAGGATGCATGTTTCATTTTATACTGCCATAAAACTTGCCCCTGAAAAACAAATGGTAAAAATAGGCATTCAAAGGATGGAAGAGAGTGCCAGAAAGGAGAGACAGGACTTTGAATGGACTTGTTTCTTTTGTCCTTGAGGGAATGATATTTGCTCCTTCAAGAAGAATGTTTATTTTATTATTATTATTTTGTTCTGTTCTTGGATCACCTTCCTCTAGCACAGTAATACCCTTAATAAGGGAGAAAATGAGGACCTGAGCTCGAAATGGAAAACAGAGGTTGCAATGGAGAATTGTTTATATTTTAGGCATCTCGCTTTTCGTATTATGCACACCGCAGAATTATTCAGTATATGTTGTTCTCTGTTATATTTTTTATGTCAAGCACTAAAGCACAAAGGACATTTTTTGAGAAAATTGTGCAATTATTCTGCAATTTAAACAGTCTTTCAGGCTTTTCTTTAAAACATTGTCCTTAGCCTATCATTCCTTACAAAGTAACAACTACAGAAAGTAAAGGGGGAAATAATAAAAACATCCACAATCATAGCCACAAGCAGCGATAATCAGAGTCCAAGCACACAAACTTTGGGTTGACAATGTAGTTTATACAATAGCTGTGTCTCTTTTTCAAGTATAATGCTAGTGTCTGTGTGGGGGGAGTATTCATTCATTCATTCATTCATTCATTCATTCATTCATTCATTCATTCATTCATTCATCCATTCATTCGTTCTGTTTGTGTGTATGTTCAGACTGGTTCAATGTAACACTTAATGAGCTATATCTATTTTGTTCACAGATTTAAATTTCTGTGTAAGCGACACCGATGAGTATACATATATATATATATGTTCCTAGTTCTAATTTCAGTAAAAGGCTACAGCTATAAACACATGTCAAATGGTATATTTTTAGCTGTATGATTGGTGATAGTGTAATTTTCAGGAATACTTTGTGGTCCAGTTCATTATAGACATCAGTTTCGCCTCTCCAGTTCTCAATAATCTAGAGAGTCTCACAGGATACAGTGTAATGAAAGACAATAAGGGTCTTCTGGCAATGTCTTAAAAATAGCAATCATTTAAAGTAAATAGCTGTAATATGGCTACTCCGGTGAAGTCAACCTTAAATGGAATATCCATGGCCAAGCCAACATTATGTCAAGCCAGCATTATGAATATTCATGGCCAAGCCATGCATTATGCTTTTCTTTTCTTCTTTTCTTTTCTTTTCTTTTCTTTTCACGCTCATGACAAGCACTCCAAATCACTCTAATTAAATGTAGATTTAGCCAATGGCTTACATTTATTTATTTCAGGTAAGATGCTGCCTGGCAAAAAAAAAAATGTTTGAAAAAAATCCATGGACTAGCTCATCAATAGCTCTATTGAGCTTGTTCCAGCATCACAGTCCACCTGCAGGGTCACTGGAGACATGACGCCAAAATACAGATCTAATGCTCCACTGCCATTGACTTACAACACAATTGACTAGTAGAGATTCCATGAGACAGTGCTCAAATCTAGAAAATAGAAGTTCACCAGCATAGCCTCGTAAGGACTGCAGTGCCTCTTTAGAAATGACTTTAAAGGCAATTTGTATTTTGGGGGAAAACATTTATTTAAATATATTTTAAAGTTTTTTCATAATCGTTCATAGCTTTCTCATGCACTTTGTTTCTTTAAATGATATGTCATCATTTATATAAGTTATGTATAATGTTGATAGTTTACTGTTGGTGCAATTTTTTTAAGAAGACCGAATGGATTTTTATTTTATTTTATTGTTTTTGCTGCAGTTTGTAAATATTTTTAATTAAAAGATACCATTCCATGCTACATTATTTACTTTATCTACATTACACATAAACTACATCTACATATTTGATATCATTCCAAACCTACATTATATGACTATCTTCTATGTCTTTTCTTTTTTTGGTGGGTTTGAAAGCTCTGGTTGCCAGAACATGATACAGGTTTGAAACAACATGAATAAATGATAACAGAAGGTCATTGGTGGTGAACTAAATCATTGAGCTATTTTACAGACAGGTTGTAGTAGCACATCGTTTCTCTATATTTGAGTATCAGTGTCCTTTTTGTATTTTTATATATTTCCTCTTTACAGCTAGATCACTTACTCTAAGGGCATTTTCACACGTGGATGCATTTGCTTTGTACTGAAACAGAGATTTGAAACTGTGCAACTGTTACGATGTTGAAATCAATGATTTAATTTTTTCATTTGGTTTGCTGTCACAAGGCATCATTTCTAAATTGATAAAAAGAAGTACATTTTCATTTAATTGGTCAGAGCTCACCTGTTTCAGTATTTCGCTAATATCAGTCACCCATCAGAAAGGATAAACTAAATATCTGGAGATTTATTGTGGCTTTTTAAATAGATGTTGCTATTTTACCTTATCATTTTGATCAATAATCAGAGCTTTGCCATATATGTCTTGGCTAGTTGTTCAGAAATCTTCTTCCTACCAAATTTCACTTCGTACTGGCTCCAGGTTAACCCATGATTGTGTTAGGTATTAGGAAAACACTGCTATTTTATTCAGTGTGTTTGCAATAACTCATTATGCATTGTGTTAAAGACTGGTTTGTTGGTCTGTTGAATCATAGTACTTTAAGCAAGTAGGTAAAGTCCAACTCCATCATGCGATCTCAGACAAAGGGTTTTGACTGGTATGTTCACTTTGGAACCTGGTGTGTTTTCAGTTGTGAACATTAATACTCAGATTAGAAGTCAATCTGACCCAATGGACAAATCATGTATTAAATAATAATTGAAATGCAAAATGTGTTACATAAAAATGAGCACATTAGTTATTGAATTTTGCCTTTTCATCTTAAAATATTAAGTAATTTCTTATTGACAAATCATTGATTCCTGCTCTAACTGAATTACATTTTATGTACACACAATTTAATGTAATTTTTTATAATATCTGAGTCTAGATTAAAAAAACCTCTATGTGCCATTTGAATTTTGTTTTAGCCTTGTATGTTTATTTTCACAATGTCCACATTAAATACAGTGAAAAAGAACATATTCTGCCATAAAAGTGAAAATACTGAACCTACACAGAGGAGCCTGAGAAAAATGCTCATTTTAGAAAAAACAAAACAAAAAAACAATCATATGGCACTTTTGGCTTTTGCATCTGAACTCTTCATGTGCAATTTAATATGGTGGCTACTGTCTACAGAATACATATAGCTTCATATAAAACCTTTTTAAATCTTGTAGAGCATTTGACCAAGGACTCATGCTTACAAATTTGGACAAACAAGTTTAGTCATTTTTTTCCGGATATGTCCAAAACTGTCATTAAATAGCTTGATAAAACTTTCTTGTTTATTTCTTTAGTAATTGATAGATTGATGATTTGCACAAAGTGATTTGGGGTGTTCTTAAATTTGATATAGCTTCCTGTTAATAAGAAATTGACCAAAAGGCTCCTGTAATATCCAACTGGTTAATATTTTTATCCCTTTTAAATTCATGCATTTGTTTTATATTATCTTTTTAAATTAGCAGTCTTTACAGTTCATGTTCACAGTGGACACTAAAGGATTTGTTAATCCTTTGCATTCACAAACTGAATAATGATCTACTAACTGTGGGAGTTGACTCACAGGTAGAGGCCAATTGTGTCCTTGTTAGATTAGTTGTTTTTCCATCTGTGCAATTTTAGAACTCCTGCCACACAGGGACTGAGTACTTAAGCAAATTGAATTTGTAGTTTCCTTTACATAGGTTCATTTCGACACTGTGTTTCTCCCTTTGGTGCAGTGATTGTCTGAAGACTGCAGTGAATTTATATACACCAAAAAAGAGCAATGTATTGGCAGATAGCACTTGCACTGCCCACTGAGATGCTGTTTCACCACCAATGTAGTCATAATTAGATGTCATATTATGTGATTTCTTTTCTTGTAAATGCACACGTGCAATTCTCACTGGGCACAACTGTCAGACATCCATCTGGCACATGTTTACATAGGCAGATCTAAAAGGCACAAATAAAAGCAGATCATATAGTGTGCATAAGGAATTGCTTTTGATAGGTTTGAAGCAGACATTTATACATACTTATACATGCAGATATTCCGTTCTTTCTTTAAAAATAGCTTAATACCAGTAATCTACTGGTGAACTTCTCTTGTAAAATAGTCAGAACTGATTATTGATAGATATATAAAAATCCCTGTTTTCCCAGTGATGGGTTGCAGCTGGAAGGGCATCTGCTGCGTAAAACATATGCTGGATAAGTTGGCGGTTCATTCCGCTGTGGCGACCCCAGATTAATAAAGGGACTAAGCCGAAAAGAAAATGAATGAATGAAAATCCCTGTGCAAACTTGGTTTCTAAGCATTAATCTGTGTAATGGAACCTTCAGACAGATTTCTTCAGGAAGACAAGTCACCTCTGGTTACAATGTTATACTTCCTTTGGATTTTAGGAGTTTTTAATTGTATTTATTAGCTCAGGTTCAGTGGTCTTTACCATTTAGTGAATATGATGGTGTTCTGTAGTATTGCACATTGTTCTCATTTTATTTTGGGGGGGGAGAATCATGATGCTGTATGCGTGTTGCATGTCTAAGGAAAGAAGGAAAGAAAGATTACTGCATGTTATAAGGAAAGAAAGATTACTGCATGAATTAGTAATCCATGCAGAGCAGCAGCCCTTCTCTACATGGATTACTAATTCGATGGCCTCTGATTTTGCAGGAATTTCTAACATGACCGTGCAGAGATATTTAGAGATGAGATTGATGGAAGAGATCTTAACTGGTAATCTTTTACTATCATTTCCCCCTCGTGGGAAATAAGGCCTACATTCCGATTTCCTATGCCTACTTTAATTGTGAAGTGTCATAGGACATTCTCTGTCCTTATTGAGCATTCCTGAGGTGCAGATTGACTGATTTTACAATACACACAAAAAGTGTTAAGGTTTTTGCACACTGAAATTTTTGTATACGTTTTTTTTGTATTCATATGCAAAATATTTGTCACATACACAAACCCTGGACACTTAGTCCGATGCGTATTAACTAATCCATTACGAAAAAACTCAAAACATTTCGGAGTCAATTCAAGCAGTGACGCATTGTTCTCCTCTCTTCTCCAAGTAGAAAAAGAAAGATGAATAGGCTGCATATTGTGTTCATCCAATACTAGTCTACATATGAGAAAGGGGAGTTCAGCTCATTATCAAAGAGCTGCGCTAGACTATCCCCAAATGCAAAGTTTATTTCAGGAAATCCGTGAAATTTTGATACACTGCTTGTGATACTTCACACGTTTACGCATATAAACAAATTCAGAACAGAAAATGGCAGTACCTACAGACATTATAATAGATGGTGGCCAGGTTAACGTATCGGAGTAACGGACCGAAGCGGAGCATGAGGCGATTATGTCTATGGGTCGTACGTCAAATGTATGGACACACACACACACACGCACGCAGGCACCCCCCCCCCCCCCCCCAAACAGCAACAGGGGAGAGGTGTGTCAGTCACAGAATCCAGCATATAGGGGTTTCCAACTGTCCGCCACATTCTGTTCTATATTATGCACTGTGTTTGTCATAAAGTTATCTGTGGCTCAAGTGACGGCATTTTGTGATTTGCTGTCCGCTTGTACGGTGACTCTGAACTGTCAAAACACCTATTAAGCTGATTTTTCGGATGTGAAAAATTGAAAAAATCAAACTCGGTTCGAATTTTTTTATGATGGACGAAAGTTTTGGAGGCAGTGTGTCAATACAGTTGACATAACGTGAGGTCGAATTTATTTTTTAATGTGCAAAAATTACGGACGGAAATTTTGGATTCAGTGTGCAATAACCTTTACTTATGCAAAGGAACTGATATTGCGTAGAGAAACTCTACTTATGCTAGATTTTGAGTATGCAAAATGATGTCGATAGTGCTGCGAAAAGGGGCAGGACAAAACAAGATGAAGTCAAATGATAAAATTATTGACTGTTCCATATTTAAAATTTCTGTACAGACAGGTCATGTTTTGATCTTCTATTGGTCTCATGCATTCACGTGACTTGAATTCGCAGGTCATTTTTTGTCATTTGAATGATTGGGAAGATAATTCCACCAGCGAGGAACAGTTAATGAAAAGGTTCTGGAAAGTGATTTAGAGTCTCTAACCTCTTTAGTCAGTAACCAGTACAGGGAGAAAAAGATAGGTGCAACTTTGGCTCATTGAAAACCAGATGAGCTGCAGTGAGCTGCACTGAATCATTTGAAGAGGTTTAAGGGTGCAAGACGGGAGTCAAGCCAGAAGAGCATTACAGTAGTCCAGCCTAAAAATGACAAGAGATTGGACCAAAAGTTGGCAAGAGCCCCTTTAACACATACAAACTTTTCCAGAAAATTACCGGCAATTTTCCGTAAAGGGATCACTTTTTGAAAATACTGTTAAAAAAATTCCGGCAATTTTCCAGAAATAGAAGTTGTAACATTACCGGTAATTTGCCAGAATGCTTCTCCGTGTGAACCCAGAAGGAAAATTACCGGAAAGAGCGTGTTCAAATTTAGAGCGCGCTGATGTGAGACATCTACTCCAGCCAATCAGAACATCCAGGCACATTCACATCCACGCTGTTTATGAAAATAAAAGCCTTTGAATACTTTTCCAGACACATTTAGTTGCTAGTTGTTAGTCAGATAAAGTTTCTATGTTAATTATTAATGCCAACTGTGGAAAAAGTTATTGATAAAATGCTTATGATAAACCACGTTGAGTTTACCTGCAAGCTCTGCTTCAGCTGCATGGTGCTCGTGCACCTGAAGGAGTGCTCCGGTGAGTGCTAGCACACAAACAAATGTATCTCAACATGCAAAAGTGTTCCTCCATATGTTTACATCGAAGTTGTTCACAATACTTATCCATGCACAGAATTTGTTATGTAGTCAAATGTGTAAACATTTAGCTGCGGTTCACGCTTCTGCCTTTGGATGTTTCTGGGACAAAAGCAGCTGCATATATGCTAAAGCTTTAAATAAAAGTGAAACCATTAACAAAAGCCTGACCCCTGTTATGTCTACAAATACAAGCGCTGCCGTTTAGAGGCCATTTCTGGTTAATGATGTCAGAATTTACCGGTATTTTGAAATGGATGTGTGAATGTTTTTTTCAGGAACGTTTCTGGAATTTCCTTGCCTGTGTGAACAGTGCTTTTTTGAATTTACCAGTAAAGTCATTCCAGAAATTTTCTGGATATTTATCGGTATCACTGTGTGAAAGGGGCTAATCATGATCAGTCGGGAAGTGTCTGATCTCTCTGATGGTGAAAATTGCAAACCTGCATGATTGTGCTGTGTTTGCAATGTGCTCTTTCAAGGACAACATTTTTAAGCTAGTAGTTTATATAAGCTTATATTACACATAATATGTATGTAGAACTCTTATTTTGCAAACAGAAGATGCAGGGAGACCAATAAAGTCAGACGCACAATGTTTTTTTTAACATGGTTTATACAGATTTCTATGTGTTGCAAAGCAAAGAGGATAGACACATACAGGTTTCCATTAACCATCTGTTTACAGCTTTTCAGGACACAAAATGCAGGATATACGGATTATAAATTTTTTCAGCACCAGCCCGAAAAGGCATGTTTAATTGTATCGTTTGTAGTCTATTGTGTATATATTGTGAAATGCACATTTATGCGTTGTGTCAAACCACTCAGCTCTTACTGTGATTTTTCTGGAGTGAAAGAACAGCAATACACTTTATTAAACTTCATCTGTTTATGCTGATGCTGATATTAATTCCTGGCTGTGTTTTCATATAAAACTTTAAAAAATACATCTAAATACATCTCTGTCTGTGCTTTTTTGTCAAGTTTGTTCTGCTGGATCAAAGATAGCTAGCTAAAATAAACCTCTCTACAACTTCATTTGAAAATATTTAACAAGGTATCTACACAATTAATAATTAGTAATATTTTTGACAAATGAAGTATGGTTCTTTTGCACAAGTTTATTTCAGAGTACATCACACTGTGTGTGTGTGTGTGTGTGTGTGTGTGTGTGTGTGTGTGTGTGTGTGTGTGTGTGTGTGTGTGTGTGTGTGTGTGTGTGTGTGTGTGTGTGTGTGTGTGTGTGTGTGTGTGTGTGTGTGTGTGTGTGTGTGTGTGTGTGTGTGTGTGTGTGTGTGTGTGTGTGTGTTTAAATGTGTGTGTGTGTGTGTGTGTGTGTGTGTGTGTGTGTGTGTGTGTGTGTGTGTGTGTGTGTGTGTGTGTGTGTGTGTGTGTACGCGTGTGTGTGCGTGTGCGTGTGTGTGGGTGTGTGTGCTGCACGAGCATCAGAGCAGGGCTCATTAATATTTACGACCATTGCAAATAGGGTCAATATGGAGCTTCTGATTCTAGGGGTAAGCCCTGTGTTTATAAATGAGCATATAAAGCCATTTCTGGAGAAATTTAGATTACACAATGGACAATGAAAAGTTTGGGCATTTTTGTTGTTGTTGTTGTTGTTTTTATTTATTTATTTTCCCCTCTAACCTTATTGGTGTATGGCAGTCATGAAAATATTATAAAAATGAGCTGTCACATTTCTGTTCTTTAATTCACACACAGTTAGGTAGATACTGTTGCAAAATGCTTCACTCCTGTTTGTACTGTAATGGAATTGTGTTATTAGGCTGGTTGCTCGGAATCAGTTTTAACATTAAGTAAATTAAATATCTGAATTATATTTTTTGAGTATTTGTGTGATTGCATGTAGCCTTGTGCACATCATGCTGATATTCTTGACTTCTTTCTTGTGTTGATATTATCTTGCAGTTCCAATATAATACCTCCCTCCCTGTCATCACTTATGACAAAACAAAATAGTTTTGCAGTGCTTGACAGTGTAATCATCAAACATTCATCAGTCCCATATGAACTTCTGGGTGGAAATCCACAAAATAAGTATGAAATATTGTAGATCATTGTGATATTTCCAAACACACAGAAAATGGTAAATTCCATACACTCTTTGCTAAGAAATGCCTAACATTTTGTCCTTTCTTAATGAGTGAAGGAACTTCTCTGAAAGGTTCATGGTCCAGTAAGCTGGGTCTTAAATTGTCATTTAAACCTCCATCTTCCCTGATAAGATATGGAGGTGGTGCTGAGAGGGAATCGACAGATTGATCAAGGGAGTAGTAAATGATGGTGTGTCACAAACCTGGCTTGAAGTAAACTGTGTGCTTGAAATGTTCAGCCTGTTTGTGTGTGTGTGCATGAAAGAAAAAGAGATGAAACAACAGTAGATGAAGAGAAGCATTCAAAATGAGAAGGGATCCAAGAGACTCATAAAAAAGGACAAAGAAAGAGGGAAAGAGAGTGGCCATTCAGCACTTAGCATGTTTGCAGCATCACTACTTCTCTGTATGCACCATGAATTTCTTGTTCTTTTCAAAATGGTTGCAGGAAAAAAGTAATAGTGATATGTTCTAAGAGGCTTCTGTTTGTCTTTGTCACTGCTTCTTTTTTTCCCCATATACTCAAGATAGCTTTATATTAAAAAGATCACCAAAACTGAAAATGATGTTTATTCATTGTTTATTCACTTTCCTGTCATATCGAACGTGTATTATTTTATTTCAGAGGACTAAATATGATGTTTGGTTGAATGTTTACACTACACTTTTAATAAAATGTTAATGATGGCCAGGTGCTGATAAATTAAACAGCAGTCAAGTTAATCAAGTTTTCATCAATGTAAATAACAAAAGTATACTTTGTGCTTTAGACTCCCTAAGCTGTAGGAAGTTCCCTTTAAGCCAGTCAGGAAATAAAAATTGGGATTTGCTTAGAAGACCAATTTCTCTGACTTTCACTAATGGGCAAATTAATCTGCTATGGAATTGGTGAGTGTAATTTGCATGTGTAGCCACTCCCCCAGCTTGAAGTATTTAAGGTGTACAGTTGTGGCCAAAAGTTTTGAGAATGACAGAAATATTAGTTTTCACAAAGTTTGCTGCTAAACTGCTTTTAGATCTTTGTTTCAGTTGTTTCTGTGATGTACTGAAATATAATTACAAGCACTTCATACATTTCAAAGGCTTTTATCGACAATTACATGACATTTATGCAAAGAGTCAGTATTTGCAGTGTTGACCCTTCTTTTTCAGGACCTCTGCAATTTGACTGGGCATGCTCTCTATCAACTTCTGGGCCAAATCCTGACGGATAGCAACCCATTCTTTCATAATTACTTCTTGGAGTTTGTCAGAATTAGTGGGTTTTTGTTTGTCCACCCGCCTCTTGAGGATTGACCACAAGTTCTCAATGGAATTAAGATCTGGGGAGTTTCCAGGCCATGGACCCAAAATTTCAACGTTTTGGTCCCCGAGCCACTTAGATGTCAACAATTTATGGGACTTATGTGTTAATTTATTAACACTTTTGCCTTATGGCACGGTGCTCCATCGTGCTGGAAAATGCATTGTTCTTCACCAAACTGTTGTTGGATTGTTGGAAGAAGTTGCTGTTGGAGGTTGCTTTGGTACAATTCTTTATTCATGGCTGTGTTTTTGGGCAAAATTGTGAGTGAGCCCACTCACTTGGATGAGAAGCAACCCCACAGATGAATGGTCTCAGGATGCTTTACTGTTGGCATGACACAGGACTGATGGTAGCGCTCACCTTTTCTTCTCTGGACAAGCCTTTTTCCAGATGCCCAAAACAATCACAAAGGGGCTTCATCGGACAATATGACTTTGCCCCAGTCCTCAGCAGTCCATTCGCCATACTTTTTGCAGAAGATCAATCTGTCCCTGATGTTTTTTTTTGGAGAGAAGTGGCTTCTTTGCTGCCCTTCTTGACACCAGGCCATCTTCCAAAAGTCTTCGCCTCACTGTGCGTGCAGATGCGTTTACACCTGCCTGCTGCCATTCCTGAGCAAGCTCTGCACTGGTGGCACTCCGATCCCACAGCTGAATCCTCTGTAGGAGACGATCCTGGCTCTTGCTGGACTTTCTTGGACGCCCTGAAGCCTTCTTAACAAGAATTGAACCTCTTTCCTTGAAGTTCTTGATGATCCTATAAATTGTTGATTTAGGTGCAATCTTAGTAGCCACAATATCCTTGGCTGTGAAGCCATTTTTATGCAACGCAATGATGGCTGCATGCGTTTCTTTGCAGGTCACCATGGTTAACAATGGAAGAACAATGATTTCAAGCATCAGACTCCTTTTAACATGCCATTCTAACCCAATCAGCCTGACAAAATGATCTCCAGCCTTGTGCTCGTCAACATTCTCACCTGAGTTAACAAGACGATTACTGAAATGATGTCAGCAGGTCAAAAAAGTTTTTTTCAGGATTAAGTTAATTTTCATGGCAAAGAAGGACTATGCAATTCATCTATTCACTCTTCATAACATTCTGGAGTATATGCAAATTGCTATTATAAAAACTTAAGCAGCAACTTTTCCAATTTCCAATATTTATGTCATTCTCAAAACTTTTGGCCACGACTGTACTTGCGAGGTGGCACGTCAGAAATTTCTTCAGAGTAGCATGTCTCTGGAAGTCCCTCTACCTGTGTTCCTGAGTTTTTGTGAAATTTCCCAGTGTAAATTGCATTCCAGGGTCTGGTGTTCTGTCCCTCAATGCTACACTGGGCAGAATTACACGCACGCATGCATGCACAATAATTAAATTACATTAAATAGCAAATTGAACAGTAAAAATGCACCACTTGTGAGTAGGTTATGCGCTCATTGCAAGGGCATATCTAAGGCTGCACTGAGATCAAGGCTGGAGCTGTTTCCTGTGTCGTGAACACTATGGGTCACTTTCAGCATGCAGTAATTTAGAAAAATAAAAATGGCATTATTGCAAAAAGATGCTTACAACATCCATGACAGGTTTTTGTTAAAGTGTTGGTCAGTTTGCCTGCTTGATTACCCCATTTTGCACTGCAGCAATAAAATTGAAGTGAGACAAACAAACTTTTCTGCTTAGTTAAAAAGTTGTTGCCAAAGTTCCTTTGCAGACATAACTGGAAGTTGGGAAAATGTAATACATTGCACTATTTTGCAGAATATTGCAATATATAAAAATTACAATAATAATGTTTTGTAACACAAATATCATGATAATATCATATCGTGGGGACTCCCACCCCTACTGCTAAGCCCAGGTCCTGGCCAAGCTGGACAAGGGCAGTCCCTCCCAGGGCAGTCATGTGACCTACACATGGCTACTGATAATGCTTGCAAAACCACACAGGTAGTCACTCACATCAAAATTATTGTTTTCTTCAGTGCACTGTGATGCAGACATGGACACTTCAATATTGGTTCAGTAATAGATCAAAATGGGGTTATTATGTACTGACGTCATTTATGTTATATGCTTACTATGGTGAGGGGGGTCAATTAAAATGCATTAACTACTTAAAAAGCAGACAACTGTGCACAATTCACTGCTTGTGAGTTTGCTGGGACAGTCTTTCACTGACACTGAAGGCACAGTAGAACCCAGGAGCCACTATTTCATTGCTAGGGAGGATATGAACACTGTAAAGCTCCATCTCTGCTCCTCTCTCTCACTGTGGACCTTAGACGTGGCGGCATGTTTGTGAGGTAATGTTTCCTCTCTACTCTTCGCTGTTACAGCGATACATGTATATCCAGACACAAGCAGAGCGAGTTTTCTTGACTGCATCTATAATGGATCAGCTGTGATAGCGGTGGCTGTTTTTCAGTGTCAGTGTCACTGCTCTGTGATCCACATTGATAGTTAGAGCCAATCACAGCCCTTTATGTTGAGTGCTAAAAAACAATGACCAATCATAGGTGTTTATGAACTCTCTCATCAGCACTCAAAAAGCTAGCTGGATTAATATTTATAATTTTTTATTAGCTATAAATGCTCATGTTTTCTTCTGTGCATGTACTTGAGTTTTGTTTTATACATTGAAAAAGACAGGTCAAATTAAAGGTACAGTTCATATATTCTACTGCTTGTATTAAAAGACAAGTCATGCTCAAGCATGCAACGTGCTTTTTCACTCAAAGTGTTTTGCTAAAAATGCTAAATTAAAGGTTTCAATTTGGAAATGCAAACTTTGTTTTATTTTTCTGTCAGGTTTTTGATGGGTAAATCTTTCCTTTCAGCAAGGCAGAGGTTAGGTATCTTGGGCTCAAAAAGGTGAATGACCACTGCTCTACACAGTGCAATGAAATAGTTCAAATAGTAGATGGCACTTCTTGTTATATGATATGTATTTATCATAACTAATTTTCAAGTGTGAACTCAAAAATTGGGCTGAGAGTTAAGGGCTTAATATGTAATTTAAATACAATTGATTAATAATGTGCCATGTAGTTTTCACAGTAGATGACATGTCCTTGGGGCAAAGTGAAAAACTCAAGTGCTAGAATGGCACTTATATGTCAATTGCTGTTGCTAATGTAGCTGTCATTTCAGGAGGTCAGTGGTTTAGAAGTTGCACTTGAATTATCTTTCAACCTTTAAAACCTCCTGAAAAGACATTGAAATTCAAAGAACTAGCATCATTACATTGTGCTGTCATCTCACATGGGAGGTTGCAAAGGTGAAATTCCTCTAAAACAGCCTGCTGATTTAAAACATTTTATCTCTGATCAAAACTCAAGGGCAAAACAGGTAATGGAAGCTACTAGAACCAAACCAATGTGATTCATGTCGTTTCAGAACATTGACGTGATGTCTGTGTATCGATAAAGAAAAAAAGAAGAAGAAATAAATAAAATTCAAAGCATGGATGTCTGTCTGTGATCGCAGACTGTTCATCAGCCTTCACCAGAATACTCTCAATAATATATGTGGGTTCTGCTCTTCAAAAGGAACCTTAGATCAAAAATTAATCTCTCTCCATTGTGCATGCATTGGCCTTGGACATGGTCAATATATAGTTTCCCTTTGAAAAAACACTTGTTTTGCTTTGGTGTTTAGATTTTTTTTTTCTCATGATCAAACTTGATAAGTCTCAAGCACATAGAGAAACATGTATTTCCAATAGCTGTAAGATCAGGCTTGATCACCACATGGTATGGCAAGGGCCATTAATCAGCTGAACCTTTTTAAGTTCTTGCTAGCTAAGAGCTCATTTGCATTATACGGGGACTTTAAAGATGACTTTCTGATTTCTATCCATTGCATGCACGTGGTGATGTAAGGAAGGCCAGCATGACATGAATACTGAGTAGTCTTTCCAGAGGCATGAAAACCCCCTCGTCCATGTGAGTAATGTATGTATGCCCAGTCATCTGTCTCCATTGTGGTCCAGAGGCAAGGAAGTGGACCACCTCTTTCTGGAAAACTCAGGCATTTTACATCCCTTGTTGCTGAGCAGTGCACAAATGGGAGTGAAGCTTCATAAAACGTGGGTTCACTCCCATGGCTAAGATTAATGAAACATAGAAGAACTGAAGTTCATGTTCTTGTGGAAACACGAGGGAAGTCACATTTTGCTACCATCGATCATAATGACAGAGAAAGAGTGGAGTGATCCAGCAAATTTGAGATGAAGCAGAACAAAAGATCAGAAATCTAATGTAAAATCGTGTTGGATTGAATTTAAAATTTGAGGATTTGTAGGTGGTGTGATGTACTGGAGAACTATGGATCTGCATAATTTTAAAACTGACAGGTTGGTGGTTTGACAGGTTTCTAGTCCTGAAAAGGAAGCCCTGAATAATTGGCCTATAATAAATATATATTTTTAATATATAATCAGCACTTTGGTTTAATTCAAATTTAAGTTTTGGGGATTCGAATCCAAAGATTCAAAAGTGATTCACATAGAATTATTCACAGCTTACACTTAACCTACTTATTTGTCCACCAAATAGAACGGTTCGTGTATCTGTAGCAATCGTGTATTATATTATTACGTGGCCAACAGTAACAATATAAAACAATATTTAATTATTTGATGAGAAAGGTAGTAATATCTGAAGTCATTAGCTTATGAAGCACACAACACACCAACACAGATCTTAAAACGAACCACAAGTTCATTGCTACTCTATAACACAACATACTAATTTACATAAGACACACATACATACACACAAGCAGTTTGAGGAGAGTTATGACGGAGAGCGAGTAAGGATTCAAATTCTAGCATTTTCTAAGTTCTTAGCATTGCAACCTGAGAGAAACCATAAAAGCAGGGAATTTTGCTGTTCTTTACTATTTAAATATAATTCACACCAGTTTCAGCAATGGATAGATACTTTGTCTGTGTTACTTGCGTTCTGATGGAATTTTGGTTTCCTCGGCTGGTCCAAATGGAAATCCCGGCACAGCTGATTGGTCAGCGCACACTCAAAAAAGTCAACAAGCTACTTGCTCGATTTACAAAATACAAATATGCCTTATGGAAAAGAATGGAACGAGTTTAGTTCTGTTAAATGATTCATTCTAGTTGTTTAAAACTAAATGAAGAAATAATCAAATGAATTAGATGAGAACTTGTTTCTTCAATGAGATTTAAGCTCTTCATATGAACGACTCTCTCTGGTGAGTTACTGTGCGGTATGTACTTATAAGCTGGTTTGCATACCCACCAGTAAAACCGCATAAGCTCCGCATAAAGTCACTGCGCATGTTTAGCTTAACAGACTGAACTTTTGAACTTTTAGTGTTCTGCAGTTGTGGTGTTCCACATATATATGTACAACAAACATGCACTTGGAATTCCTTTTGCACTGTTCCCTTCAAACAAGCTACTGAGGTATGAACACTGGTGCGTGAGCTTGAACAGGACAGGTGTAGAAGATGAAGAAGAAGATGAAGAAGAAGATGCACATTTGTAGCTGGACAGAAGCTCTCCTAGACAGAGATTATGACACTGTTGCTTTAAATGGGGTGCTAGAGCAAGTAAGCTCGGCATAATTAGTGAAGCTTCAGTGTTTTAAATGGACTGATATTGCAACAGTGTTGTCAACTGACTTTAGCTGTTTCAAGTATTTTCTGGGAGTGGAACAATCACTGATGCTCAGTACATATTTTTTTGTAATGGGTATTTCATTAAACACCATTGTTTTCTTCTGTGTTACTATTTTACAGCTTCAAAAACTTTTTTCTTGTCTCACGCCATGGTTTAACTTAACTGCCAAAAAGATACTTTGAGACATATTGTGTGGATGTGTGGCAATATTGCTATATTGGTAATTTGGTGAAATCACAGCGAGCTGGCTAAGTTATTGTAAGTATGAATTATTTTATTAAAAATGCATGTTCATTCATTCATTCATTCTTTTTTTTTTCGGCTTAGTCTCTTTATTAATTTGCGGTCGCCACAGCTTAATGAACCGCCAACTTATCCAGCATATGTTTTATGCAGCGAATGCCCTTCCAGCTGCAACCCATCACTGTTTCATGTGACACCCATTCATGTTACTGTTATTTTTTTAGTTTGTTTTGTCAAGCCAATGTTTCACAATTCAAAAGGGTAGTTATAACAGATTCATTTTTAGAAATTATAACCAAAATGGCAAATGCCTGATCATCCATGTTAATGTTTATTTTTTCTGGTTGTCAGGCTTGGTGGCTTGGTTATCAGGTTTCTTAAGAGCCCAGGTTTTCTTGGCTAAATGTTTTACACATTGTAACTTTAATGGAGACCTCAAAGTGAAAAATACAGTTTGACCTTTGTTACTGTCTAATGAAAAAAATAAAAATGTTAAATTGTTTGCATGTTTTATGTACTTTTTGGAGATTACTGAACTTTAATGATCCCAACTAAGACAAATCTAATTGAAGCAACAAAATAACTTTTAATAACCACACACGAACAAGATAGAAACTTGTTGATGTAACAAAGAAAAATCTTGTTGAGTTGAAGTGTTTTACTGACATTGAGTGAATAGAAGAATACATTTAATCAGATTAACACAACACAAACATTTTAATTCAATTAGCTGCAAAGTTACATAGACCTAGTAAAACCATGTTAAATTTATGAGTTTGTATTGTGTTTATATAACACATTCAAAGCAGTTCAAGTTTACTTTGTTTAAATGCACAGTGGGTACTACAATTAAATCTTGTTGATTCAACAAATTATTTTTTTGAGTGCAATAACTCCAATGATGTGCTGTAATTCCCTCGTCGGTGAAGAGGGGTTTCCTTACTTTTGCGGAAGCTTGAAGTTGGTTACTAGGGATAGGGATGTTGGACGAGGAGGCGTTGTCGGTAAAGTCCTTCCTGAAGCCTTGGCTCTCTGTGGAATTATGTAGTTATGACGGCGTTTCAGAGTTCTGATGTATTGGCCCGATGGCTTGGTGTTGAAGCGGTTGCACAAGCAGATCGGGGGTCGAGCCGGCAACAAGTTAAGGTCGTGGTGTGCTCCGTGAGGGAACTTGAGGCTTGGTCTTTGGAGATGTAACGAGGCTTCCTGCGAGGCGATGTAATGGCCACAGCACAAGAAGAAAACGAAAAGCGACGTCCAGCGAAGACAAAATAACTTTCCTTGTTCAAAGTTTTTATAGGATTTGGGATTCTATCCGGCCTGCACAGTGATTGTCCAATCAGAGAAGCTGCAGGGTGGGGTCACACCCCCATTCTCTCCTCTAGGAGGCCGGGTTAGCACATAGTGTGAGCGTCATGTGTTACTCGTCTTTGATTGGGAGTTTTTACAATCTTAAAAATAAAGTATTGTAACATCGACACTTTTCGTAGTATGGTTTCTTCATATAAATAACTGCATTTAAAACTTTTTTTTTCATTGCTTTCAATCAATACCAGACATTGAATATTTCACAAACATTCTGTAGATTTCGTCCACTACAAATGGTTATAACTCATTAACTATCCATTACAGTTACATTAAACACATGGAACATGTACACACAAAAACCTATAGAAACTTAAAACAAGCATACATTAACTCAAATAAACACAGTTTAACTGAATGTCCTTTTAAATTTCAAAAGCATGTGTATTCCTCACGCAAACGCGGCAGGGGGGAGCGAACAAAAGGGCTTGTTAAGCATTTTTAAAAAAAAACTATTTGGGGGTCTCTGAGTGTAGGGAATCTTCCTATTGTTCTTGGGATGTTGAGTTAATAGCGAGCATTTGTGATCACAAATGGCAGGCCACCCTGTGGCTAATTTTGCTGGGTGCATGTGGATTCATTTGATAATGAAATCAAAGCTCAGACGTGGGCACCAACCACTTAAGAAAAGTATGGCTTGTGACTTGTTCAGTTCTGGAAATATCCGTTGACTCCCTACAGTCATAACAGGGATGTGCAGAGACATTTTAGGGGCAGAGGCTCAAGTGGAAAAAATTGCACTTTTCTCTTTTGCTTTAATTTTTTATAAATAAAATATATTAAAGCAGGGGTACTCGTGAATACATTTTTTGGCTGGCGTGATGCTAAACAATCATGTATTTTTTATTATAATTTGCACTCAAAAGTAACTCAAAATATTAAGTTTTAGTTTTGCTCATTTAAATGCAGTCGATACAAGCGCTCTGGAAGAGAAGTGCAGTGTCGCGCTTGTGATCTGTGGCATCTATTGTTGCTAAGCAACGAATCAGCTGTACTAGTTGCTGGGCACTGTTGACAGTGTGAGTAGGCTACACTCATAGAAAAAGTAAAGCATTTTAAAGACATGACACAAAGTGGTATCTCGTCTAGAATGTGACAGGCTTTACACTTTGAAATGTGTAAATGGCAAACAGTCCTCTTAGCAGATTAAAAAACAAACATAAATAAAAATTGTTCAAAGAAGTGCTCCAATAACAATGAATAGAGGTGTCATCACATCAGAGAGTTCACTGAGTCTGCACTCCTGTTGCAGTAATGAAAACTGGCTAGTCTCTGCAGTGAACCTCTTACATTGTGTAATAATTGTATGATGTTTTTAAATAACAACTTTGTATAGATCCTTAGTACCATTAAATACAAATAATAATAATAATGTATAAATTTGTGTAATATTATAAGCCTAATGAAGTAGTAAATATAATATTGGCAGTTTATTTAATGGTGTTTAACATATCTGCTTAGAGTTTAATACTCTGAGTATAAATATATTTTTTTCTTCTCAAGCTGTTTTTCCACATTTTTTAATATTATGTTATATCATTATATTATCAGTATGTTTAATAGAACATGGACAGCATTGTAAAGTCAGTAAAACTGCTGAAATTATCTTAAATAAAGTCTTATTATGCTAATTTTTGTGGACCTTCACATTTTATGAGGTGTGAATATGGTCCCCTTGCCATCTGAACTTGGGTACCCCTGTATTAAAGAATGGTTCACCAAAACAATCAAATACTCACCCATAAACAGTTTCAAACCATTATAGGTTTATTTTTCTGTTTAACAATAAAAATAAATAAATAAATAAAATTAGAATGTTAGACACAGAAAGCCACTGACTTCCATAGTAAGAAAAAATAAAATATATACATGGAAGTCAATGGCTGTGGCCAACATTCTTCTAAATATCTTCTCTTTTGTTCAACAAAAAGAAAGTAACTAAAACAGTTTTGCAACAAGTGAATAGTGAGTAAATAATGACAGAATTGATGATGATAAATGATGACAGTCTATGAAATATTAATTTCATAAAACTTCATGCATGGTCTTTAGAATTCAAAGGACTAGCTAAAACATAATGAGCATAGTGTTTATGCACATTATGTTTTAGCTAGTTCTTCTCATTATAGCTCTCTCCTCACATGCAGTAATTGCCGGTTCAAAGCCGGCTTGGAGCGAGTAATAAGGAACCACTGCTGTGCTGCGTTCCTGCATGGAGGAAAACTTGAGTCGACCTGATATTTATAAATTTTTTTAAATGATTTCTTTTTATTTTTATATTTGACAGGGAAAGTTTCTGCAAACAGAACACACACATACATGTACTATTTTATTAGTATTATATAAAAAAATCCCAATAAAAATGTCACTTTCTCTTGAAGAAGAAAAAGGGCAGGGGCTCGAGCCTCAGAGCCATCACATTTAAGTTATAGAAATATTACTACAACTAAAAGAAATTAAATACATTTGTTAGCCTGATTTTTGCAGTTGAAGGATTACTAGTCTTTTAAATTTTACTATTGTCCAGGTAAGGATGTAAACTAATGGTCCGATCTATTGTACTGTTTACAGAGATATATTGACTTGATTAAGTGTGTGTGTGTGTGTGTGTGTGTGTGTGTGTGTGTGTGTGTGTGTGCGTGTGCGTGTGCATGTGTGTTTGTGTGTGCAATGCATGTGTGCTTGTTTATTTGATTATGTCTGTGTGCCAGCCTGATACTAAGATCTTCCTTAACCAAGCAGTGCTTCACAATCCCTCTTAGCACTTTATCAACCCACAGCTTTGTGCAGAGTGGAGACCGTGCCGAGTTCAAGACCTCATGAAGAGTGTGAGTGGGCTGAAGAAGTGGAATGTGTGCGAGTTTATTGAGGAGCTTTGCTGTATCGATCACCCGCTCAAGTCCCTCTGAAGAACATGCCAAGCGGGTGTTGAGAAACCCAGTTTAAGATTAGGCCAAATATATCATCCGGCGACAGGCCCCAGTTGTTCACTGAATCCTTTTGAAATATGTAGAGATATGTCTATGGAGAAATTAAGTAAGCACTTTTTGAATAAACTTTGTCATCAAGCACAGAACTTGTGAAAGCCTATTCAAACTGTCGTCTATTAAAAAATAAATGCTGACCAAGATGCCTTTCCGACCTCTGAGAGTTCCATTAAAAATGATTTTTCGTATTTGGTAGAGCAGGCCATTTGAGGCAGAGGCGGTGATGGGTGAAGACTGCATTTTTTTCCGATGAAGCTTAAGTTTTACACTGAAACGGTAGCAATGGTGTTGTAGCCGTCTTGACCAAATGAAGTGCTCTGTGTCAAGCGTGGGTGTTATCAGTCTGCTTTCTCTCCATTACACGTCATCTCGGTTTGGGCAGCCACAGGCCCACTGGTCATTTAGAAGATGCTGTCAGCAATCTGTCAGAAGTCTTCACAGAATTGAACAGCCTTGTTTACTGGCACATATGTTCATACCTATAGTCACGTGGCATATGTACCGTCACTTCTGTGACTCACATGCTCAGCTGCTTGATGATGAGCACATGCATCTCTCCCTTGTTTTTGTCATCTCTGTCTTGTCATGTCTGAGTTTTTGGCTCTCTATCAGAGCAGATGGGCTTAGGCTAATGACCACAGCCTTAGGAATCTAGTGCCGAGCAATTAAATTGTGCATACTTGTTGTGTGTGTTGTTTACAGCTAGGGGTGTATTTAGATACAAAGTAACTAGTTAGTGTAATTAAATTACCTATCTCCTGAAAAAGCAAAGTAAGGAATTACTTTTCATTTTTAGGTAATCTAGTTACAGTTACTTATAATGTACTTGTTTTAAATGCTATAAATAAATTCAACATTTCAGTATAAATCAATTCAGTGAAGCAGAATAATTGTTCATTTTTTTATACAAATATATTTTGCAAACTAATTTTTCAACTGAAGAAGCTTACATTTATCAAGACGATTGGACATGCTTAAGAAGCAATGATTTTTTGTCAGAAATGACAATATACATGGTGTCATTACCATGAAATGTTTTGAGGTTATACTACTTATAGTGTTTAACTTTTTCTTTAGTACTACATTTTAAATTAAGTTAAAAGGTCTTATTTTCACATGCATTTAATATTTTTATTTAATGAATAGTTTAATTTGTATTATCTATGTGTTGAGGTTTATAGGGATTTTATGTAAAGTAATTAAATTACTTTTCACACAAATAAAAAAAAATGAAAGGGATGTAATTAGTAATCAGTAATTAATTACTTTTTTCAAAGTGACTTACCCATTACTGGTTGTTTAACATGACACATGGGCGTTCAACTGCATAGTCACTTTACTGTAAATGTTTTATCTGTTGCCTTTTTAGACCAACAGACGATCCAAAACCTCTTTACACACAAGGGCAGGGTATTGATTCACATTTCCTAATAATTAAATTCTGACTTGTTCAATTTTGCTTTCATCCCTCCATCCATCCATCCATCCACCTGTCAATCTATCAAAAATAAAGGACTGTGTGATGTGGATAATGGTGATGGAATTCAGTAACTGTGAATACATGCAAAAAAATAGAATTGGCTGTATGTCTAATCAAATCACAGTATGGACTAGTGTCTGTTATTATGAAACCACAAATAGGATATTTAAATATTAAGTTTGGATACTGTGTGTGTTAGTGAATAGGGTGGTTTAGTTTATTTTACACATATCGAAGCAAATTTAATGTGAATGAGTTAAATGAAAAAAAAAATTATGTGTTAAAACCTTGAACTGATGTTATATTTAATTATTTTTTTATCAACCTTTGGCTGATTCTGGGTCCTAGGTTGCAAATGATGCAGCATATTATTGCAACAATGCAATTTTTTTCTTATATAACATTTTTGTATTGTTTCTATTCCAAATATCAAAAAATTCATAAATCAAGAAGCAATTTATTGGTAAGTAAAATATATATATTGTTTAGTTTTCACAAATACGCTGTCAAAAATAATTGAGTATTTTCATATAATTGTTATATTTCAAACTGAAAACAAGATAATCTTACTTGGCCCACTTACATTTGCTAGATTTGAGGAAAAAACTCGACTTATTTCTAAAACACTATTTTTTTTAATGTTAAGAAAATGCTTCTTGCTTTTAGATTTTTTTTTATTGAGATATTTGGACTAGAAACGATACAAAAACTCTATGTAAGAAAGAAATAAACTCAGTGAATCTGACATACTTTGCTGAGTATGTCATTGTGAAAACAATAAAACAGCTTTTAAAATTCTCGAATGTTCTATTGATTTTTATGTTTTTTTTTTTTTTTTCTCTTTCCATCTTTTGATCTTAATGTGATGAATAGTCACTGCCATTATTTAATATCATAAAATGTTAAAAAACACTCTATTACTTAAAGTACAGAAAAACAGGTGTTTGCAGCTCATTTTTTTAATTTAGCCAGGGAAATAATAAGTAGCGTGAATAAGGTGCAAATGTATGACAAGCAGGCTGCACGGTGGCGCAGTGGGTAGCACATTCGCCTCACAGCAAGAAGGTCACTGGTTTGAGCCTCGGCTGGGTCAGTTGGTGTTTCTGTGTGGAGTTTGCATGTTCTCCCCGTGTTTGTGTGGATTTCCTCCGGGTGCTCTGGTTTCCCCCACAAATCCAAAGACATGCGGTATAGGTGAATTGGGTAGGCTAAATTGTCTGTAGTGGGTGTGTGTGGATGTTTCCCGGTGATGGGTTGCAGCTGGAAGGGCATCCGCTGCATAAAACATGTGCTGGATGGGTTGGCGGTTCATTCCGCTGTGGCGACCCCAGATTAATAAAGGGACTAAGCCGAAAAGAAAATGAATGAATGAATGAATGAATGTATGACAAGCTTAATTTGCATGAAAAAGAGTCATAAAAAAAAATGGGTCCCACTTTATATTAGGTGGCATTAACTACTATGCATTTGCATCAAAAAAAATAAATACAATGTTCTTACTGTGTTTATAATGTGTTGGAAAACACTTCTGGTGCTCTTGAGGTGGGATACTGTAGGGTTAGAGACAGATTTGGTGGTGTGGGTAGGTTTAAATGTGAGTTAAGGTGTAAGGGATGGTCAACATCTACTGTAGATCTACTGTATATTGTTGGAATTTTGCTCTGTAATTCCATGCGTGCTCAATACAAACTCAGGAGGCGGGATCAATGTCAAAAGTATTAGTAATTTATTAAGTACAAATGAATAATTCGATTAGGATGCTGGGTCGCTCAAATATGTCCTATTGGTTATACAATGCTATCCAAGAGAACACATCAGGCGGTTTGCATGCATTCCTTGGAACTAAAGACTCATTTTATAATCACAGAAGATGAAGTCTCCCTGTCAGCTTTTCTGCACAGAAGAACTGAACCAGTTAAATGCATGCTTTGAGGCCTCCATAGGCCCCAATATGTTTTCATAAATGGTTACACAGGAAATCAGAAGCGAGAGATGCACTCTATTTTTATTCTTTCTGCTGCATTTTTTTTGTCCAAGATAGCTTCTTATGCAAAATGCTTCATTAGTATACAAAACACATCTCACTCAAAGGACAGTTTTGGTTAACATACAATTTGGCAGAGCATGCAAAATATTTCCTATAAAGAATAAAGAATAACTAACGAGAAATGAAAAAAATGAATTCTATTTTCTTACAATTTACATGATCTACTGTATATACATGCAGGTATTTAATCAATCATAAGTACAATGTAAAAACATGTGTTTTTTCTCCAGAATGTGCCTGTAAAGTTTCAGCTCAAAACACCCATCAGATTATTTATTATACCTTTCAGAAGTTTGTAATTTTCAGCTCTGAGCATCTTGTAGCTGTTTTTGTTGCCTGTGCCTTTTATGCTAGTTTTCCCCACCCACTGTTCCCACGTGCTTGTCAGAGTGTGCCTCAATCTCCACCTCGGTTGCGTCAGAAAAACAGCACAGTGACAGACATGAAGGAAGCAGATCTCGCGTAACGTTTGTGAGAAATACTACAGTAAGAACTTTCCCAATATTATTTTATGTATTTGTTGTGGAGTTAATTCAAGCCTTTCGATGGGTCACACACAATGTCACACAACTTATGATGAAAATCAACCTGACGTTAAAATAGAGTCCAAACCCCTTCCATTTTGAGGCCCACCGCAACGTGACGTAGGAGTGTGGTTTCCCCGCCCACCAAATTGATTGACAGTCACGTATTAACATGTCTCCATAGTAACGCGTACAATCATATCAACAAGACAGGACGTGTGCAAAGCAACTGGGATATATAAAGTGGGACCAAGAATGATTATAATGGTAGTACTTCTAACAACAAGTAAATCTGGATGGTAGGTGGATAAAGATGCAGGTTTAAAGATTGAATAACTGCACACACAACTCTAATTTTGTGTACTTATGTATTTGTTGTTGTTACAGCAAGCCTCAGAGGAAACAAGAAAAGGTTCCCCTGTCAATTATAAACAGACTTGTGGGGACTGGTAGAGAGCTAATGTATTCCTTCAGGGCTGCGTCATGCAGTGCTCATAGGACCTGTGTTGTGCTTCATAGACGTTCTTCCCCTGTGGTATCTGACAAGAATAGGTAATGTAATAAGACTTTTTATAGTCTGTCAGTTGAATTCAAGTTTACCGTGTGTGTGTTTTGCACATAAGTAACACATTGGTTGTGTGTTTTCCCTTTATATCACGTGATGTTAGTCACTGCGTTGTTAGCTGAGATGGTCATCTGGCCCCTGACATTTCCCAGAGCGCTGGACCGTAGATGGACTCCACCGTGTCAGGTCATCTTTGCATCACTCTACAATTCATGTCTAGTCATTAAGCATGGCACGTTTGTGTGTGCGTGCTAGACTTTTTTGGGCATCCTCTAGAAGTGCTAAATATGAAGCCAGCATTTGTATGTCATCCTGACCGCTTGATGTTCAAATCTCACCATACTTGGCATTTGAAATTTACCAAGCGAAGGTCTACCAGCTGGAATATCTCCGTTTACTACATAAATCATTTTTCACTTTTGTTACTTGTTATCTGTGGTAGGTAACTATTATTAGCAATACATTTGTTGTGAAAGAACCCCTCACAGTTCTTCCCCATCAATGCCAATTACTGTAAAAACTCTCTGTGATGGTGAGTACAACGTCAGCTCACATTAAACAGAGTGAGATATGAGTTGGCTGGCATGCTTAGAGAGATCCAACAGCAAATTTGACTTTATTTATTTATTTGTTGGTTTGTTTGTTTGTGGGTGGGGGAGGACAGGTGGACTTGAGTTTAAATCCTAGTTTAGTTTGTTTGTTCATAATGATTTAAAACAGTACATTTGTTAGGGCTGAATATTGATTTAGATTTCTCAGTTTGATTTCAACAAATGTAAATTTAATACAAAAGCTGTCAACATTTCTAAAAAATAAATAGCCAACATCAGATCGCAAATGGTAAGTTATTGAAAAGAAAACAAGATCCTCAAACCTGCATTTTAATCCCTGCATATTAATCTCTTGATATTAGAATATTTGGAAATAGTAGAAATTTGGGGAAAAGTCAGTTTTTGACTGATATAGACTGAAAACCGTCATCCATCCAAAGCTGCTTCACAGAATTAATACATGTGTAAAATAGTATAAATTAGTGTAAAAATTTATGTGGCGTATGTATTTTTATTAGACTTGTTCTTAATCACAACATGCCTGACCAGGTACAAAATAGACAAAACAAAAAAGGTCAAAACCCCTCTAAATCCAGCCATGACAAGGCTGGGGGACCAACTAAAACCAGCCTGACTATTAGCCGCTTTCCATTCAGCAGGGATGTTTTAGCCACAGCTTTACTAGACACATTGCTGTATAATGGATAATCCATGACAGAAAAGGTGGGTCATGGATAACTTCACTCTTTTTGTCCTCTCTTAAAGTTCAAGCATTCTCTCTCTCATTAATGTGATCATCTACTTTCAGTCCCCTGACTATGCAGGCCTAAAAGCAGAAGGTTCAAGAAATTGGTAAAAAGTGTATTTAAAAAAAAAATCTTCCCATGTTCTGAGGTGAGCCACAAATCTGACTGTAAAATGCTCACTCACTTTGTTAATTAGATGTGTTTGAGACAGTCATCTCACTCTCTCATTCCCAGCTGTCTGCTCAAGTGACGTGTGAATCTTAAGCCTTCTCATACACTAGCTAAGACTAATTACTGAATCTCTCTTGTGTTAGATGTCCTAGACCGTTTCTAATCCAACAAGATGCTCCACTTCAAATTGCTGACAGAGAAAAAGGCAGCATTTGTGCTACGCTTAGCTTTTGTCCTCAAGCTTTTTTTTTGGCTTTATGTTCACGGAAATGCATGCCTTAGTAATTATAGGTCATTTGTTGGGCTCTTTTCGTAATTAGAAGTTTTAATTGTGCCTGCGGTACAAGGGAATTAGCTAAGCTTTACTCTCCAAAGTGAGCTCCATGTTTCCGCTGGTCTTTGTGAGGCACTTCCACTCATTGTACAACTGGCTTTGTGACATCAGTCAATTACAACCATTCATGAAAACTCAAGTGCCTTTTTCGTGTAGATGATGAGTGGATGGAAATGTGTAGTCTCTGTTCCTGATTGTGAATTATTTGAACTGGATGGCTGCTGCGCAAACTCTCTAACAGTGGTGACTTTTATGACTCCAAAAATCTACCGACAGTATGTCGGTGGATAATACCGCATGTTGTGTTACATTTTTTGTAAATATAGTTAATTTAATAATTGTACTTTTTTTTTTTGTCTTATTTGTTACCATCAAAATGTATTTTATATCAGTATTATTATATCTGTCATGGTCACCTGAATTCAAAGTTTTAAACATTCAAGTAATTGTTTACTTTTTTACACACAAAAGCCCAACATAGAGCTCAATTCTGTACTTGAAACAAGTGTGAACACAAAGATGTGTCTCAGATATGAAGAAATGCAGAAGAATAAAGGGTAACACTTTAGAATGATGGTCCATTAGTTAATGTATTTACTAACAATAAGTATGACTAACATTGAAAAGCATGCATTAATCATATAGTTCAACATTAACTAATGCATTATTAAAATCCAAAGTTGTGCTTGTTAACATTAGTTAATGCACTTAGAGTTAACATGAACTAACCTTATTTAACTTTAATAACATTAACTAATATTAATCAAGATGTATAAAAACAGTAATAAATGCATTGCTAGTTGTTTTTTCATGTTAGTAAATACATTAACTAACATTAACTAATGGACTATTGTTTTAAAGTGTTACCGAATAAAGAATCTTCTAAGAATAAAGAAAGATATTCTGGAGCATGAATTGACAAATACAGTATTATCTAAAACATAGTGTATCTGTTATGTAAACTTATCTTGGCTCTTCCATGCTGTATAAGGCTCTGATTACACAGAACACATTTTTTTTGCAGTGAGAGGTGAATTTTTAAGATGGTTTTCTATTGGCAGCGAGTATTTTGCACACTGCTTATGTGCTCTGCTGGCCCCATGTTGTAACTGGCTGCTGCTGCTCACATTGTTGACTGAGTGCTCTATGTGCATGCTCTCAACTCTCAACTTTTTTTCAGAACTAAAAAGCGCACTTGGTGTGATTAACCCCTAATGGTGTTGGGTAGTGACCATTTTTTAAGCATCCAAAAGTACATAAATTTATGGTAAATCAAACCCATGTGTCTGCTTTTATAACAAGTATATTTACATTTTTTAAATGTCAAATTAAAATCACTGACTTCTGGCTACTACCCGAAATCACGTTGTTGACAACTATCTCTTGACACAACGTAGGACACATATATAGATGGAATAGATGCGTCTCGCTGGAACGTGGCATTGTAAGAGTAATATGCTGTATGATGATTTACATTAAGCATATTGTTGTATATAATGTGAACCACAATTTTTCTTAATGGGAATCGACATTTTGAGTTTTCAAGGAAAAGAGTGCTGACATGTTACAATATTCCCCCTATGCTGCAAGCATTTCTGATAAAGAACTTGTAGCCACAATGGTAACACTTTACTTAAAGGGGGTTTTCGTAAGGCTGTCAAGAAATCTTTATTATCATGAGATGATGTCATGAATGTAAATTAGATTTTATGTCTGCTTATGACAACTGTTATTAAGTGTCAGTTGCTCAGTTATGTAATTTTAAATGACATTGTTTGTCATAAGAACTTGACATAAACAAATACATAACAATCGGTCCTAATCTTTGTCATGACAACATGACATTACAGTGGAACAAACTGTACAGTATTTGTCATTAAAATATCTCATTAATGTCTCATTGTCTCATTACTCTGGCAAATTATTTTTAAGTGTCATTAATATTTAAAGGGGAGTAAATTATGGGCAATACAATGTTTTGGGTGAACTATTGCTTTAAAGGGCACCTAGTTTACCCCTTTGTCCAGATTTAATATAAGTCTTTTGTGTCTCCAAAATGTGTCTGTAAAGTTTCAGCTCAAAACACCCATCAGATTATTTATTATACCTTTCAGAAGTTTGTCATTTTTAGCTCTGAACATCTTTTAGCTGTTTTGGTGGACTGTGCCTTTAATGCTAGTCCTCCCCACCCACCGTTCCCACGTGCCTGTCAGTGTGTCTCAATCTCCGTCCTCGGCTGCCTCAGATAACAGACAGACATGAAGGAAGCAGATCTCACGTAACGTTTGTGAGAAATATTACAGTAAGAACTTTCCCAATGATTATTTGATGTTGTTACAAAGTTCACACACACACACAAAGATACACACACACGCACACACACACACACACACACACACACACACACACACACACACACACAGCGCGCGTGTTTAGCTTTGCACTGTTTTTGCAAGGCAAATGTGACAGGATACACATTAATCATTAATATCCACTGCTGTATGGATATCCATTATGTTAATGTACAAAATAAACCTTATTTAACGTCCACAACCCGGGATTGAAGCGTCTTCTTTTATAATTGTACTGACACGCGGCTGTGGTGATGAAGTAAAGCTGAAGTAAATCGCTGTAATTCATTACAAACATGCACTGTTTTAAAAACGAGTTATACTTGTAAAACTCACTCTTGATCACATCTGATGATGATTGATGATCCTAGCGAACTGAACAGATCTTTTATTCCCGGTTGCTTTGCGCACGTCCTGTCTTGTTGATATGATTATACGCGTTACTACGGAGACATGTTAATACACAGCTGTCAATCAATTCGGTGGGCGGGGAAACTGCACTCCTACGTCACGTTGCGGTCGGCCTCAAAATGGGAGGGATTTGGATGCTATTTTAACGTCAGTAAATTAAAAAAAATAGACTTATTGTCTTTATATCACCCCAATATGACTGTGGACACACTATACCTACACACAGTTCTGTCCAAACAGCTTAAAAATATGATTGGTGCCCTTTAGTTTGATACACAAAAGTGGAAATTATAATGTACTCACCTTGAAGCCTTTTATCAGTAAAACATTTCAAGCTACTAAAAATGTCACTTTGTTGAACATGTAACATCAAAAGTTGTTACAGCAGAGATAAAGGTCCTGTAGCGAGATTGAAACGTGTAAATAAATGAAAAAACACCTGTAAATCATGAGCTATGGGAAACTGTTAATTAATATATATTTTTATAGTGTCATCAATTCTCACTTTATTCTCACTCGACTCTCTCATGAATATGCATGCTTTAAACACTTTATATTACATTAGGAGCTTAGTTCAGTTATATTCATCTGTGCTTTTGCTAATTTCTTTATTTGTTCTGATTTCATAACTGTCTACTTTTATAGTTATATTAGTTAGTACCTGCGTTACTTGCATAATATGTATTTTAACAATCGATAAAACAAGTTGCAGCTACTTCAGCACATTCATATCATGATTTATCTCTCTCATGGTGACATTTTGGCTAGAATAAAAGCTTTTCAGCATTGTAATTCCCTCTAACATATGCACTATATATCAGTGCATGTACTGTATAGCAGCACCAGCAACACATTTTGTTTACTGATTTCATGAAAGCCGATAACAAGCCAGCAATAGCAATAAAGAATTGTAGTGCTCATCTGACAGAGCCGTCTGCACGATCCATGACTGATAATAGCTACAAGGATGGCTCAGCAAGCAAATCCCATCACCGCTACAATATCCACTAACAAAATGAAAACTCCAGCTTGTTGTGTGCGAGTTGCATCTGGTCACAAATTATTCATGTCAAAGAGTGGTAAATGGTGGAAGGATGATATGCTCGTGTGCTGCACAGTTGTGACACTGTGGGCTGATGTTTGACGACATTCTGCCCACGATGGGGTTCATTGAACTTCATTTTGTTGTGGTTTTGTTGAACTTGGATGCTATGATGAAATGACTGAGAGGATCAAAGGGAGAGATCTAGATCAAGAGACAGATTGCCTGACATTTACACTTCTAAAATGCACTTGACAGCTGCTGTCAAACTCTTAACAAATCCTTGAAGCTTTTATTCAAACCTTAACCTTGGTATCTGCTTTACCCTGTTTAAAATTGTCTGTAGAAGAACAAGAGAATCATTTAAGTCTATGATAGACACATCAAAATATGACTTTGTAATATAATCTATCTACCACCAGGTAGTAGGGTACAGTGGAAAGAAAATCTATTTTTTTTTGTTTTCTGTACATATTTATTTAGCATGGGTGAAGATGCATATTTGTAGTGAATGAATATAAATATTTGCTAGTTTACTTTTCAAAGCACAACATGTTTAATTAATTCAATATTGGAAGCCCCAGTGTTAAGGGAAAAGCTTGATATTTATAAGTTTTTAATGTGCCATTAGTGCAAAATACTATACAATTGTAAAAATGTGTTTTGACAGTTTACTTGAATAATTGAATATCTGATGACATCAAAGCAGAATACCACTGAAAGAGGTGCATCTGAAAGAAAATGTATTTTATTACTCAGAATAAACACATAATTGCACCTTTTTGACTGTAGGTACTGTATGTAAGAATAGCAACAGAATAATTCTAATTAACTCAATAGCCCTGTGGGTGTTAATGAAGAGCGAATATGTCTGAAATGTGCATGTAATGTACAAATATTAGCATACTCGATATTACAGTTTTTCTCAGTTGCTTTGGTACATTTCGCAGATCAGAATTAAAATTCCCAAAACTACCTGTTCAATCTTCACATCAAAAAAGCAGTTTCTCATTTCTTTCTTTGCAAGTTGCAAATGCTTCTTTACATCCATGCAAATGATTATATGCAATTCTCGGATGTTTCCTACATTAGCAATTGCTTATGTCATGTTGATCAAAATGTATTATTTTGGTCTCTGTTGAATAGTCTCACTCTCCGTGAGGTGGACTCACCCCCCAATCGTTTGTTCATGGCATAAGTCTTTACATGCAAAATGGCTGAACAAGTTGTCATAATATTTTATCATTATGCATTTTTCTATACATTTCCATTAGACTTTTTTTTTTTCTAAATCTGTCTACCATTGGCAAATTTCTCCCAGGTGAATCTTGAGTTTTTTTACTGAAGGTGCATCTGAAAGGAGATTGTCGTATGTTCACATTTCTACTTTTGTTTTGTTTTTATCTTGTGCTTTGTAGTGCTGTCTTTTCCTTTTTGAATTACAATGACATGATCTGTCAACAAATTACAGTACAAACAGCAATTTATTATTATTTTTTTTTTTTGCCATACGCTGTTGTATTGACAACATGACAAAGTAATTTTTTTTTTAACAGTCTTATCTGTACACAATGACATAAGGACTTGTCTTTCTGACAGCACTGACACATTCACTGACACAGGAATTTAGTTCTGAGAGATGAATTAAGGAATTTGAGCAAGAGACTGGGTTTTGGAGGTAATCCATGGTGTTTTGCTATTTTGTACTCACTGTTTTGAGAAATGCGCTTAATGGTTTGAAAATTTGAATTCTGATCTGAGAAATGTACCAAAGCAACTAAGAAAAACTGTAAATCTATTGGATCAGATGGAGAGAACAAAAGACACTTGTTCGGAACAGCTCTACAGCTGATCATCAAATGTATGAGAATGTGTGCCCTTTGTAGGCAAATTAAATGTTATATATACAGTAGAGTGCCCAGCATAAATGAGTACAACCCTTACAGATGTCTCTTTTAAATTAGAACTTTGTATAGGATGTTATACAATGAGATATCTGTGTATATACATTACATTAGTCAGTATCAAAGCCAAAACTGGAACTAATCTAACTCATGGTGTGCAAATGTGTACACTCAAATCAATATGTTAGGTAAAAATATTAATTACAATTTTAATAAAGATAAATATTTAATAAAAATAAATAAAATTCAGCTTAATTTTTAGTTTGTTTTCCCTTAACAATAAAAACCTTCATTTAAAAACGGTATGTTGTGTTTACTTGCGTTATCTTTGATTGATATTTAAATTAGTTTTATGATCTGAAACATTAAAGTGTGACAAACATGCAAAAAAAATAATAAACCAGTAAGGGGGCAAACATTTTTTTCACACCACTGTATATGAGTGATTTGTTTTAATTGATTCATCTGTTCTGGTTGTGTGTTCACAGTGTTTGGTTTTTGAAGATGCTCCAAACGGGGTGAAGGCGGGTCTGGCAGCTGGCATGCAGGTGGTGATGATCCCTGATGATAACCTGGACCGCAGCCTCACCCAGGAAGCCACCTTACTGCTCAGAAGCATGGAAGACTTCAGACCAGAACTCTTCGGTCTTCCAGCCTACGCGTTAGGACAGCAATCACTATAGTGATTTCAATTCCACTACGCTTTATCCTGTCAATTTTTGAAAAATGGAATCAGGCTGCAGTGTACCTCCTGCAATCAAAAACAGGAGAAACTAATCTCTACCATTATTTCTGTCAGCCATGGATTTGCTGTTCAGGGACACAACAGAATGCTGATTGTTTCGATTTTTTTATTTTTTTATTTTTTATTTTTTTGGGCCAATCACAACACTGAGTCTCTTTCCTTCGACCACCCGGATGACACAAGACAAATTTGATTATGCTGCTTAATTAGCCTCAGTCAAACCATTAGGATTTATTGACATTTTTCGTTTTTTTTTGTGTTTTTTTTTTCAAATCAAGTGCAAGTGATTTGGCTTCAGTTGTAATGTTTGCATCACTTTAAATAAATCTCCAATTCAGAGCTCACAACTTTCCAGTCATGGTTTAAATTTACAGTAAGTAATGGTTTAACTAACCAGCTAGGCCAACCGTCTTTTCTATTAGCATTACCTTTCCTCCTCGCAGAGGTCTATTAAAATACCAAAGCGGTTTTTGAGTTTGAACCATGTGGCGTAATCCAATAAAGGGGATCGGAGAGCGCAGTCGTCTTTCATCTTCTTCCAGTGTCCGCCTTCACAGAGCTGGAGTTAGCATGTTCACTCACTACAGCGCTGTCCAACATCTCACAGAGTTCAAGACCGTCTTCTTTCAGCTTTCCCCTCTGGTAGGAAGAAAAGGGATTTTTTTTTATGCCAGCATCCACTTCTTCCTTCGCATATGCCATGTCCTTTCATCCTTAAAGATGGGGTAATCTGGAAAGCTTTTCCTTCTTTAGGACTTTCCACTCCCAGAAGGGCTTTTACATGTCATTTCACACCTGACGGATCTAAGGCTTATGGTGTGATGGACTGGGGCATGTGTTAGTGTGCCTACACTAGTCTTAGAAATGAACTTTGTTTATTAAAGAAAAATATTTATGATGGGGGAATTGATTTCTGCTTATTTTTTACCACTACAAATGATTTAAAATGAATATTTTTTTTTTTATACAACAGGCTTGATTTTGATTGGTTGATGAACATTCTAAGATGTTCAGTTATTTTCAGGGAAACGCACAGATAAAGTAGTTCCAGGCAGGTTTTTACTGCATTACAGTTTGGAACAGACGTGTAAAAAAAAATACGTTTTGGTAACACTTTATTTTGATGGTCCATTTGAGTATTAGTAGACTGTCTGCCTAATATCTGTTGATACTGCTCCTTCAACTGACAATTAACTGACTATAAGAAACTTTGCAAGTACATGTCAACTTACACTAACCTTAACCCCAACCTTAACCCGAACCTAACAGTCTACTTATAATCTACTGAGAATTAGTTGGCATGTAGATGCAATGTAACTTAAATTCAACAAACGGACCATCAAAATAAAGTGTGACCGAAGTTTTAGGGAAAAAGAATGACCAAAAACAGTTTTACAACATCAGAGAAATATCTTTATGTATGGTAACTATAGTATAAGTGAAATAATTTACTCCATTCCATTAAATTATTTAGAAATACTACATAATTCACATCAATAATTCCTTACATAAAACAAAAACATATTATGCTTTAGTCATGTATTTTTTTTAACTCATTCTCAATCTCATTTTATATAAGTATTAGTGTTTATTTTTAGACAGACTATTTAATTTGATTAACTGGTTCAACTTAAGCATTTGACATAAAGCCTTGTAGGCTCAGTTAAAGGTTTGAACACATACTTTTTGGCACATCGATCCAACAAAATTCAACAGATTTGTTTGTTGGCGTTCATCTATGCGGTGCGAATTGGCCTTAATACAATAAGTCCCCTAATAGAATAATTTAAATCAAATTAATCACCCCATGGATGATTATACAGCTTCCTATATACATTTACAGTTCTATATACAGCTCTTTGTAGGGTATAACAGACCAAAACTATCATTAAATGGAATATCACAAAGATGAATTCATTGACTCTGGTGCACACAAACTGATTTCTATGTACTGTATATTATAAGCACTTTTGCATTTAATGCATTGCCAGGGAAAATATTTATACTGTGTATCAGTAATTCCATTAGGTTGGTGATTGTAAAAAAAATAAAAAATAAAAAAAATCAAATGAATTTGAAGCAGAACTTGCTTTGTCAATTGTGAGAAAACTATGCAATACATATGTTTGCTTATTCGACAAAGCACACTTTATTATCAGTACTTGAACAAAGCACACTTTATTTTTTATATTTTTTTTATCTCTTTCTCTGTCTTGTAAATGTCAGGCTGGACAAATTGAAGCAGTTGTTTATGTCATTGACCTCTTTTATGAGATTATAATAATATATGAGTCATGAATGTTGGAATATGACACATTCAGCTAGTAAATTTGAGCTATAATAATAATAATAATAATAATAATAATAAGTAGCACTTTAAAAGCTACCCCTTTCTTTAGCTGTAATTGCAGTAATTATTTTAATGAGACACCTGTATGCATTAACACATATTCTAATAAAAAATTCAAGCCAATAAAATATGAAATGTTACATTTTATTTATTATTTCTGTAGTGTTCATTTGAGTCATCAATCGATTTAGATTATTGTTCAGAAGTGTTGACTGAAGTCCCTGCATGCATGGATTTTATGCAAGTCAAATGTTTAATGATATATTGACCAACATAAATCAATATAAATAAGTACTGGTCTTCAAAAGAATTATAATAATTCAGTCAAAATGAGAGAACATTGATCCGTTTTAAATCGATATTCATGGCATTTTCATTTTGATCTGAAAAATGGCTCTTTTGGGGAGAAGGGGAAATTCATTAATTCATTCTGTTATTGTTATTATTATTATTATTATTATTATTATTATTATTATTATTATTACAGTTTATAATCAGGTCTCTTTTAATTTGCTCTATTTTCTAAAAAATAAACATGCATGAAAATGTGTTCATCTGTGATTTATACAAAATATTGTATATACGGTATGGTGATTTTTTAATTTGTCCTGGAAGAACCTAAATAAATCTTTCTAGATGTTTGTATTCTAATACTTATTCAAATATAATAGACAAAAAAATGAGAAATTAGAATTAATAAATTACCTTTTAAATGTTCAAATCTGTCTTATAAATGGTTAATAACTTTTGCATTATTAACCGTTTGCAATGGATATTCTTCTGCAAACCATACTTCTTTGGTGAGCAAAATGTTCCTCAACAGAATTTTTTTTCTTATATAGTTTGCTATATAATCAGTTTTGTATGCTAAATGGCGTTCATCAGGTAAATGTTATATGACGTTATTTACATTGTTTTATCTAGGTTTTAGTTTTTCAAAATCTGCTGTGACATGACTGGCTACCACTGATCAGGCTTTTTTAGCTTGTCAAAACACTGTGACTAATGCTTGCCAGTGAAGGCCTTTTACGAAAGGTGAAATATGGGACAAAACATGATTTATTCATAATAAGTTGTAACACTAAAGGGGAGGTGAAATATGGGTCTCTCCTTGGAAAAAAAAACAGCACATCTGGTCAGCTTAGTTCATATCTCCAACATTTATTGCTCACAAATCTTGTTACTTCATATGAGCTTGATTTTAGTAAAATTTAAATAATAATAATAATAATAGGCAGCGTGGTGGCACAGTGGGTAGCGCTGTTGCCTCACAGCAAGAAGGTCACTGGTTCGAGCCTCGGCTGGGTCAGCTGGCATTTCTGTGTGGAGTTTGCATGTTCTCCCCGTGTTTGCGTGGGTTTCCTCTGAGTGCTCCGGTTTCCCCCACAAGTCCAAAGACATGCGCTATGGGTGAATTGGGTAGGCTAAATTGTCCGTGGTGCATGTGTGTGAATGAGTGTGGTTGGATGTTTCCCAGTGATGGGTTGCAGCTGGAAGAGCATTCGCTGCGTAAAACATATGCTGGATAAGTTGGTGATTCATTCCACTATGGCGACCCCGGATTGATAAAGGGACTAAGCCGAAAAGAAAATGAATGAATGAATGAATAATAATAATAATAATAATAATAATAATAATATGATATGCAAATGTCTTTTAAATAAAAAAGCTATTTACATTAAAGAATAGTTTAACTGTTTAAAGGGACAGTTTTTCATTTTCTCACCCAAGAAAATATAAAAGTCATCTTTTACTCACACTTCAGTTGTCTCAAACCTGTTTGAGTTTTTTTTTCTGTTGAAGTTATTAAAAAATATTTTTTTAAAGAATTAGTTTTTCCTACTATGGATGTCAGTGATTAATGGTTTTCAACATTTTTCAAAATACCTTATTTTGTGTGCAACAGAAAAAGGAATTTCAGAAAGGTTTGGAATCACTTGAGAGCAATTAAATAATGAGTAAATTTTCATTTTTGTGTGAACTATCCCATTAACATGCCGGACTAAACCTTAATTTATCTTGGCAAACTATATATGTCATATAATGTATCGTTTTTTCAAAACTCAAAAAGTGGGATGACAGTTGAGTGGTTAATGTTGACTACTATGGAAATATACTGAAATGTGGTCATGCAGAAATATAAAGTCAGCAATGTACCAAGTGTGCACATACATCATTTGTTTGCACATCAGCAGCTATCTAACAGTTGCTCTCTCTGTTTGGAGCATCTGATGTCCATATGCACATAAACACCACTGACCCTCACAAACATCTTCAAAACACACTTCTTTGGTGAGAATCTGTTATCCCAATACCCCTGTGACAATTTTAATGTTTGTAACAGAAATATTAACACTGGTTGAAAAGCTGAAAATGTCCATATCTGACGACTGCTCTCGCTAATCTATTCCAAAAAGAACCAGTGATGTTTATGCGTGCTGTGGACTGAACCACGAGAGGATAGCAGATATAAACGTGAGGAAACCGGAGCATTGTGAGCTCGTTCATGGTGTACATGGTGAACTGATCTGCCACAATGCCAAATTCAGGAATCCCCAAACTCGTTTTAAACCCACAGGCTTCTGTTTCCTCATGGCTGGATCTGTTCAGTTCACAGAATTTGGATTTTGCTCTCACTTAGTTTGTTACCAATACTACAAGTCAGCCGTTCTAACAACTTCATGGAAACATGTAATTCACATTTGAAATTTTTATTTTATTAAATGTTGTTGTTTTTTTTTGCAAACTTTGAAAAGAGTTGCTTAATTTTAAGATTGAAACCTGCCTTATGAAAACAAGGTTGTGGAAACATACAGTATTTGTTTGGCCTTCTTTCTGATATCTGGTAAAAGTGGATTAACTTCATTTGTACTGCAGTTCCAGACCTCATCATTGAGAACTTGGCCCTTGGTTCACTTTATTTTACCACAGATTTGTTTAAAAACAATTAGAACAATGGGTTTTCAGAACGGCTGTGCTGTGCCAACTATAGATCTAACAATAACCAAAAAAGTAACACAGCTGTCCTATAGAGTGTTAAAATGTTAGAATATTCTAATTTTTGAAGTAAAGTGTTAAATTAAAAAATAAAAAGGTTAAAAAAAGTTTACCGGTCATACAGTCTACAATCTGCCATACCTAATCAAATGGTGTGGTCTGACAACAGAAGATGGCTTTTTTATGTTAAACTCTTGATAGCATTATGAGTGGACCTCAGAGAACAGTACACAATAATAATAATAATAATAATGAAATGAAGTTCATGACCCCTTTAAAAATGCAGTTCTACAGTGTGTAAAATATAACTAGTGTCACAGTGCAGTGGTGTAAATGCTCTTGTGTTTTAGCCAGTCACAGTGAAACAGCCGGAGAGGGGGAGATGCCTCAGGCTGCCCACTGGCCAAGTCCTCACTTTATGTAAAAATGAGCCACCTCTGCCTGACTGGATCACCGTAAACCCGTTTGATTGGTCAGGAATGCAACTGTCATCTGACCTCCAGTGGGCAGAGTATAATACAATCGTGGCCAAAAGTTTTGAGAATTACATAAATATTGGAAATTGGAAAAGTTGCTGCTTAAGTTTTTTATTCATTCATTCATTTTCTTTTCGGCTTAGTCCCTTTATTAATCTGGGGTCGCCACAGCGGAATGAACCGCCAACTTATCCAGCATATGTTTTACGCAGCGGATGCCCTTCCAGCTGCAACCCATCACTGGGAAACATCCATACACACTCATTTACACACATACACTACGGACAATTTAGCTTACCCAATTCACCTGTACCGCATGTCTTTGGACTTGTGGGGGAAACCGGAGCACCCGGAGGAAACCCACGCGGACACGGGGAGAACATGCAAACTCCACACAGAAATGCCAACTGACCCATCCGAGGCTCGAACCAGCGACATTCTTGCTTAAGTTTTTATAATAGCAATTTGCATATACGCCAGAATGGTATGAAGAGTGATCAGATGAATTGCATAGTCCTTCTTTGCCATGAAAATTAACTTAATCCTAAAAAAAACTTTCCACTGCATTTCATTGCTGTCATTAAAGGACCTGCTGACATAATTTCACTAATCGTCTTGTTAACTCAGGTGAGAATGTTGACGAGCACAAGGCTGGAGATCATTATGTCAGACTGATTGGGTTAGAATGGCAGACTTGACATGTTAAAAGGAGGGTGATGCTTGAAATCATTGTTCTTCCATTGTTAACCATGGTGACCTGCAAAGAAACGCATGCAGCCATCATTGCGTTGCATAAAAATGGCTTCACAGGCAAGGATATTGTGGCTACTAAGATTGCACCTAAATCAACAATTTATAGGATCATCAAGAATTTCAAGGAAAGAGGTTTAATTCTTGTTAAGAAGGCTTCAGGGCGTCCAAGAAAGTCCAGCAAGCGCCAGGACCATCTCCTAAAGAGGATTCAGCTGCGGGATCGGAATGCCACCGGTGCAGAGCTTGCTCAGGAATGGCAGCAGGCAGGTGTGAGCGCATCTGCACGCACAGTGAGGCGAAGACTTTTGGAAGATGGCCTGGTGTCAAGAAGGGCAGCAAAGAAGCCACTTCTCTCCAAAAAAACATCAGGGACAGATTGATCTTCTGCAAAAAGTATGGGCGAATGGACTGCTGAGGACTGGGGCAAAGTCATATTCTCCGATGAAGCTCCTTTTCAGATTGTTTGGGGCATCTGGAAAAAGGCTTGTCCAGAGAAGAAAAGGTGAGCCCTACCATCAGCATCCTGAGACCATTCATGTGTGGGGTTGCTTCTCATTCAAGGGAGTGGGCTCACTCACAATTTTGCCCAAAAACACAGCCATGAATAAAGAAGGGTACCAAAACACCCTCCAACAGCAACTTCTTCCAACAATCCAACAACAGGTTGGTGAAGAACAATGCATTTTCCAGCACGATGGAGCACCTTGCCATAAGGCAAAAGTGATATCTAAGTGGCTCGGGGACCAAAACGTTGAAAATTTGGGTCCATGACCTGGAAACTCCCCAGATCTTAATCCCATTTAGAACTTGTGGTCAATCTTCAAGAGGGGGGTGGACAAACAAAAACCCACTAATTCTGACAAACTCCAAGAAGTGATTATGAAAGAATGGGTTGCTATCAGTCAGGATTTGGCCCAGAAGTTGATTGAGAGCATGCCCAGTCGAATTGCAGAGGTCCTGAAAAAGAAGGGCCAACACTGCAAATACTGACTCTTTGCATAAATGTCATGTAATTGTCGATAAAAGCCTTTAAAATGTATGAAGTGCTTGTAATTATATTTCAGTACATCACAGAAACAACTGAAACAAAGATCTAAAAGCAGTTTAGCAGCAAACTTTGTGAAAACTAATATTTGTGTCATTCTCAAAACGTTTGGCCACGACTGTACACAGGTCTGTAGGGAAGTCAGCTTGTGTTATTTGAGGCCAGTTAGAGTTCATTCATTCATTTTCTTTTCGGCTTAGTCCCTTTATTAATCTGGGGTCGCCACAGCGGAATGAACCTCCAACTTATCCAGCATATGTATTACACAGCGGATGCCCTTCCAGCTGCAACCCATCACTGGGAAACACCCATACACTCCCATTCACACACATGCACCACAGACAATTTAGCTTACCCAATTCACCTATACCGCATGTCTTTGGACTTGTCTGGGAAACCGGAGCACCCGGAGGAAACCCACGCGAACACTGCAATTTTCTGAATATTTCGATTTTTTTTTTAACCCTCATATTTCAGATTTAGTTATTTAAATTGTATACAGATGTAGTTATATATGGCGTCATAGTGGCGCAGTGGGTAGCACGATCGCCTCACAGCAAGAAGGTCACTGGTTCGAGCCTCGGCTGGGTCAGTTGGCATTTCTGTGTTGAGTTTGCATGTTCTCCCCGTGTTCGCGTGGGTTTCCTCCGGGTGCTCTGCATGTGATGGGTTGCAGCTGAAAGGGCATCTGCTGCATAAAACATATGCTGGATAAGTTGGCGGTTCATCCCGCTGTGGCGACACCAGATTAATAAAGGGACTAAGCCGAAAAGAAAATGAATGAATGAATGAAGTTACTATGGAGATTTATTCTTTGCAGCTAACAATATTGCTATATTGTGTAATATTGGGAAAGTGCTTGCAATTAATCTTCATGATAAATTTAGAATGTCCACTGGTCACATTTAAGGCAAAGTGAACAACTGTTAATTTGTTTATACTGTCCATTTCTCCTGTGCATATGTTTCTATTGGAGTTACCACCAATCTGGAGTTACCAGACTGGTAGACAGGAGGGCTGCTGATGTGAGAAAATTGTTACCTAATTGGCTCACTTCAGGTTTATCCATATTTGCATTATTGATTCTGTGATCGATCACATGGTCTGTTTAAGAATGCAGGGAACGTGCACCAAGCTATCTACAACATGCTTGAAATCCTGGCTTAGCAAACATGCAATAGACTAAGCAAGGATGTGCCAATTAAAGCCACTTTTTTCTGTTATCCTGGCTTTCTTTTTTTTTCAATAACCCTCTGATGTGTACAGTTATCTACAATTATCTTTCCTCACATAACAAATTTAGTGTTTTTTAAAATTATTTTAATCCAGTGACTGCACAGGATTATTATTATTATACATTTCTCTCCGGGCTGCACGGTGGCGCAGTGGGTAGCACGATCACCTCACAGCAAGAAGGTCGCTAGTTCGAGCCTCGGCTGGGTCAGTTGGCATTTCTGTGTGGAGTTTGCATGTTCTCCCCATGTTCACGTGAGTTTCCTCCGGGTTTCCAAAGTCCAAAGACGTGGTATATGTGAATTGGGTAAACTAAATTGTCTGTAGTGTATGTGTGTGAATGAGTGTGTATGGATGTTTCCCAGTGATGGGTTGCAGCTGGAACGGCATCCGCTGCGTAAAACATATGCTGGATAAGTTGGCGGTTCATTCCGCTGTGGGTACCCTAGATTAATAAAGGGACTAAGCCGAAAAGAAAAAGAATGAATTAATTTCTCTTCATCTTGCTGCCCTGAGTATGCCGTATATTAACAACACTGTCTGTCTCCAGCCGATGTGAGGAAGAGCCTATCTAGGATCAACCCACACAACGCTGCGGGTCCTGACAACATACCTGGCCGTGTTCTGAAGGACTGTGCTTCACAGCTGACAGATGTATGAACAGATATCTTTAACACCTCGCTGAAACAGGCAGTCGTCCCCACATGTCTAAAGTCCACTACAATCATACCAGTGCCAAAGAAATCATCTGTGTCCTGTTTAAATGACTACCGTACCATAGCACTGACTCCAATCATAATGAAGTGCTTTGAGAGGTTAGTCATGCACAATATCAAGACCAGTTACCCAAATACACTCGACCCGCTCCAGTTTGCATATTGTCCAAACTGCTCCATGGATGATGCAGTTTCCTCCACCCTTCACCTGGCTCTTACCCACTTAGAAAATAAAAACTCTTATGTTAGAATGCTGTTCATCGACTTCAGCTCAGCATTCAACACAATACTCCCACAACAGCTCATAAATAAACTCAACCTGCTAGGCCTTAACACCTCCCTCTGCAATTGGATCCTGGACTTTTTAACTGGAAGACCCCAGTCAGTCTGTGTCAGCCACAACACCTCGAGCACTACTACACTGAGCACAGGTGCACCACAAGGCCGTGTGCTCAACCCACTGCTCTTCACGCTGCTGACCCATGACTGCACTGTTAAATTCAGGTCCAACCAGATCATCAAGTTTGCCAATGACACAACAGTGGTGGGTCTCATCAGCAACAATGATGAAATGCACTACAGAGAGGAAGTGGAACAGCTGGCTGAATGGTGTGTCACTAACAACCTTTTCCTCAATGTAGAGAAGACAAAGGAGGTTGTGTTGGACTTCAGGAGAAACTCCGTTGACCAGTCCCCACTGACCATCGACAGCTCAACTAAAGTCAGCAGCACTAAATTTCTGGGGGTGCACATCACAGAGGATCTGACCTGGACTACCAACACCACGTCCCTCTCCAAGAAGGCACAACAACGCCTACATCTTCTCCGCCGGCTGAAAAGGGCAAGTCTTCCTCCACCTATCCTCACAACATTCTACAGGGGAACCATTGAGAGCGTGCTGACCAGCTGCATCACTGTCTGGTATGGGAGCTGCAGTGCTGACGACTGCAAGACCCTCCAGCGCACAGTGAACACAGCCAGAAAGATCATTGGTGCCCCTCTATCCTCTATTCAAGACATTTTCCTCTCACGGTGCTCCTGCAAAGCTAGCAGTATTGTGAAAGACTCTACTCACCCCTTCCACAGTCTCTTTCAGCTGCTGCATCAGGAAGAAGGTTTCGAAGTATTAGAAGTATTAGGTTTTCGAAGTATTAGAGCCTGCTAGACTACTCAACAGCTTCTTCCCACAGGCTGTTAGAGCCCTCAACTCAAGTCAACTTACCCCTCTCTGAAACCTCCCCATGCATTCCTGAGTATGTCCCATACAGGTGAGTGGGCTTAACAAGCCACCTGTGGAAGGACACCCTCTTGTCTCTCTGACTCTTGCACCAGGTTGCACATTTGCACTATAGACACTTTCTTAATCACTCCATGTCGCTTGGAAACATTGTGCATTTCAAATTGTGCTTCATTCAGGTGAGTGGGCTTGACAAACCACCTGTAGAAACACTCTTTTCTCTTATGCACCTGACACGTTATCTAAACTTCATCTTACAAGGACTCAATAAGGAAAGCAATGTTTACTATAAATGTACCACAATCATGTTGCACTGCTTGCTTCAACCTTAAATACCTCTTGCACAATATTAAACCTTAAATACCTCTTTTGCACTATATTCACCTTTAATACCTGTCTTGCACAATATCCTGCACAACATTGTTCAGTCTCATATAAAAGTACTTGTATAGCCTGTCTTATGTGTATAGTTTAAGTATTTTATTTTATTTTATTCTATTTTATTTTACAGTATATGTTAGCTATGCATAGTTTTTTTTTTTAATAATAGCTCTTATGTCCAGTGTTGAGTTTGTATTTATGATTAATCTATGTAGCATCGTTGTCCTGCGAGACACGACACTTTGTTCCTCCGTATGTCTACACATGTAGGGGAATGATAATAAAGCTTGACTTGACTTGACTTGACACAAGTTGCTGCTACAAAGTGTCCATTCATTCATTCATTCATTCATTCATTCATTCATTTTCCTTAATTTTCCTTAGTCCCTTATTTATCAGGGGTTGCCACAGCGGAATGTACCGCCAACTATTCCAGCATATGTTTTACGCAGCGGATGCCCTTCCAGCCACAACCCAGTACTGGGAAACACCCACACACACTCACATTCACACACGCACTCCAATTTAGTTTATTCAATTTACTTATAGCACATGTCTTTGGACTGTGGGGGAAACTGAAGCACGCAGAGGAAACCCATGCAAACATGGGGAGAACATGCAAACTCTACACAGAAACGCCATCTGGCCCAGCCGGGACTCGAACCAGCAACCTTCTTGCTGTGAGGTGACAGTGCTAACCACTGAGCCACCGTGCTGCCACAAAGTGTCCAACTGTTGCATTATTAAAAAAATAAAACGGTGGTTTGCATTCAAACTAAACTACAGCATTGCTATTAGAAATATACTTTTTTGAACTATTGTTTTTAGATCCATGCCAATTTAATAAACCCATAAAGTCTCTGCTACCAAACATGCAAATGTAAGATTATAGGCCTAATAAATCTAATTCAAATCTGAAAGCTGCAAAGTAGTCATCAGTAATAATGTATATGCATCTCAAGACAAAAAAAAAAAAGAAATGAAATAAATAAAAGGCTGGCTTTTGTGTTTTGGATTGTTCCATAACGGCCTGGGCACACGCACTTCTGTTATTGAAGAAAGAAAGTGTGCACATGTGCTGAAAACAAAAAACTGAACGTGGTGATTTACATTCAGGTTTAAGTATATATATATATATATATATATATATATATATATTTCTGATAGAAGTCATTTATTTTCAATGGGAGCAGGCGGCGATAAGCCGGGAGGACCGGTGCGGCGCATCTTCGCCAGTGGGGGCATCAAGAAGAGTTGAAATCAAGTCAACTTTATGGTAATGAGCTATGAATCGGAATGTAGAAGTCCACCGCTTGAGAGTCCAGAGAACACAGTCCTGTGAACTTTGGTTCCAACCACAGTTGTTCCCAAGGGTTTGATTATTGTGATCGCTGGATTTCCAATTATTTACGATGTTTTCTTACAGGGACATACATTTTAAAAAGTTACTAGCGAGTTGATGTGCATTTTCTTTTTTCTTTTTTTCTTTAATAAAGCGGGAATCTCATGCTAACTATAAGGTCAATACAAAACAGTACGCTGCTTCAGAATATTTCAGACATATGGACACATATTGGATAAGTGGAGCAAAGCCACACACACAACAACTTAATCTTCCATAGTTAACAATGAATTTGATAAAAAAGCATACAACATTTTCACGCTAGAAAGCATGTTTTTTTATGCTCAAATGTAACTGATTTGCTGCAACGGCTCCTTTAAATACGAGATCAATGTAGTGAATTTTGACGCTCTCGCAGGTGGAGCTGTGAAAGCAGACAGCGTTGTTGCCAGGGCGGCCGGAGCGAACTTTGACGCTCTCGCCGCCTTCGGTGTGAACGCACAGTTAGCCTGTCATGGAGCAGAGCAAAGACGATGACATTGTTCATCCACAAGATGGCGACAGAGACCACATAATTAGCCCTTAGAAGTGGAAAAACAACGTAATTTCTACAGCTGATCAAATCATCATTAAACAAGTAAATGACATTTCAATGACAAAAGTCGATCTCTTTCTTTTGTATGTTGTAGTGCTGTATTTATACCATATAACTGTAGTGTGTTGAGTGTGAGATGGGACTCACATATCAGGAATGTATGTGTTTTGTGTTGGCCACTCTTTGTATAACCCTGAGTTACTTTTTGGTTGGCCATCTGTTTGTTTCTAATGCGTCTCCTGTTTTCGTTACTGCAGACTAGTTCAGTAAAAAGAAAGAAGAAATGCCCACATGTGTTTAGCGTTTTTGCTTATCGCAAACACAACAGTAATCTGGTAGTGTTGGCGCTGCTTTGGCTCTTTCGGGGAAAATTATTGTGATCTTCCGATTGCAACAGAGAAATACTGGGAAATCTCTGTAGACTGATGGCTTTTCATGCCGTTCAGCCTTATAATCTTAAAATGTCAACAAAATCACCTGTTTTGTCATCACTTTAGA
>CAIGQV010019186.1:19308255-19332714 GCA_903798115.1 Danio jaintianensis | reverse complement strand
GATAGATAGATAGATAGATAGATAGATAGATAGATAGATAGATAGATGCATTTGTGTCTATATGTTTTTTTTTTTTCACTAACCTTTCTTAAATACCATGTCTGCAGCTTTACATCCTTCCAGCACTATGTGTCCATCCACAGAATAATGAAGAATTATAAATCCTCCCAATTGTTTGAGCATTTTCCCTGGTGACTTAAAAAAAAAAAATCTGTTCCTCTCCATGATGGGTGTTTGTTCTCCTTGTCCTGCTGGTTTCAGGCTCAGGAGGGGGTTGAGGCGGGTCGATGCCTTTGCTGCTGTTGGGTCTTGTTGCCTGCTGAGATATCAATAGATTGTCGACCATGGGAGAGTGTTGTTGAACAGTGCTGGCAAACTGTCTTGGCTTTTAAAACAAAAGTCCTCCTTGCTGACAGCCACTTTACAAGTGTGTGTGTGTGTGTGTTTGCGTGCGCGATACCCGCTGTTATCAAACGGATATTGAACCGAGTCTATTCACGCGATACTCTTATATAGACTTTTCACTTAACAGCACTGATAAAGCACATTAGTATCTTGGATTAAAATCAATCTTTTTCTGCTGTCCTCAATGCCACAGTACATTTTGTGGCAATATTGCGATGAAAGCGATTAGTTTTCCATTCAGAGTATTTTATTTGAAAATCCATGTCTTTAAAAAATGCCTGGCTTCATGACTGTGCAAATATACACAGTGTGTTTGGTTTTCCTCATGATTGTGTGGATGTGAGCAAGCTAGGGTGATGTCAAGGCTAATCAGCGGGGCTGTTTACAACGGGTGTGTGTTACGAATATATATCAGCATTCGTGCTTGAGAAATGAATGCAAACTAGCCTGTTAATCAATGTCACGAAGAGAAGAGCAGGAAACGGATGTGCTGGAACCGATGATGGCCGAATATACAGATACGCACACCTGCACACAGTCAAATAATTAATTGATGCCATTCAGGGTTCAAAACATAAAAAATGATTTTATTATTTTTAAATTATTTATATTTTTAATAGACTCACACACAAGCTGATGTGCCAGTAAACATTATGTATAATTAAAATTTAGATGGAGAGAATCTAAATTTCTAAATAAATAAATGAATAAAAACATGAAATAGATTTTCTGTCACTCACACATATGCACTCAGACATCAACAAAACAACATAGTAAAATGATTCTGAATTTCTGGAAACATTTTTTATATATGTGTTTGCAACCATCACACATGGCCAAGCAAGCCCAAGGCTACAATTACACCCCATTTGGAAGTGGTTTTGGCTATGTTAATGCTTCAAATTGACTGGAATAAATAAGTTAAAGGTTAAAACGGACAATTTACCCTCACTAGGGAGGATGTAACCAATATTTTGTATTCTAAATCGTTTAATAAAAAAAAAAGAGAGCAAGCCTATAGGCCACAGTAAAGGATTTGCGCTTGAGCGGAGTTGCTGTCCAAGGTGCTGAAACAGCACATAGTGAATAATGGTTTTCTGGCTCTGTCCAAATGCTGATCAAACTAACATTACACTTCACCAAATGACCATTGCAGCTCAGTCTTTGTAGTTTAAAAGTCTTTTTCACAGAAAGACACGTGTCTTTTTTTTCACAGAATCCAAATCCACTCCCTCATTGGCAAACTACATTTTCTTGTGTGCAGGTGAAATTTCTGATGAGATTTGTGTTGCAATAGTAGCTACACAGCAAGGTTATTTTAGTAAATGAAAACTAATATAAGACTAAAACTATTGGTCAAAAATCAGTTTCGTTAATCGTTTGTTTTAATTACTTTTATTCATTTCATTTTAATTTGTGTTATTTTGGTTTCAGTGTCTGTTCAAACTATTATTTAACTTTTTGTTTTACTAACTTTCCTTTGTCTACAGGATGCATCCTGTTAACTTTGTTAAACTAGAATAACTAAAACTGAAACTAAATATATAAAAACGTGTTCACAAAATAAAAACCAAACTAAAACGCTATTAATGAAACAAAATAAAAGTAAACTGAAATTTTCTTAAAATTAATAAATAATATCAAAATAAAAGCTCATTTAAAAAGTCAAAACTATAATAACCTTGCTAAGCACACTTATAATAATTATAGTATTAACAACAAGAACAATAATACAACTAATCATAAAAATTAAAATAATAATAATAAAAATATAATCATATAATAATAATAATAATAATAATAATAATAATAATAATAATAATAATAATAATAATATGTGTAAATTAAATAAACTGGTGCAGCAGCTCATTTTTGTAATGTCCATGCTGTGCATAAACAAGCAGAGCCCAATGTGTGTACACTTACAGCACAGGTGCAAAATGGGTTAAAGCATGATTTTTGGTCATTAAATAATGAAGCAAATATCAGTAAACTGACTAGCACAAACCTTTGTAAATCACCTTGCATAATTCATTTAATTACTCTACTCTTATAAATGTTGCATCTCAAAGGGAAACTCAAAGGGAATTCATTTGCAATAAGGTCAGCCGCAAAAATCACTGTGTATCTTTCATTGCTAATATTTCATTTCGTCTTAGTACTGACAAAATAGGGTTTACGCTGACACAAGTTCTTAGTAAATCTGGTACCAACTTTTTAATAACATAAATCTTTACTGAAAACAAATAGATGTATGAGAAGTAATAATAGTGATATAAAGTTACAACTGGAAGACACAAATTGATCTGATGAATTGATTTTCAGTTTGTGAACATCCATCCATCCATTCATCCAACTAACCATCCATCCAACCAACATGTTTACAGTAAGACTGTAATGTGATGGACGCTGACAACGGAGTTGAGGATCCACTTGCAGGTTTTATTAAGAAATAGTCAGGCAGGCAATGGTCAGACACAGGAGCAATAGGGTACATACAGATAAGGCAAAAGAGTAGTCAGGTCTCAGCAACAGTGTGAGAGTGAGTGCGTGTGTGTGTGTGTGTGTGTGTGTGTGTGTGTGTGTGTGTGTGTGTGTGTGTGTGTGTGTGTGTGTGTGTGTGTGTGTGTGTGTGTGTGTGTGTTTGCAATCAAAGGTGAACGTGAACAGGTGTGAGAGTACTGGTATGATGGGATTTGTAGCTCATTTGCTACATGGGCTAGATTGCTGGTGATTGTGACAAAGACAAACAATCGCGTTGTCTTAAATGTATAGTTCACCCAAAAAACTACTGTTCAAAATGTATTTGAGTTTTTTCTTCTGTTGAACAAAAAAAGTTATTTTGAGGAATGTTTGTTGCTGGTATCCACTGACTTCCACAGTATTATTATGTGTACTATTACCCAGTATTTTTTCTAAATATCTTATTTTGATATTATAGTTATTATTATCATTATTATTATTATTATTATTATTATTGTTTTTTTTTTTCCTATGAATTCCTTTAAATCTCAGTAGTTCCAAGTGTGAGATAGTTGTGTAGTCACAACTGTAAGATAAAATGATCCTACATGAGAAAATGTTTAAATTAAGCCTTAATAACAGCTAATCTTACTGTGAAAGTTGCAAGGGTAATATAGTGTGAAATATAAAATGACATCATATGAAACATGTTTTTATACCACCTGCACATGTGGTGTTAGATATAAAGTCACATTGTGAGATATATTGTCATATTAATGACTTAATCACATATATGTGATATATGAAATCACATGTCTAGTTAAGTAATTAATAATCAAAGTCAATAATCAGATTACTTACTGGTGGTTCAAAACCTTTATGGGTTTATTTATTTGATTGATGCAAAACCTGTAACCATTGACTTCCATAATGATTGCAGGTTTACAGCTTTCTTCAAAATATCCTCTTTTGTGTTCGACAGACGAAAGAAAGTCATAAAGGTTTGAGTAAAAGTATGAGTGGAAAAAAAAAAAAAAGGGTGAAGTAAATGATAAAAGAATTTTCATTTTTGGGTGATTTTACCCTTTAAGTCTCTATTTCCCTCCAGTGGGACTTGCCCCACACTCTGAGAAACAATGGTTTATAGTAAGAAATAAAGTCACACTTGAAATACAGTCACAAGTCAAGATAAAATGAGATACTGTGAGTAATGATAATTAGATTTATTTGAGTAATAAATTGAAATGAACCATTTTAAAGTGTAAAAGATGTGAAATAAAAGTAACACTCCAGTGTTTTTTCTAATGACTATTTCAGTCAGTGCCTTATAAAGGGAAAAAAAGTATTGTACAATTTAATGTCAAATGGTTGAGATACTTGTAGTCACTTTATTTTAGTCGCAATTCCATTTAAAGTCACAATTACATTTTTATTGTGAGAAACAAGCTAACATATGAAGCAGTTAACAGATCAATATAAGCACATTTATTGTCCATTATAGAAGCACCACCTTGAAATGCTTAGATGTTGCTTGAGATTTCACTTTGGTGAAGAACCTCTTAGAGATCCACTGAGCTGTTTTACACAATAGCATTTTTTCAGTGGCTGCTGAATGTGGAAAAAACAAACAAAAACTCTCACCGTCTGCCATAATGTTGTTTATTATTCAGTTTTGTTGTCAAGAGTGAGGTGAATTTTACATTAGTGAAAGTGGGAATGCATTTCTTTCTCAGTCTGGCTATTTCTGTCCTATTCATTCTTCAGTTACACCTGCAAAACCCATATAATAACTGTTATTTATCAGCCAGCTCAAACAAGCAGATAAACAAAGGAGAAGAAAAGGAAGAGAGAGAAAAGAATATCCAGTGAAATCATTAACAAGGTGTGAAGACAAATAAGGAGACCTTTCTGTTTAGTTGAGAAAGTTATTACTTTGCTTTTGTGAACATTCAGTGCTCTCATGGAAGCATTTCAACATATTTGCAGGATAAAAGAATCAATTACATTAGGAGCGCAGAGGCAAACAAATGCATCTATAAGCTATTGACAAACTCAGAAATGAGAATACAGGAATAAGGTAGAAATATCAAGTGGCTCTTATCAGGTGAATGCAGACAGATGTTGGAAATGTGAGAAAAAGTTTGGAAAAATTAAAAGCAGCCTGTTTGTGATCAGCTGTTTAATGCTGTAGCCAGAATTAAGCTCTTCCATGTCAAGGTCAACATTTTCTTCTGGCAAGGCAGGATTTCAATAGCATTGTGTTTTTTAAACAAAACCACAAATTCTTTAATTCCTCCCGAGTGGACTGAGTAATTCAATAGCAACAATTATTCATTCAATTTTATCAGGATTGAGAAGCACTTTAAGTCCTGGTAACATTTGTGTCATTTGTTTCAAGTTTCTTTCTTTGTAGGCCTTTCAGAAATATGTTTTGAATGAATAAAAAAATTAAGTATACATTAAAAAGAACACGCTGTAAAAAATCCTGATTTCCACACAATCGATTTGCGTAGGGACGACATGAAGGGATTAAGTTAATTTATTAGTTTTTACAAATTTAAGTGGATTAAACAAAACAAATAAGCTGTCCCAAAGTAAACTTAAGAATTGTGTTGTTTCAGCTCATTTAAAATAAGTAGTTTGAGCAACCGGCAAACATAGTTTTTTGAGTGTATTGTCACTGTCCATGTGGCTTGTTTAAAATGGTGGGTGTGATTTTGCCAAGTAGGATGTGATCTTGGATTAACACCTTCAAACAGAAACAATATTCCTGTTCAAAAATGTAATCCAAACCTAATCCCTACTCCTAAACCTAACTCTAACTGTAAATTATTTTCAAAATCAATGTGGATTAATAGTTGGATTGTAGTGGCGAAGAAGCACATAACCTTAACTGTAACCTAAATTTAACATAAACTGTAAACCTATCCCTTAAATCTAATTGGCTTATTGGGATGTTGTTCCAGGATCAACATAGATGTTCCAAGATCCAAGATCATGACCTACTTGGTGAAATCACATTAACTGTTTAATACACTGGTCAGTGATAGGCTTGTTCTGTTCTTGTATATCGTAATTTAATCAAAAGTAAAAATTCAATTAATGCATACAATGATTTGAACACACGTATATTAATATCTTGTTCATTTATGTCTGAATAGATTTGTATCAATTTTAGAATAGAAATAAAGGGAAATTCTTTTTTCTTTATTATTTATTTGGGTGGGAAAAATGAAGTAAACTTTTGTAGGCTAAATCAGTGTTGTACATTTTGGATTGCATGTGATAGATAAAAAAAAAACATACAGTATAATATCAGATTATTTGACATTTAAATGAGGTTGTAAAATGTCATGTATTGCAATTAACTAACTGACTATGTAACTAAATACTGTTACAAAATAAGAGTAGGGGAGAGTGAGATCGAAAGTACCATTTTTCATTAAAAGCTATTTTTAAAAGATAATGTTTTAAACAGAAATATATTTTTGATTTAGTTAACAACTCATAGTGTGGTCTATCAAAATCAGGTGGTAACTTCAAAATGATTTATCTTTAAACATAAAATGCACATTGTTACTTTTGACCCCATCAGTAGGGACAAAAGTAACACACGGGTGGGTCAAAAGTAACACAACTGTATGTGCTAAATTTGCTGGCTTAATCTTGTTTATTTTAATTATATCTGACTATGACCTTGTTAATATGTTCACTGAAAACATATTTTGTCCTTTTATCTTTGCAAAAATGCAAAAAAACTGCATGTTCATTTTAAATTTTAGTTCCATTAAATGTTTCAAATGTAACCCAACAATGCGAAATTTTATTATTTAGAATATATATTTTTATTGTTGGGCGTCACGGTGGCGCAGTGGGTAGCACGTTCGCCTCACAGCAAGAAGGTCGCTGGTTCGAGCCTCGGCTGGGTCAGTTGGCGTTTCTGTGTGGAGTTTGCATGTTCTCCCCGTGTTCGCGTGGGTTTCCTCCGGGTGCTCCGGTTTCCCCCACAAGTCCAAAAACATGCGGTATAGGTAAATTGGGTAGGCTAAATTGTCCGTAGTGTATGTGTGTGAATGAGTGTGTGTGGATGTTTCCCAGTGATGGGTTGCAGCTGGAAGGGCATCCGCTGCGTAAAACATATGCTGGATAAGTTGGCGGTTCATTCCGCTGTGGCGACCCCGGATTAATAAAGGGACTAAGCCGAAAAGAAAATGAATGAATGAATTTTTATTGTTAATGGCAATATGCATTAATTTCATAAAACATCAGAATTGAAACACTGCAAACTTTAAATTTGGTAGTGAAAAATAAAATCCCGTTCCATGCTTCCAAAGCACAAGCAGCAGTCTATCAGAGCAGATTTCTCTAAAAGAGCAAAATGGTCGGTGCATGCGTCTTTTTCATGATGCCGTCCTGGCTATGCGTTTCTGGATGCGGAGGATTCCTGCTTCCGGAGGATGGTCACGAGTATTGTGTGGCATGTCTGGGTATCCAGCATGTCAATTCAGTGCTCGTAAGCGGGTCATGCCTTCACTGCGAGTGCATGCCCGTGACCACGATGAGGTCACGGGTCGTGCAATTAAATGTGCGAGCCTCATCTGCGCCTCCCCGCAGTGCGGTGAGTTTGCAGGGGGACCTGAGGATTACAGTGGGAGTGCAATCGCCAGCTAACCCCCCGCGGTCCTCCCGCTCCTCATCAGCGCCCTATCCAGAATTTGAACGATACTGCTGGTACTTCCTCTGGGATTGCCGCTTTATTGTTCGATGACTCAGGTGAGCAGATGTCCCTCTCGGCTTCGGAGGGTGAGCTCTTCATATCGGACGATATGAAGCGGCTTAGAGTCTGAAGTCGGATATGGTGGCTATGCTTTCCCGGGCGGCCACGGCAGTTGGTCTGGAGGTTCCGCGGCCTCCAGCCCAGTGGCCAGACCGTTTAGACAGGTGCGACGTGGGGGCCAAGAAAGGGGTAAAACCCTCTCGGTCCCCTATCCCCTTCATTTCGGAAGTGCATGAGCTCCTCCACCCTCACCGCCCTTGACAACGGAGCGGCCAGGGGGGATGTGGCCATTCGCCAGGTAGAGAAAGCAGTTGCGGTCAAACTTTGCCCACATGGTGCCTTTGCCTGGCGGAATGAACCCCGTCTCCTGTCCAAAGCGTGTAGGCTTTCTGCGTCGCTCGCGGCTAGAGCCTACACTGCTGCAGACCAGGCCGCTTCTGCGTTACATGCGATGGCTACGTACAAGTGCTTCCAAGTACAGGCGCTGGCCAATCTGCATGTGGGTGGTCCTACAAAGTCCTCCCCTTCCGGCTCTCCCTGTCTCCACGAGTCTTTACGAAGGTCGTGGAGGGTGCTCTACTGCCACTCCAGCAGAAAAGCATCCGCATTCTCAATCCAGGGGTCAGTTGGTAATGCACAGGGATCTGGTGCTCGCGCACCTGAGCCGGTTGGGGTTACAGCTCAACTGGCAAAAGAACAAACTCTCCCCTGTGCAGAGCATCTCTTTTCTCAGTGTGGAGCTGGACTCGGTCGCCATGAGCACCCGTCTCTCCGGAGAACGGGGAGCAATTCAGCAGGAAAACAGTGCATATGGGGCATATGGCATCCACAGCCACGCTGCTCGTACTGTTACATATGAGACCACTTTAGCATTGGCTGCACAATCGAATCCCTAGATGGGCATGGCGCACCGGCACACACCGATGTTTTAACCCGTGGACGGACCTTGCTTTCCTGAGGGCCGGGGTGCCCCTGGGACAAGTGTACAAGCATGCCGTTGTAATGACAGATGCCTCATCTCATTCTCGCCATCCGCTGGTTTCGACTGGTGTTGGCTGGGAAACACATGCTGGTCAGGACGGACAGCACGGTGTTGGTAGCATACATCAACCGTCATGGCAGTGTCTGTTCCCGCCGCATGTCTCAGCTCGCTCGCCATCTGCTCCTCTGGAGCCACATGCGGTTCACTTCGTTGCGTGGTGCACCTCTCGCTGCTGTGTCCTGTCCGTGCACTGCGCGTGTACGTGGACTGCACTAAGAGCTAAGGTTGTCTGAGCAGCTCTTTGCCTGTTTTGGAGGTCGGCAGAAGGGAAGTACCGTATCTAAACAGAGGTTGGCCCACTGGATAGTGGATGCCATCACCCTTGCATACCATACTCAAGGCGAGCCATGTCCCCCGGGGAGTGAGAGCACACTCTACTAGGGGTGTCGCCTCCTCCTGGGCGTTAGCATGTGGCGCCTCTCTAACAGACATTTGTAGAGCTCTGGGTTGGGCGACACCTAACACATTCTCGAGATTCTACAATCTGTGAGTGGAGCCAGTTTCCTCCCAGGTGCTGGGTAACATCAGTCATTCGGGTGAAAACTAAGCTCGGTTTCAAAAATGCTTGCTGCGCCATGCTCCCTAACCCAGAGCTCTGTGCATGTTTTAACTGCTTTGCTAGGTGAGTCCACTGGTGAACCCTAGAGAGTTCCTCCAAGGAACACTTTCCCAACGTACAGTCGTATTCTAGGTAAGCCCTAGCATAAGTTGCTAGGCATGATTGGTGAGTACGACTTCCCAAACTATGTTCCCTATAAGATAATTAGGGCCAGGGATGTTGGATGGTTACGTTTTTGGTGGTGTTTTGGTGTTCACGCTACTTGCCTGACATTGGACACCCCAAAGTGCATCACAGGTTCAGCTCTTGTGGCGTTTAGGATATTTGCTCCTAGTCGATCAACTCGACATAAACTCGTAGTGATCAACTGAGGGTGAACGTCTTGGTTGCGTATGTAACACTCGTTTCCTGAAGGAGGGAACGGAGACGTTTGTCCCCCTGCCACAGCAGCTGAATCCACCATTGCTAAATGGAGGCTGGTTTGGCTCTTCAGAAAGTAGTCTGAGGAGCTCCACATGCAGCCTTTTATATTGCTAATTGCGGAGTGACTGCACCTGCTAGAGCTGAGCTCACCAGTCTCATATGCATTCTATTGGCCCCTTTTATACAAATTAGAGTGATTGGTGCTTCTAAGCGAATCCCCTAGTCGATCAACTCGACATAAACTTCTCCGTTCCCTCCTTAAGGGTACTTACATAACCAAAACATTCGTCCACACAGTAACTCTTGCCATTTAAACCTGATTTATTTGTAAACTGAAAAACTCAGACATTGCAAACCTAAGGATGTCTTATTGCACTAAATGACCTGTAGATCGATCATAACTGTAACACGTGAAAAGAGAAACTCAACTTGTAATAAAGAAAAAAAAACACAGCTTCAATAATTTACTTCATGCACTTAAAAACTAAAATTCTGACCTAACCTCTGGACACAGTGATGAAATCACATAATATTTGGCAGCACCATCAAGGGTTGCATACAGAAAGCAAATGTTGTTAGGTCTCCATGAAAATTGCTGTTACTTTGGTTTTGCATTACTTTCGTTCCCACTCTCCCCTATATATATATATATTTATAGATTATTTATTTATTATTTATTTATTTATTTATTTTTCATATTAATCAATAATTACAATTACAATTACATCCAAAAGATGCTTCTCCTTCATTCACTTTTGGTGAATGTAGCCTTAGCCAGGAAGAGTTGTTGTCATCAGGCGGTATCCAACGATCATTGGGTGTTTCGACCCTAAACCGCAACACCCTCAACGTTGGTGGTTCAGCAGTGGTGGCCAAATCACTGCTCATCAACTCCCCCTGGCTTCCAGCTAAGCTCCTCTCTCCTGATCCATAACAAGCAAGAAGCTCTCTCTGCTGCCTCCCCCATCCTGCGAATAGTTATCTTTCTCTCCTTCCCAATCACCCCAATGGCTGTAGGCATCCTCCATACTGACTGGCCGGGGAATCCTCTAAAGCCGACCTCGACTGGGAAGAGCCATGCCTGCCAACCTTTCTCCTTGCAGTCATGCAAGAGGTCCTGGTATTTGGCGCTCTTCCTCTCGAACGCTTGCTCACAACCCTCTTCCCATGGGACTGTAAGTTCGATGAGATTGATCTTCTTAGCAGTTAGTACCCACCTTGCCTCCACATAGGTCGTGGTCGTCACAGTAAGGTCGTCCATATAACCTCTTATTGGGGGTTGTCGAATGCCCGATTGCATTTTTGGGCCTCGGGCTTCCTTCCCAGTGGCTGTTATTATGAGGTTTATTCCCATGATGAAGAGGATGGGGGAGATCGTACATCCAGTTACGATCCCTTTTTCCAGGTTTTGCCACTGGGTGGTGAAGTGGCCTGTCTTGAATCGTAGCTGGATTCCGCCAAAGTAACTGATGATCAATCCCTTGATGTGCTGAGGGATAAGATAATGGTCTAGTTCCGCATGCATGAGGGCGTGAGGGATTGATCCGAAGGCATTAGCCAAGTCCAGCCAAACAACTGTCAGGTTGCCGTTGCTGGACTTGGTCTCCTGGATCATCTGGCTAAGAAATTCAGTGTGTTCCAGACATCCAGAGAAGCCTGGGATCCCACCTTTCTGGATAGCGGTGTCGATGTATCCATTCTCAGTCATGTATGAGGTCATCCTCGTACGAAGAAGAAGATCTTGCATTCTACACTTAGCAGTGAGATTGTTCTAAATTGGTCTATGGTTGAGGAGTTCTCTTCTTTTGGTACAAAGCAGCCCTCTGCCCTTTTCCAACATGATGGAATGTTACCCTTCTTCCAGATCCTCTGAAACAGCTTCCATAGCCTCCGGAGGAGCATTGGGCACTTCTTATATACCTTATAGGGTATGCCGCTTGGGCCAGGGGCAGAACCTGACCTGGCCTTCTTCACCACCTCTTGGATTTTGTAACCCAGATCAATAATAATAATATCTTAAGTGATTTATTTATTTATCATATTATTTTTACAATAATATTTAGAAAGAAATGGATATTTAAAGAACGATTGCTCTGCAAATAAAAGGATAAGAAAAAAAAAAAAAAAAACTTCTGAGAGACTTTTAACCGGAACGGCAGGAGGTTAGCTCCGCCCCTGTTGAATGTGCGCACAGGCAGACAGAGTGCAATCGAACTTGAACGAGAGAGCGCGAGCTCAATACCTGTACACGGCTTAATAATCCAGCGATTAATTAAGTTAACTTGATATTAATTTGACACTGTGAGAAATTAACAGTAAGATTTGACTATTTGAGACCAAACAACTGACAAAAGTGAGAGGAGACGAGACGAACGTATTAGACTTTAACATTTATTCCTTCAGAAAGCTGTTTTTCCTTTTTCCTTCTTTTCATTCTTGTCTACATTTCTTCTTGGTAAGTGCTGATACTTTACGAGATATGTATTTTATTATTTTAAATTCAAATACTGTGAATTTTGATGAAAACATTCAGCAGAAAAGTTATTTAAAAGTTTAAAAGCTCCAACTATGTGAAATGTGAAGCAACGAGTGTGAAATGTGTGTATATAATTATTTAAAGGTTTGTGATGTGTTCTGTTTGAAAAGTTTTACAGTTGAACATAATTCCTTGTGTGAAATGTGCTTCAAATGAATGCTAGCTTTGCTAATGCTGTACATAGACCGCAATGTGTTGTACGAGCACATGGTAATTTAGCATATGTGTTTCTGTGTATGTGTAAATAATTCAGACAGACAATTATTTTAAACTTGAGAATTTGTTCAGGCAACTGAAACTAATGCTTGATTTGGCTTTGTTGTTTCAAGGCTGGGTTTTTTGGTTTGGTTTTCTTTTTCTTTTCCACTTTGAAAAGACCTGTGATCAAAAACTGTCCATGCTGAGCATTCTGTCCGGTTTGGACTGGCGAGCCACCCCATCATTTTGTGACTGGAGATAGAGACAAAGAGGGATCAGTCATCAAATCTGGTAGGATCAAACCAATATTTGATATATATTTTTCCAAGTTCTGCTACCTGGATTTTCCTGGATCAAACATATATATATTTTTTTCATTTTTTTGACAATTTAGTACATTTTCAGTGATTGGTTTATTCTCTTTTAAACTGTGAAATTGATAAGCTATACTAATACAATTTCTATTTACTCTTTGCTCTACTTAGTCGAATCCTTTCTTCTGATTGCTGGTCCAGGCGATCTCGAAGCGCAAAATAATAGTAGTAAATTGAGCACCACTGAGTACGCGCTACAATTTCCTTCCAGAAAGGTTCGCTGATGTTGAGCTCCTTTACAGGTGTATCAATAATGTAGATGTTTGGGTTGGCATCCAGGGCCTGGTTTCTGAAGATGTCATTGTGGGTTTCTCTTAAAAAAGCCTCCACGACTTCTCTGGGGCTGGTCAGCCTTCCAGACTTTACTTCACCCAGCAGTGTTCTGGTGTAATCACAAGGGGACTTTGGTGAACTGAGCTTTTTTGTTCTCCCTTTCCTTCCTTCTTTTCCGAGTGCTTTCTGCTCTTTGGAGTCTGCAGAGACGTTCTCGGAGTTGACTCATCAGGTCCTTAATGCCTTCCCTTTTGTAAATCGTGGATCTTTTGAACTGCTTATTAAGCGCCTTAATTTCTTCCCTTAAGCGGTGGATTTCCCTTTCTCTTCTGCTCGGTTGGTGTACAACCCTGATGTTCACCTTCTTATCCTCCAATCCGAATCACTCCCTTGCCAGATTGTACGTTATTGTTGTGAGAGTGTTGACTTTCTGCTCAGCTGTCCCTGCTAGTGTGGCTTCTAGCACTTTGTCGAGGTCTTTGTCTAGTTGGTCCCATTCCTTGGTGTCCCCCATCTTGGGCCATTTTATTCGCTCCCTCGCAGGGTGGGTTTGGCTCTCTGGGGAGGTATTAGAAGAGTCCTTCCTGAGGTCTTGAGGTGACACAGGTGCTGAGAGATCTCCAGGGCTATAGGGCTCCTGCCTGGAGCTCTCCTGCGTCTCACCAATTGCTACCACTGTGCGCTGCATCTGTGACCCCTCCTTTCCGCATTTGGTCCTGCCTTGATGTATTTTAAGGCCTTTTGTGTTTTTGCAGACCTTTCTGCAATAACACTTTACTTTGATCACCTCCCCAGTTAGCGTTGTTTGGGTGATCCGTCTCGTTAACCATGAATCCGTTGTCCTAGCCATTACCGTTGTATCTGTCCTGTTGAGTCGCTCATCCTGGAGGTCATCTGTCTCTCCAGACTCACCGAACTTCCTCGGTTGCCATCCAGCCTTTCCTGGAAGTCACTGGTTGCCCAGAGGTTCATAAATACAATTACATCCAAAAGATGCTTCTCCTTCATTCACTTTCGGTGAATGTAGCCTTAGCCAGGAAGAGTTGATGTCATCAGGCGGTATCCAACGATCATTAAGTGTTTTGACCCTAAACCACAACACCCTCAACATTGGTGGGTCAGCAGTGGTGGCCAAATCACTGCTCATCAACTCCCCCCAGCTTCCAGCTAAGCTCCTCTCTCCTGCTCCATAACCAGCAAGAACTCTGCTGCCTCCCCCATCCTGCGAATAGTCAGTAAGTGACATTTTATTTATAGTGTTCCCATTTATTTATTTATTTATTTATCTGGCTTGTCTACAATATTTACTTTGATTGATATGCAACAATTTTTTCAAGCTAAAGTACGGTAAAGGGTATAGTTTAAAAATGGATGTCAAATCATTTTTCATTTTTAGTAAAATTAATAATAATTCAGAATGAGTACTTACTAGACTAAAAAAACTCTGGTTTACTTAATTTTTCATAATTTTGTAAAATGTTTAATTATACATCTCAATTATTTCATTCATTCATTCATTTTATTATGAGCTCCATATCCACACAACATCATACTATATGAAGCATAAAAGGCTGAACTATGTTCTCATGTTTTGTCTACAGTTTCAGCTTAAAAGGTTCACTAGTTCTTCCCTTTCTCTCCTGACAATTATTTAATTAGTCCTTGGAAACATAAGAATGTGGATAAAAAAGAGGATAGGTTATGCATATTCATCTGCATAGCTATTTAGAAATAGGCATTCAAGCATTCTTCACAAAAATAAATAAAAAAATAACTTTCAGTTCAGTGAAGGTAGACATTTACTTTCCATTATTTTATCCCTGAACATTTGTAAAGGCAGGAAAACACTTTATTTTGAATAAACTGCTTTGTCTGAAAAAACAAATCTGGGTTGGCAATGCATTGCATGAACAAAAAAGTTGAAAAGTTCAAACAGGTAACAGGAAGGCTTTGGTAAATAAATGCCTGCCGTGCTGCTGTGACAGTCTCCAAAGACCGTCCCTTGAGTTGTTAGCCATATAGAGCGATTTAAAGGAACAAAAAACACAGGGACGGTTCTTCCACTCTCTCAGAGGAAGCCGAGCGCCATTGATGTTGTTCCATTCTTGACCTCGCAGCTTCCAGATCCGGAGCGGGAGACCCAGACAAAACGGAACTATCACAGGGATAAATTAGCGATGTCCCATGTGGCTTGGGACAAAAAGAATGCCATTTTTACAGAGAGCCTTTGTTCTGCGGAAAGTCAAAAGAAGCCATGTGGATCCACTCTCCTTCATTTCCCCCATCAGAAAACACGTGCTCGCTGTGAACAAGGGAAGAGAAGAAGGGGAGGGAGATTAGAGACTCTCCACGCTGATTCTCTCTTCTCCCAGCAGGAGCAAGCTATCGAATCAAAGGCCATGGACAGAATGGTTTTTAATGAGCCATCAGACATATTAAGACTGATAAAAAAAGAGCCATATCCTCTAATTTCCCTTCATTAATTAGATGGAAGCCAGAATCATCAAAGGCAGCCGGGGAGCCTCCTCATGGTGGGAACAGTGAAATGGGGGAAAGAGAAGAGATTTGGTTCCAGGGCGCTTCAAAATTCCCCCCCTGGGACAACATCTATTCCCTTACGCTTTGAAAGGAAGAAGAAGAGACAGGAGGAGGAAGAGAAATGCAGGACGAAGCAATGGACAGACTGAGAGGTTGCTTGAGAAAGAGACCAGCATGTTTGGGGCTTGAGGCAGTTACATTTCTAGGAAATATTCTTCAAAAATGTAATCATGTTATGCACAAATCAGGCCAAGGTTTCTAAAAAAATACATTTAATGTTAGATTTTTGCATTACTATATGTTAGAATATAGGATATAGAATTTAGTGTCAGATGTTTTTATTAATTTGTGTATTTATTTATTTGTTTGTTTATTTATTATTAGTTTTTTTTGTTCTTGTTTATAGTTTTGAGACAGGTCACACATTTTCTAACAGGCATGCCAGGTTTCCATGCTCTCGCAGGGCTGAGGAAATAGGACATTTTTGTTTTGTGATATCTACTGTGGCAAGTGCAAGTGTCTTTTGTTGTAGAAGCAGGAAACTGAGGCACTTCTTTGATCATGAATTTCTGCTGGCATATCTTGAAAGACAACAGGTTATGATGTGTATCAAAAAAGGTCCCTTAAACATCCATAGCATGTCTCATGTATTTATTTTATTTTATTTGTTTTCTGGAACCTTGGCTTGTCATTGAAAAGTATTATCTGATTTTCGTCATCTAATACATAAATATGCTGTTACAGTATTGTTGCATACTATTATAATGTACTAATAATATAATATAATATAATATAATATAATATAATATAATATAATATAATATAATATAATATAATTCATTCATTCATTTTCTTTTCAGCTTAGTCCCTTTATTAATCTGGGGTCGCCACAGCGGAATGAACCGTCATAATATAATATAATATAATATAATATAATATAATATAATATAATATATTATAATATAGGGCGACGCGGTGGCACAATGGGTAGCACGTTCGCCTCACAGCAAGAAGGTCGCTGGTTCGAGCCTCGGCTGGGTCAGTTGATATTTCTGTGTGGAGTTTGCATGTTCTCCCCATGTTCGCGTGGGTTTCCTCTGGGTGCTCCGGTTTCCCCCACAAGTCCAAAGACATGCGGTATAGGTGAATTGGGTAAGCTAAAATTGTCCGTAGTGTATGTGTGTAAATGAGTGTGTATGAATGTTTCACAGTGATGGGTTGCAGCTGGAAGGGCATCCGCTGCGTAAAACATATGCTGGATAAGTTGGCGGTTCATCCCGCTGTGGCGACCCCAGATTAATAAAGGGACTAAGCCGAAAAGAAAATGAATGAATGAATGAATAATATAATATAATATAATGAGGGCGACGCGGTGGCGCAGTGGGTAGCACGTTCGCCTCACAGCAAGAAGGTCGCTGGTTCGAGGCTCGGCTGGGTCAGTTGGCATTTCTGTGTGGAGTTTGCATGTTCTCCCCGTGTTCGCGTGGGTTTCCTCCGGGTGCTCCGGTTTCCCCCACAAGTCCAAAGACATGCAGTATAGGTGAATTGGGTAAGCTAAAAAATTAACCGTAGTGTATGTGTGTGAATGAGTGTGTATGAATGTTTCCCAGTGATGGGTTGCAGCTGGAAGGGCATCCGCTACGTAAAACATATGCTGGATAAGTTGGCGGTTCATCCCGCTGTGGCGGCCCCAGATTAATAAAGGGACTAAGCCGAAAAGAAATTGAATGAATTAATGAATGAATAATATAATGACACACATGCACCCACCCACGCACAAAAACAATTTATTTGGTACACCTGTTCAAAGGCATTTTGTCAAATATATCTAATTCACATAGTAGCAATTCAATGCAGACATTTTTTTATTTCTGAATATGTTACTCACAGGGCGTCACGGTGGCGCAGTGGGTAGCACGTTCGCCTCACAGCAAGAAGGTCGCTGGTTCGAGCCTCGGCTGGGTCAGTTGGCGTTTCTGTGTGGAGTTTGCATGTTCTCCCCGTGTTCGCGTGGGTTTCCTCCGGGTGCTCCGGTTTCCCCCACAAGTCCAAAAACATGTGGTATAGGTGAATTGGGTAGGATAAATTGTCCGTATCGTATGTGTGTGAATGAGTGTGTATGGATGTTTCCCAGTGATGGGTTGCAGCTGGAAGGGCATCCGCTGCGTAAAACATATGCTGGATAAGTTGGCGGTTCATTCCGCTGTGGCGACCCCAGATTAATAAAGGGACTAAGCCGAAAAGAAAATGAATGAATGAATGAATGTTACTCACATACTACATATTAGGTGAAATAGACTCTGTGTGCCAAAACGTATGTTTGAATTCATAGGGTTCATAAAAGTTGGTGGAACATTCCTGGATGACTTAAATTTGGGAGTTTGCATTCAATGAACAATTTATTATTGTTGCAAAGTAACTAATTACCATAATTAAATAAAATTTTCTGATAAAAAAAAAACTAAGTAAAAGATATATAGAGATATATTTGATTTTTAGGTAATTTCATTGTGCTTAATTATAATGTACTTTAACTACTGTAAAGTACGGTAAAGGGTATAGTTTAAAAATGGATGTCAAATAATTTTTCATTTTTAGTAAAATTAATAATAATTTAGGATGAGTACTTACTAGACTAAAAAAACTCTGGTTTACTTAATTTTTCATAATTTTGTAAAATGTTTAATTATACATCTCAATTATTTCATAATGTACTTTAAATACTGTACATGAATTTAACAGATAACATACTGTTTAACATTTAACATAGCAGATGCATTGTATTTTTGCTGTACAAATAGATTTAGCAGAATAATTATGTTTTTCAGCTATAGAATGTTACATTTATCAAGATGGTTGTACATGGAAAAAAAACATAAATTGTGTAATTAGTTTATGAAAATATACAGTATACATTAAGATAAGCAGAGTAATTGTGTACATATATATATGGCATTTTGCATAATAATTTTTGTTCAACTAAAGAATGTTAAATGAATGAAATGTGAAGTTTTGTGTGATTTTTTTCTAAAATACAACCAAAATGTTTATGTTTGACTTGTTTTGTCTATATTCATTGGGATTTATGTGCATTTCAAGTAGTATTAAGTCAAGTAATTATTTTTCAGACAATGTAATTAGAAAAGTAATTTAAATAATTTTTTTAATGATGTAATTAGTAATTAATCATTTTCTTCTGACGTCACTTACCCAACACTGTCCAAAAGCCCATTGGCGAAGATTTATTAATGGCTGGCCTTTAGGTGCTCATGCTGAAGTATCTGCAATTCCAGGATAAAGAACACTTAATGACTAAAAATAAAAGATTTCCCCGAATTATTGAATACCCTTTAAAAGGAGGAATGAATAAAGATATTGTTCAGCATTTACTTCCAAACACTACATATTCCATTAGAGTAATCGTGTGATAGCTGGTGGCAATGATTCAGACCTTCATATTCTGATTAGCAAATGAATCCACAACTGTCTTTTTAGCCCTCAAGCCTTGTTTCTTTTTAAGCTTAATTGGTGAAATATTCTCAGAAATGTTCAGCTGTAAGATGTGTTTCAGTGATAATTATTATACCACATTAAGTTAATGCTATTACATGTAATTATGCTCATGGTCTCTCCGTTATTAAGTTTATCATCATCTGCATTAGTCCCACCTAACAGAAACACTGTTGAGTTGCCTACTGTTTTTATTCCATTTAAAAGTCCATTAAAGATATTTAATGGTCAAGACAATTTGCTGAGTGTTTTTGAAACATTTCACACACAACCACTGCTATGGTTTACAGAGAATGGTCTGAAAAAGAGAATTGTCTCAGTGGTTGTCAGTTGTTGAATGAGAATGTCTTCCTGATGCCAGAGTTTAGAGGAGAATTTCCAGACTCATTAGAGCTGATAAAAAGGTCACAAAATGTTAAACGAACACTCTTTATAACCAAGGTCTGCAGAGGACCTTGAAAAGAAAAAAAGAAAAAGAAAAAAAAAACTTGAACCAGATGTGCTACAGCAACTAAGAATAGGAAAATAAGGCTATAGTTCACACAGGCTCAACTAGACTAGACAGAAAATGATTAGTCTGTGTGAAATAAAAATTCCCAATGTTTATTTTGCTAGCACACACTATTATTCTTTAGGTGAACAATTAAACCCCACTGAAAAAAACAAAAAAACATTAAAAAAGTTTGTTTTAGTAATCTTCAATGTCTGATCGTTTCCTTTTCTCTTTTGGAGTGGTGATCCCTTTCTGTTGACATCAGTTTAATGGCTTCAGTCACAATATACTTAACCATCCCCCTCTAACCATTAGTTTGCTATGAGGGAATGATTCCCAAAAAGAAAGCTCCAACCCTTACTCAATATTCTGTTTCAGTTGGAAGTACGTCAACATACTGAAATAAAAAAAGGTTTGGTGCAAACTAAACTGGCTACCCAGCTACTCCAGCTTCATGGCACAGGGCCCTGGTCTGGATGATATGGTCAGAATTTGGAATGAAAAGCATGCAGGTTCCACCCAGTTTTGTGTCAATAGATCGGGCTGGTGATAGTGATGTAATAATGTGGACAATATTTTCTTGGCACACTTTTGGCCCCTTTAAGTATTGTTTAAATACCAGTCTATTTATTGGTGATGACTATGTTCTTTCCTTTATGACCACAGTGTACCATCTTTTGATGACTACATTCAGCAGAATATGAAGTAATGTCACAAAACTCCAATTGTCTCATGACTATAGTATGACTATAAGTATCTTAGGTATCGATTAAAATGCAATAGTGTGTCTAATTTTACTTTACTCTTAGGCTTTGTAGATACAAACCAATTTGAAAGAAAAAGTGTCTTTGAAAACATTTATTATTAACCAAATTTTTTTGTGAGATTAAACTGACTTTTAATAGACTAATGTTAATAATGATTTCCTCATATTCTGTAGGCTACACAGTTTATTCCATGTTGTTGTTGTTTTTTTGTTTGTTTTTTTACAAGAGAATTTGCGACATCTTGACTTACTAATTCATAAAATCCACAATAAATAAATAATCCAAAAATAAATAAAATAAATAAACATCTACTGCTTCTGTGGAAATGAATAGAGACATCAACCTTAAACTTTGTTTTGTGATTTACATCGGTTTTATTTATACAAGGTATATTTTGGTGTCAGTATTAAGTCAGTATTAATGGCACACTGAGCAGCATAATTTGAATATACCAGTGTGTAATAATTATGTTTTTATGGTATGAACTGTCTAAATTTTCCACCAGCAGGGCCTCAATTTCAGATAACCATAATCGTGTAATACTTTTTCCTTTATAATATGAAACGTCCCAATTTTTCCATCAGAAGGACCTCAATTTCAGACTCAGAATTTAAGAATTTTTTTTCCTTCTTTGTGCTCGTCATTCTTAAGCATAGAAATTTCGATTTTGGCGTGTGCTCTCTCTTGTGGTAATGATATTGATTAGAGGGCATTTACAAGGCATAGATCTGACAGCATCAATTTCAAGATCATTTGCTATTTATAAATGTCACATCTGAAAGAGAGGCATAGGCACAGGTTTTGTGCACATTAGTTTTTTTCTTGAAATCTGAATTATCTTTAAACAGCTATAAAATGGTTTCTGTACGTCATTTTATAAGAGAGGCTCTTGAACATCCAAAATATACATCCAAAATTCAAAAGACCTCTGATGGAACTGGAGACTTACAACATATGATCAATGGGATTTATTTCAGATGAATGAATATGTGTGTATATAGATTTAGAGTTGATAAGAGGGTGTATATAGAGCTGATAAAACACTGACAGCAAACAAAGTCAGCTAAAACTGAAAGACACCAATGTTCAGGTAAGGGCATATTGCCTCAATCTTGATCGTATAGAAAACAATCATTTAGACTGAGGTAAAAGATCTGCTACAGTGCAACTCTGCCTTAGGTCAGTTATCTTTACTATTTGAAGACAACTGAGGGTCCATCCTCTTCAATATCTTCACAAAAAAAGCCATTTCATCTCAGTACAGAACATTTTCCCCTTCAAACCCCACTCCAGCTGTGTGCGAATATATCTTTCCTCCTGAACTTTGGTGGAAATTGAACTGAACCGACACACACCAGCAGGCATCTATTGCATCTGCATGAATTAGAGCATCCATTTGTCAGGTAAGTAAAACACAAGCAGGGGAGAGCGAGAAGAAGCCTAAGAGACAGGCCTTGTTGACTTGCTGAAATATGTTGCCAACCTATCCTCATGAATTCTAAATCAGCGTGAATTAATTCATGTCCAAAGCACACCACGAAAAGAAATTCCTCAGCAGGAGTAAGAGCTCTCTCATCCCTGTACAGGGGGTATTTTTCAATGTCGCTTCACCTCTGCAGGCTAGGTAGGAGCATGGCTTTCACATTTTGGAGTAAATATTGTTGTACTGCTATATTTAGGTCAATAAAAAAAAAATAAAACATGGCTGGGACTGTATATTTAGCACCGGGGGTCTAATCTAGGTTCAGCTTTCCTCTGTCTATTTTATTCACAATCAGTGGGACGTAAATGGCATACATTACAATATATTACAAACCATCTGGGGGCTTGATTGTAACATATGCTAAAGCTGGCCTTTAGGTGCTCATGCTGAGGTATCTGCAATTCTAGGACAAAGAGCGCTTATTGACTAAAAATAAAAAGAAATATCGAATCCCCTTTAAAGGAGGAATGAATACAGGCATTGTTCAGGATTTACTCCATATTCCATTAGATGGATTATGTGTTAGACGGTCACAATGATTCAGACCTTCATATTCTGATTAGCCAATGAATCCACAACTGTCCTTTTAGACCTCAAGCACCTTGTTTCTTTTAAGCTCATTTGATGGAATATTCTCAGAAATATTCATTTATAAGATGTGTCATGGTTTCTATGATATTTTATCACATTTACATAATGCTATCACACATAATAATGTTCATGTGCTCTCCTCAAAGTGTTATTAGGTCTAATATCCTCTACATTAGTCCCAACAAAAACAGAAACACTGTTGAGTTTAGTACTATTCTTATTAATTTTCAATGTATTTAAATAATGATTTTAAAGGCTTAGATACTGTCCGGTTGTTAACGGTTGGTTTTATTTGGGTATAAATGTCATAGAGGATGTGATAAACGATTAAAATAAATAATGTAATATTCAAACTGAATTGTATACAAACTGTTTGTTAGACAGGTTGAAACATTGAACGTGACATGTGTCTCATATTGTTACCACACTCAAAACCATGGCTCTTGACCTTTGAGAAGACCTTAACTGAGCAGCAGGTAACATAATTAATGATATATAAAAAAACAACAACACAGCAAACACTGACTGTTTATTGTCTAGTGTTTTATAATGCATCACAGTGCAAATATGGATCAAGTAATAACTTCCACAAATTGCAATTGCTTTAAAATGGCATCTAAACAGCAACTGATGCTATTTATACTTATTGCAAAGAAAACAGTCACTTAGTGTAATTATGTTTGACAGCACAGAATGAGTTTAGATTAATGAGTTAAAAAAAATGATCAGGAAAAATACTAAATACATAAACACCATAAAATGCAACAAGTGATGTCCTTATACTGTGCAATAGTTGATCAATAGTCAATCATTTTGACTAATACATTTTATTTGGCTATTGCCAAAAATATACCCATGCAACATCAGACTGGTTTTGTGGTCCAGGGTCACATGTCCTAAAAATGGTATTGCATACTACTACTACTTAATATAATGTACTACAGAACACTTAGATGCAAATGGTACATCTGCAATCACACAATGCAAATAATGACTAAATTAATGAATTCATGAATGAGAATAATAATGTTATTTAAACATGATCAATCAGAGTGACAAATTTGAACAAGAATATATAACAGACACACAAGCACCAAACAAGCTATTATTACCCCGGCAGTGTTTGTTTGTGCAACAACAATAGCTTGTTACAGAAAAAGCTACAATACAGTGAACACAAATGCTACTTTTTTTTTTTTTACAAAGAAACTACTGTAATGACACTTGGGGAGTGCCTGAACTATTCAATACCACTTTATTTTTTCACTGGTGAGAAATTTTAGTTGAATTGCTAGAGGCACTGAAAAAATGTCACAATCTTGAAATTCTGTTGCTTTGATAGAGCACAGTGAGAGAGCTTTTGATGGCTATGGGCTAATTGAAATGACTAATTGTTGCAATGACCTGGCAGCCCTTTCATGTTGTATATGGGTTTATAGCCACAAGACTGTCAAACAGTGATGACTGAGAGAGAAAACGAGAAACAGACAAAGAGAGATGCAGGATGTGAATGATTAAAGGGTAAATGTGGATATTGGTAAGTCTTTTTATGCTGCCAGGAAGTAAAACTTCAACTCCAGCTTCCTAAAACAGAGGTTTCTGAGGGACACAGTGTAGTAATGCAGTTAGAGAGGTGATGAATGCAGTGAGTCTAGGAATATGTCAGTTGGTTGTCAGAGAGATGGTATCTTTGAGACAAATTCTCATGTTGGGGATACTGCAGAAAAAGGGAAGAGAGGGAGAGATGGAGATATTCAAAGAAGAAAATTTCTTTCTCTGTTCTCACATCATTTACATTTCACATGTAAATACACTTAACTATAAGTTATATATAAGAATAGGTTAACTGTGTATGGTGACTTAGTTAACATTTTGTTTATAAACATTAATTTTAACAGTGCAGAGCAATGCAGTGCAATTAGCTTTAATGGACTCCGTGGTCTGACAACAGAAGCATAAAAAAACAAGATAGATAGATAGATAGATAGATAGATAGATAGATAGATAGATAGATAGATAGATAGATA
>CAIGQV010019186.1:19258350-19304847 GCA_903798115.1 Danio jaintianensis | reverse complement strand
GAAAGAAAGAAAGAAAGAAAGAAAGAAAGAAAGAAAGAAAGAAAGAATATAAAATCAAATCAGATCCCAAAACGACTTTTGTAGATCTTTCCACTACATTGAACACCATGCATCAGAGGCTTAGAATGAAACATCCGGTTCATTGTTTAAAGATAACCAAATCAATCTAATATTTAACAAACCCATTTAAATCCTTTTTAAAGACATGAATAAATACAAACATCAAAAGTTATGCTATCGCCGGCAGCCTATTTGCACAGTTATTTGCAGTCACAGAGTCCAGTGGGGAGTAATCGCTACCCACTGCGTGATAGCAAACATCTCCCCACGTTCCCGTTCACACAGTTATTCAGCCATATGTGCAAATCAATGACTTCCCATCTCTCTGTTAAAAAGCAATCTCTCTGCTATTATAAAACATGACATGAATGCTTTCTGTCATACATGACTTGCTCTCATCTACAGATCCAGACATGTACATGACTTACTAAGTGCATGCGTTATCTAGCAAGTCTGCTTGCAGCATCTCTCCACATGCGGCCTGTTAGGTCAGGCAAGGCGACGTGCTCCACCGAGAGGATCAGATCCTGCAGGCTCGGAAAGCATCAAAGCCTTGGCTGCTCGACCCTAGAGTTTCCCTCTGAGCCCCTGAGCCAGAGATAAGACAGACTCCATAACAACAGCAAATCATGAGTCTTGGATAGAGGATGGTAAAAAGTACTAAAAATATGCTGGTTTATGAAAACTCAAAGACATAACTGGGGAAGAGGGCAAATGGTTTGATCGAGATGCACTGAGATTCAGTTTATGATTATGGATTATGATGAGGAATGAGATTTGTGTAGATATAATGTTAGTGATAATAAAGCACAACTTTCTAATGTGAGTTTCCTTTGATTTAGCTATTTTTAGGTCATTTTATACTAATATATAATATATTAGTATAAAATGACCTAAAAATGGCTAAATCAAATGTGTGAGCGGCTTGCAAAAAAGCTCTCTTTCTGACAGTTCAGAGAAAAAAGTCAGAATAGCTAGATGTGAATTAAGAATTTAGAGGGAAAAAAAATAAGAATTTTGAAATATTATGTGAATAAAAATAGCTGTTAACAGAAGTTATTATTATTTTTTATATTATTATTGATAATAATTATGATAATAATAATACTTTTATTTATTATTTTTTTTACATTACTTAAAATGTGGAATTTTTTATGCCCTATTCATTTAAAAATAAATCAATTAATTAATTATTATTTATTTTTTAAATCTGTCCATTTAACATCATATACAAAGTGGAACAGTGGTAGTTAGATGTCTGGCTCTGTAAGACTTTCTTGAAATGATACCACCCTTGGCGTTTAGGTCGAAGCTTGTGACTGATTCTATGCTCTCCTGCTGCTTAATGTCCCCAGTTACCCTCGTTGCTTTTTTTTAATCAGCTGAAAAACAATATATGCCTGAGGATGGAGACTTCTTAATTGATACAGTGCTCAAAAAAGAAAGGAACATGAAGATAAAGAAACAAATAGAAAAAATAGAAAAGTAAAAAATAGAGATATGTTGAGATACACCCCTTTTTTACACTGGCCTTACAGAGCCAAACCACATCACGTTACATAAAAATTTGGAATGTCAGAATGTGCTGCTTTGTGCCAATGGCTAAACAGAAGCAATGCTGATCTGACCACCATGTCATGCACAGGAATAGCCTGAGGTTTGAGTCTATATTAAAATTTACGTAATGCCACATCAGCCTTACTCAAGAGGGGGGGGGGGTTGGGGACTAAAGTATTATTCAGATTCACCTTAGTGAAAACTGTTGTTATCTCATCTAATCAGTTTGAACCAGACTACATAATGGGAGACCAAAATATTTTGATAACACTCTAGTTTAAGTAACAATTCACATTTACTACAGGCTTATTACCTGCCAACTATTATGATATTTACTGTTTATTAGCAGTATGATCAGAAAAGTATGATCTTATTTTACATCCCTAAACCCAACTACAACCTTAATAACAGTGTTCCCAGTTAAATACTGTAACAAAACCATTACAGTCACTTACTGGCAACAGTGTTCCAAACTGGCAAAACAAATATTTTTTTCAAGTAATTATAAAAGAGGCTGCATGGTGGCTCAGTGGTTAGCACTGTCAGCTCACAGCAAGAAGGTCTCTGGTTCGAGTTCCCGCCGGGCCAGTTGGCATTTCTGTATGGAGTTTGCATGTTTTCCCTGTGTTCCCGTGGGTTGGAAAGGGCATCCGCTGCATAAAACATATGCATAAACATACACGCACACATTTACTCTAGATGTGGTTGGAATCGTTTGTAAAGAAAAAAAAACCTGCACAAAAGCACACACATCAATCTCACTATAATTGCAAAAACAAATATAAAGTCGGACACGACAAGGATCGTAACGGTTACTAAAGTAACCCTCGTTCCCCGAGGGGGGGAACAGAAATGCTATGTGGAAACTTCCACTATGGGGATTTCGTCAGAAAGCCAATCATTCTGAAGAGTAATTAAACGGGCCAATGAAATGCCAATGAGTTGGCGGTGTCAGCGTGCACAGCTGGCAGCAATCATAATCAGCTTGTGAATAAGAATGCCAGCTGTGCCACACAACCACACCTTTTCTAGCTGAAGAAGCCGAACTACAGCTGTCAGCTAAGGCGCAATCCCTGTGGCGAAGGAACATAGCATTTCCGTTCCCCCCCTCGGGGAACGAGGGTTACTTTAGTAACCGTTACGTTCCCCAGCGGGAGGGGAACTACAATGCTATGTGGAAACTTCCACTATGGGGAAATCTATGGAAAACGCCACAGTGATTGAACCTTACCACGTCGCTGGTGAGAGGTTTGCCAGGCTACGGCGTGAGCGCACCATCATCACCAGAGACGCAGCCCACCAACGTGTCCCCTGGCCCTAACTTACCTTACTTACCTGTGAAGCACTTAAAGGCTTATTTATATTTTTTGGGGAGTCGTAAAAAATACACCTAGTTAAGATACTAGGAATTTTAAATTACGACAGTACGTTGGGAAGCGTGCAGTCCCGATAGGGAGGACGCTGCGGAGGCCACCTGCTGCCCAATGGGGAGACCTGGTGGCAGGAAGACATATGGACTAACCCTGAAAAGGGGGAGAACACATATGAAGGATGGTTAGCGGGGAGGGAAGACACGGGCCCGCCTAAGAGGAGGAACTACACCGTGGCTGAGTGAAGCATATGGGATCGCCAGTGGGGATCGCGCATAGCAGGCACCTATACCCAGAACGCGGGCTGACCAAGTGGGCATACCAACTACGTAATGGGCCAGGCACCTGACTCCTCCGCTGAGTCAGATGCTGGGGGCCTCGGAGGAACTCTGTAGGGTTCGCCAAATGGGGAACTAAACTGAACAGAGTGAATAAGCGCACGAATCTCTGTGTTAGAGAGAAAGGCGCAGCAAGCGGGTTTCAACACCGTACTGAATTTCCTCATTCACTGGCGTATCCAGCACACATGAGGAAAATCAGCCCACTCAAAGATTATAGAATTTTTACGAATGTATTAGGTGTCGCCCAGCCCGCAGCTCTACAGATGTCTATTAGAGAGGCGCCGCGTGCTTACGCTCAAGAGAAGGCGATACTCTTAGTCGAGCGCGCTCTCACTCCCGGTGTACGCGGCTCACCCTGGCATAGAAAAGCGAGGGAGATGGCATCCACTATCCAGTGGGCCAACCTCAGAATGGATACGGCACTTCCCGTCTGCCGATCATAACAGAAAAGGAGCTGCTTAGAGTCGTAAGCTCTAATGCGGTCACAAGCGCCGAGCGCGAACAGGACACAGCAAAGAAAGGGGCTGGGTCTGCCTCCTCCGTCGGCAGCGCTTGCAGGTTCACTACATAGTCTAAAGAAGCGCTGTAGGAACCTCGGGCACCTAGGTGGGCCGGGGTCTCAGGAAAACGTGAGAGTGGGCCGGCCCGAATTTCTGGCACACTTCGCTGACCGAAAATGCCTCCAGATACCCGACCCTCTTGACCGATGCCAACGCGACCAGCAGAGCTGTCTACCTGGACAGAAAACTTAAAGATACTGAGTCGAGTGGATCGAGCAGACCTCTCCTAAGAGAGATCTCCAAGTGGGTATGAGAGGGGGACAGATTGATTTAATTAACCAGCGTCTCGCGCCTCTGGGAACTGGATGATGAGGCGATGCTTTCCCAGCGCGCCACCATCCCCGCGTCCTCAGAGCGGGGATGATCGTAACGCCAACCCCTCAGTGCGAAGGGGACAGCCTTAGCTCAGCCAGCTGAAGGAGGAAAGCATCACACTGATCTGGCATGTCCGGGGTCCTTCTCGGAGAGAAGTACACCACACAGCGAATAGACTCCACTTCAGGGCGTAGGCATGCCTCGTAGAGGGTGCTCTAGCCTGAGTGACGGTGTTAACCACCGAACCGGTAAGTCACCTAAGTCCTCCACGCTCCATCTATGGACCTTACACGTGATTCCAGAGATCTGGGCGCGGGTGCCAGATGGTGCCTGTTCCAAAGAAGAAGGAGCTTCTTCAAAGGGATAAGCCAGGGAGGGGCCGTCACGAGGAGAGAGCTGAAATACAGATCAGATTGAGCCAGAGGCGCAATAACAGATCTGGTCCTCGTCCTCCCTGACGTAACACAGTATCTGCGAGTAGGCTCACTGGAGAGAAATGCGTATTTACGCACGCCCAGGGGCCAGCTGTGTTAGCCAGCGCGCAGAGCGCACCTATAACAGCTGGACAGCCGGGGGTGGAGTCTCAGTTTTCCCGGGCGTGAACTGCTGTGAGAGCGCATCGGCTGCACGGTTGAGTTCGCCGGGGGAAAAAAATGGCACGCAGCGATTCCGCCGCGAATGACTCCGGAGGAGCAGACGGCGAGCGAGCTGAGACATGCGGCGAGAGCGGATACCCCCTGTGCGGTTGATATACGCCATCGTCGCCATGCTGTCCGTCCTGACCAGCACGTGTTTCCCCTCTAGCACCGGTAAAAACAGTGCAGCGCGAGATACACTGCCAACAGCTCCAGGCAATTAATATGCCAATGCAACCGGGTTCCTTCCACGGACCCGCAGCTGCATGCCCGCAACACACGGCCCCCCAGCGCGTACTGGAAGCATCCGTCGAAACGACGACATGCCTGGACACTTGTTCTAGAGGCACACAGGCCTGTAGAAACGCAGGGTCCATCCAGAGGCTGAGGGCACGGCGACACAGTGGAGTGACAGTCACCCGGTGCGTGCCCGCGTGCCATGCGCGTCTGGGGACCTGATCGGGAAGCCAATGCTGAAGCGGTCTCATATGGAACAGCCCGAGCGGCGTGAAGCGGCCACGGATGCCATATGCCCCAGGAGCCTCTGAAATGATATCAGTGGGACCACAGTTTTCCTGTCGAATTCTCTCAGACAGGTCAGCATCAGCCCAGTCATGGTGATCAAGTCCAGCTCCAACCCGAGAAAAAAGATGCTCTGCTCAGGGGCGAGCCTACTCCTTTCTCGGTTGACCCGAAACCCCAACAGGTCGAGGTGCCGGAGCACCCAGTCCCTGTACATAATCAATTGATCCCGCGAGTGAGCTAAAAAGCCAGTCATCGAGATAATGGAGTATGCAGATGCCCGCGAGCCGAAGGGGCATTAGGGCATCCTCCGCGAGCTTCGTGAAAACCCGCGGAGACAGGGAGAGCCAGAAAGGGAGGACTTTGTACTATCATGCTCGACCCTCGCACGCAAACCGCAGCCGGTGGCGTGGGAAAATGGAGAAATGAATGTACGTGTCCTTCAGGTCTATCGCTGCAGACCAATCCTGAGGACGGACGCACCGGGGGATGTGCTTCTGCATGAGCATTCTGAGCGGCTGCTTGTAAGGCAGCGGGTCAAAATGCGCAGAACTAGGATTGGTCATAACCCACTGCTCTTTTAGGGTACGATGAAGTACAGACTAAAAAGCCCATACCTCATCTCGGCTGGAGGGACCGGCTTGATTGCATCCTTCGCCAGGAGGACAGCAATCTCCTCGCACAAGAGAGGGGCAGACACAGGGCTGACACCTGGTGTAATACACGCCCGTGAACTTGGGGGACCGTTTAGCGAACTGAATCGCATAGCCGAGTCTGATTGTCCGAATGAGCCATCGCGACGGGCTGGGCAGCGCTAACCAGGCTGGCAGAGCCCACGTGAGTGACATCATCGGTGCAATCACTGACGCACCAGCGGTGGGGCAGCACGGGATGGGAGAGCTCACCCCGGGAGGCATGCATCCCAAGGAAGAGCGGAAGTTAAGAGGTTTAATCTTAACTTCGTCCCAAGAGCCCGCAGGGCGGCTAGGAGTACGAGAGAAAGGAGCCCGTCCTCTGGCACTCACAGAGCCTGTGGCGAAGAGCACCGATCCTGCGAGCTGGAAGGCATAGCGTCCCATACTGGCAGTGTTCGGGCTATCACACCCGGAGAGAGGAAAAAATTGCTCTTAAAAAATTTAGTAGCCATACGGCCTTTTTGTTAATGATATGGGTGTCCCTGGCCCTCCGCCAGGGAAAGAGCAAACATCCTTTTCTCTGAGTGGCCCGTCTCAGGGACGCTTCGCGGTCCATACTGGACTTAGCGGCGCCCTGAGGCGGGGGGCGGTGATCGTCTGTGAGGTGCTCAACGCTGCCGCTTAACCAGTTGAACGGACAGGGCGGCGGAGCAGATTTTGGAGCCACAGACGAGCGCCCTCGGCGAGAAGCAGCCAAAGTGCACGAATCGACGGGGAGAGCGGTTTTTAAACCCGCCAATCGCACTTGACTACTCTTTCACCGAAGTGAATTCCTGGGTGAACTCACCCCGGTGTCGCCGAACAGGCCAGCCTGGGATATGGGTGTGTTAAGAAAGCGAACTTTGTCAACGACACGCATATCTGCCAGGTTTAGCCAGAGGTGGCGTTCCTGGACCACTAGTGTGGTCATCGTCCTTCCCAGGGCACTCGCAGCCGACCTGGTGTTTTTAGAGCAAAGTCGGTTGCAGTGCAACAATGACAGATGGCAGATGGCGCCGACGAAGATGGCCGCCTCCGTGTTGAGCTCTGCTGTTGTTTTTATGTTTTTGTTAGTTTGTCCCGTCTTGAGTCACATTCCTACAATTAGTTTCACCAGAGACGAATTGTTGGACATTCGGACACATACACCACCAAATGTTTTTCCAGACTTGGATTTATGTGATGTTTTGTTGGACATTGTTGCCGCGGTGCTGCTCAAACGCTGTCGGGCGCGCAGACGAGGGAAGCGAGCAGGCGCGCTTGTGAAACTCAGACAGCGCGGGTTTCGAACTGCATTGCCTAGCATCCATCTGGCGAATCTCCGCTCTCTACCCAACAAAATAGACGAACTCATTCTGCTCTCTCAGACAAACAGGGATTTTTTGCATTCTGCTGCTCTGTGTTTCACGGAAACCTGGCTGAACGACGCCATACCGGACAACGCGCTTCATCTACCGGGCTATCAGCTGTTCAGAGCGGATCGCGACAGAGAATCAACGCGGAAATCGCGCGGTGGTGGGACATGCTTTTACATCAATGAAAGGTGGTGTACAGATGTAACAGTTTTAAAGAAGATGTGCTGTCCCGACCTAGAAGCACTGTTTATTAACTGTAAGCTTTTCTACTCGCCGCGTGAGTTCTGCTCGTTCATTCTCGTCAGTGTTTACATTCCTCCGCACGCGCACGCGGGCCTGGCGATACAGAAACTAGCCGATCAAATCACGGAAATCGAGCAACAACACCCGGACTCTGTTTTAATAATTCTCGGGGATTTTAACAAAGCAAAACTATCCCGCGAACTGCCAAAATATAGACAGCATGTTACATGTCCCACAAGAGACAGTAACATATTGGATCACTGCTATACCACAATAAAGGATGCATACCGCTCTGTCCAACGAGCAGCTTTGGGGCACTCTGACCATTGTTTGATTCATCTCATACCAACCTACAGGCAGAAACTGAAAACAGCCAAACCTGTATTAAGATCTGTGAAAAGATGGACTACCGAAACAGAGCGTGATCTACAAGCCTGTTTCGACCTCACTGACTGGAGTGTTTTTGAAGCTGCTGCAAACGATCTAGATGAGCTTACAGAAACTGTAACATCTTATATCAGTTTCTGTGAAGACATGTGCATTCCTACCAGGACTCAACTCACATACAACAATGACAAACCGTGGTTCACTGTAAAACTCAGCTGCGTCAGGCCAAGGAGGTTGCTTACAGGAACGGGGAGAGGGCCTTGTATAAACAGGCCAAATACACACTGGAAAAGGAGATCAGAGTGGCAAAAAGGAACTATTCTGAGAAACTAAGGAGTCAGTTCTTTTCCAGCGACTCAGCATCCGTGTGGAAAAGTTTGAAAAACATCACAAACTACAAGAAACCATCCCCCAGCACTGTAGACAATGAACGACTTGCAAACGACCTGAATGAGTTTTACTGCAGGTTTGAGAAAACACCCCACACCCACTCTGAACTGCTCTTCACACCACCATCAACACCTCCACCACACCCCGTCTCCCCAACACTTCAGTTCAGTGAAGATGATGTGCGCCAGATCTTCCAAAAACAGAAGAGGAAAAAAGCACCAGGCCCAGATTTTGTAACACCAGCCTGTCTAAAATCCTGTGCTGACCAACTGGCCCCCATCTTCACCCTGATCTTCAACAGATCACTGGAGCTGTGTGAAGTGCCCTCCTGCTTTAAACGCTCCACCATCATCCCCATCCCAAAGAAACCCAAACTTACAGGACTTAATGACTACAGACCGGTGGCGCTAACATCTGTGGTCATGAAGTCTTTTGAAAAACTGGTGCTGGCCCACCTGAAGGACATCACTGAACCCTCACTGGACTCTCTTCAGTTTGCCTACAGAGCAAACAGGTCTGTGGATGATGCAGTCAATATGGGACTGCATTATGTTCTGCAACACCTAGACAGACCAGGGACCTATGTGAGGATCTTGTTTGTTGACTTCAGCTCGGCTTTCAACACTATCATCCCAAAACTTCTCCTGCCCAAATTAACTCAGCTCTCCGTGCCCAACTCTGTCTGTCAGTGGATCAACAGCTTCCTAACGGACAGGCAGCAGCTGGTGAAGCTGGGAAAATTCTCATCCAGTACCCGCACAATCAGCACTGGCGCCCCCCAGGGGTGTGTCCTCTCCCCTCTGCTCTTCTCACTGTACACAAATGAATGCACCTCAAAGGACGCCTCTGTCACAATCTTGAAGTTTGCAGACGACACCACACTTATCGGCCTCATTCAGGACGGTGACGAGTCTGCTTACAGACAGGAGGTTAAGGAGCTGGCTGTCTGGTGCAGTCACAACAACCTGGAGCTGAACACGCTCAAAACAGTGGAGATGATAGTGGACTTCAGGAGAAACCCCCCTGCTCTCCCCCCACTGAGCATCATGGACAGCATTGTGGCAGCAGTGGAGTCATTCAGGTTCCTGGGCACCACCATCTCTCAGGATCTGAAGTGGGACACTCACATTGACTCCATTGTCAAAAAAGCTCAACAGAGGTTGTACTTCCTTCGTCAGCTGAGGAAGTTCAACCTTCCAAAGGAGCTGCTGAAACAGTTCTACACTTCCATCATTGAATCAGTCCTCTGCACTTCAATAACTGTCTGGTTTAGCTCAGCTACCAAATCCGACCTCCGAAGACTACGTCGAATAGTTCGGACTGCTGAGCGAATCACTGGTACAATCCTCCCTACTCTCCAAGAACTGTACTTATCCAGAGCAAGCAGAAGGGCTGCCAAAATCACTCTGGACCCCTCACACCCAGCACACTGCCTCTTTGAACTTTTACCTTCTGGTCGACGCTACAGAGCACTGTGCACCAGAACAGCCCGACACAGAAACAGTTTCTTCCCTCAGGCAATCCATCTCATGAACACTTGATGATAGTAATTATGGAACAAACATCACTACTGCTATACACTTTTTATACACAAACACTTATTTAACAACATATTTTACATGCTAATTTGCACATAACAGCTGCTGTTGTATATAGTAATATTCCTGTACATACACTTGCCAATTTGTATATTTGCATTCACTACAACTTTCATTTTTTAAATATATTTATTATCTGTTTTTTGTCCTGTCTCTGTAATTCTGTTGCACTGTAGAAGCTCTGTCACGAAAACAAATTCCTCGTATGTGTGAACATACCTGGCAATAAAGCTCTTTCTGATTCTGATTCTGATTAAGCCTGGGTCGGAACCTTCCTCGTGCCGCTGGGCCAGCGCTTGCACTAGCCATAGCAAGCAAAACGGAAGCAGCCTGGCCCGCAGCAGTGTAGGCTCTGGCCCTGAGGGACACAGACAACCTACACGCTTTGGACGGGAGCCGAGGCTAACCACGCCAGGAAGGGGCACCACGCGGGCAAGATTGACCGCGCTAGCACACTCGACCTGGGGTTTTGCCTCATACCCCCTGGCTGCTCCGTCATCGAGGAAAGTGAGGGCGGAGCGCACGCAGACCGGGCAGAAAAATGTGCCCTCAGCGCTGCGTGAACTTACTGTGCACCTCCGGGAAGAAGGGGACGGGAGGCTTAGAGGGTTTTCCCTTCTTATCCTCCACGTAACACCCGTCTAATCGGTCCGGCGGCGAAGCTGGGGGACAAGCCATCTCCAGCCTCGTCGCCGAAGCAGCCCGGGTTAGCACGGCCATCATATCAGATGCCATATCCGGAGCCTCGCTTACCACCCCTGAGGGAGGAAGCGGGTCCGAATTGTCATCGGAAAATGACAGCCCACCCTCCGATGCAGCGATGGACATCTGGTCCTCGGTGTCATCGAGTGAGAGGGCGACCCTCCCGAAGGATGGTGCGCTTCTCTCACTCGAAGCTTGGATGGAGCGCGCTGAGGAATGGGAGGTCCGCAAGCCCGAGGGCGGCGGATTGACCCCCACTGTGACCCTCAGATCTGCCCGAGTGCCAACCGCTACTTGCGGGGGACAACAGGGGTGGTTCGCCCTTTTGCAAGAGCGAACCGCGATCTTAGCTGCGCAACAGACATGCCATCGCAGTGATGGCATGCGCTGCCCGCGAGCACCGCATTAACATGCTGGTCCCCCAGACATGCAATACAGTGCTCGTGCCCATCATCCGTGGACAGGAAACCACCGCATCCAGAAACGCACAGTCGGAGCGACGTCTTTAAAAAGACGCGCTGCCCGACTGTGTTGCTCTTTTAGGAAATTTGCTTAAATTTATACGCACCGCTCTTGAAGTACCGGTCCGGCGAAACGCCCAGGGACAGGAGAAACCCAGCTCGACCACCGCTGCTCGCGTTGTTGCTCGCGCTGGAACCGGGAGAAATCAGCCTCTCAGAAGACGGCAGCTTTCTCTCACTCTCTCTCTCGAACAAAGTCGGAGGATGACAGCAAAACGTCTCTTTCAGACTGCACATGAGGCTTCTGAAAGCGAAAAGGTGTGGTTGTGTGGCACAGCCGGCATTCTCATTCACAAGCTGATTATGATTGCTGCCAGCTGTGCACGCTGACACCGCCAACTCATTGGCATTTCATTGGCCCGTTTAATTACTCTTCAGAATTATTGGCTTTCTGATGAAATCCCCATAGTGGAAGTTTCCACATAGCATTGTAGTTCCCCTCCCGCTGGGGAACCAAAATATGTTTTAAATTACATACTTAAAAAAGCTCAGGACAACAAACTTTTCTATTGACCCTAATATGAATTCACAGGTGGAAACACAGCAAAATTCACAGCCTGAGACCTGACAGTGGAGGTTTGCATGTGGATGGCTATATCATGTATCATGCTTTTTGTGACTCCCTGTGATGATTTCTTTTTTCATTATTTTTTATTGAAATAGAATGTTTGTTTGTTTTTTTAAGTGTATAAAAACTGCTTAGTTGCACTGTTTGCATTTGTATATTATGGCAAAAATAAGAATAAAACACAGTCAAAAGTAAACAAATCAAACACCTGGCTCCTTTAAAGAGGCAACACTTTTGTGGTAAGAATAAGACAGACAGCCTGTGCATGTTTGTGTTAATGCCTAAATCATTGTTTTCTGCTTTAAGATAAATGCACTTCTCTATAAATAGCAACATTGGAGTTGATGGGACAGTAATTGTTGACCAGTAATTTACCATTTATTGTCACAGTTACAACCTGTAATGGGTACATCAAGTAAATTACTGTAATTGTGCACTACACAATTTCATACAAATGCTACTCATTTTACAGTAAAGTACTGTTTCATTTTATTACTGCAAAGTACTGGCTATATTAAAGTTATTTACCACATAATCTACAGCAGGGGTTAACAGTGTAGTCAATGAGGAAGATGTACATGCTTCACAGAATTTTCCAGCCAAGGACATGCTGTAGATAAATCATTAACTCGTCGATCTGGATGAAGAGAAAGTACACTTGTGTGTCCAAGACTGACATTTCAAAGTCAGACTGTGATACCTCGCACTGAGTGCATGTTCTCAAGGCCAAGATCTCATTCTCCTTTCCTAGGCCCAGAACGGATAAGACAATATAAGAAAATAGTCAATGTAATATCTTTGTGCAATACTTCAGTGTTTCTTTAAAAAGTGTTTCTCTTTGAGGACATTTACCAAGAGCTGCAAGACCACAGCTAACAGAGGCAACTATATCTTGTAGGGCATAAAATCTACCAATACAGTGCAGGAGCACATTCACACAACTAGGCCATAAGGTCATTGCGATCATTTTTGTTAAATGGTCAGCTGAATTTGTGGAAGTACATAGTTCCTTGTATATTTTATTATAGCGACCCCATTGTTGTTTCTTATTTAGACACTTGTGCAGTCTAACTGTTGTATAAATGCAATTTCACACTTATAGTTCTGTGATATATGACTATATGATATCAGCACAGCACATATTTTTATACATTTTTACAATTTTTTTTACCATTTACTATTTACCATTTTGCACATAAGTATTGTAGACGAAAACATATCTATCTATCTATCTATCTATCTATCTATCTATCTATCTATCTGTTCACCTCCTGATTACACACATACACAGCTGAAGCTGATCATGAATGATTACAGGGACTATGTATACAGCACACACACTGATATTCAGGGCTGAGTCTTGTTTCCTTGTAGTGAGCATTATTAAGTGTATTCCCTGTATTGTCTAGCCATGTTTTTGACCCTTGTTTGTTTATACTGTTTATGTTTGTTTTACCACCTGCCTCGACCCATTTGCCTGTTACATTGATTACTTTTTGGATTATCTTTATCCTACCTTCTGCTCCTGTATTGAACCTTGCCTGCCTGACTACTTGTAATAAAAGCTGCGTTTGGATCCAACCCCTGTTATTTACTCCATCATTACAGAAGACTCTGCCACAACATGGATCCAGCAGTTCTATTAGTCCATCTGTGTCAAGGTAAGCGCTCCTCATATGCAACACTCTTGTACAAGAAATCTACAAGAAGTGGCATTGGCAGCTCTGGTAGTAATAGCTCTGGTGGTGGCAGCAGCTCTGGCAGCTCAGGTGGTGTCTGACAACTGTTTTGACTGACAACAGCTGTTTTACCTGTCAATGTCTCTAGACCCACAGAGGGTTGTCTGTCTGACCCACTGGTGCCTCCTAACCCAGAGCCTCCTGACCCAACGGATTTGTCTAACCCAACAGTGTCTCCTGACCCAGAGCCCCCAGATCTCCGACAGCTCCAGGCCCTCTGCAGCTCCATGCTCCAGGGTCTCCTCAGCTCTACACTCCAGGGTCTCTGCAACTCCATGCTCCAGGGCCTTCTCAGCTCCACACTCCTGGCCCTCCTTAGCTCCACTCTTCAGGGCCTCCTCAGCTTCACTCTTCAGGGACTTCTCAGCTCCACGCTCCAGGGCCTCCTCAGCTCCACACTCCAGGCTCGCCTCCTCTGCATGGACCTGGCCCTTCTTTCCTCCCCCTGTTCTGCCTCTGCTCCACCTCCCTCCTAGACTCTATTTGGAGCATCGGGAATCTGATCCTAGAGGGTGGGAGCTCTGTTGTGTCCACCAGTGATATAGCCCCCACAGATCACTGGAGAACACTCTCTGTCATTCACCCGGACTACATATCCCATCATGCCATGCAGTCACACACTAGTTTCAGTTCACCTTCTAATTATCATACACACACACAGCTGAAGCTGATCATGGCTGATTATAGACATTATATACACAGCACACACACTGATATTCAGGGCTGAGCCTTGTTTCCTTGTAGTGAGCATTACCAAGCATTTTCCCTGTATTGTCTAGCTGTGTTTTTGACCCTTGTTTGTTTATACTGTTTGTTTGTTTGTTTGTTTGTTTGTTTTGCCGCCTGCCTTGACCCCTTCGCCTGTTGCACCGATTACTTTTTGGATTATCTTTATGCTACCCTCTGTTCCTGTATTGAACCTTGCCTGCCTGACTACTTTTAATAAAATCTTTATTTGGATCTGACCCTTGTTGTTTACCCCCATCTACTACTAGTAGTAGTTCTAGTAGTAATACTGTTGTTGTTGTTGTTGTTGTGTATCTGCAATAGCTTAATTTTTTTTTCCATCTAGTACTTCTATGCAATACCCCAAAATATGCATAACATGGCATATGTGATTGGAAAAATCCCCACAACAACAGCTTTTTCTTTCTTTTTTTTTGTTTGCTAATAGATCAAATAAATTTGCAATAAATTCTATTCGATGTAGTTTCCTTTCACCACAACAGAGGTTTATTCAATCTTGAAAACTTCCACTTCTGGGAATCCCTGAAATGTGAAACATTCAGATCAAAATAACCAACTTTAAGATATTCAAGTCTAAATGTCTATTTGCATCCCTTTTGCGAATTCTCAGCCTAAACCCATTTTGCCTACTGTGCAACTCACATTTCTGTTCGCTGAAAAGATTGAAGGCCAAAAATAACTGGAGGACATGTTCTCGGAGTGGCTGACACATTTTAACAGCCTCAGCAAAAAGATTGCATGTGATTCTGTGTCCTCGTGATTGCTACTCCACGCAACATCCATATAAAACCATGAAGTCAACTGTCACTAATCAAATAGTGAACTCCTAAACAGCCATGCCACTTGACAATACAACACTAAGAAGCAAATAAATGGTCAGCATGTTTACATGGACAACAATTTTCATAAATTAACACAATTAAGACCATACTCTGATTAAGATTCGACAATGTAAACAAAAACTTCTGATAACCTCAGTTTGACTAAAGTCAAACTGAAGTAAACAAAAATAATTAAGACATGTAGAGCATTCCTAATTTAGTCACGATTTTGAAGTGCAATGTAGACATGTTCACACATTGCATACCATTAGTATTGTGCAGGACTTTTCACTGCATTTTGCAAAAAGACACACAAAGCATTGGTCAACAGTTTGACAGGAAACAAAATATTGTAGCTTTGAGCAAGAATATGTATCTGCCTTAATCTGTTTGCACTTAAAAAAAGAGATGATTCTCAAAAGTTTATTTGCACATAACAGTTCTTTTCTCTTTTTTTTCTTTTTTAGAACAGTATCATCCTGAAGAACACTTTTACTCTGAAATAAAAGTAAGTTTAGGGTTCTTTATTTCCTGCCTTTAATCTTTTTAATGTAACTGTCACCTTACTGCCTCTCTTAAAATCTCTGTACATTTTAACTTTAAAAGTGTAACTTGTTTACTAACGGTACTATTTATTTATATATTTTTGATTAATAGAAGATCACTGAGCAAGTATAAGATATGGATGGATCTATGTACCATAACACATAACATGGGAACATGAACAGATTATTCTAAAAGCAATCCATGTAAATCTCACCTTAATCAAGACGTATATTAATAGTATTCAGGTGAATATTAGATTACTGATATTTATGTACCAGTTGAAGCAACATAAATACAGCTGCCTGATATTTATTCTCAAAACCACTGTACCCATTCCACTTCTCAAGCTCTTCACGTCATATAGATCTGGCTGTTTTGTAACAGCTTTAATACTGGAATGATTTGCAGATGAATGCAGTGCAGTCTGAATACTGTATACCTCTGTAAAGGTCAGCAGGATTGTGAAAGAATGGGAGCGTCGTCTCTCTGAGAGTGGTATCATGCTGTCTCCTCCTCTGGGTCGAGCTTGTCCTTTCAAGCTGATTTAGGAACGGCTTCCCCTGAGTAAATCTTACCTTCATGGTAAGAGGAGAACAAGTACAACCGATTTTGGATCAGCGTGAATAGGAAACTTCAACTCACTTGTTTCATGTGGAGTTGGAGCACAGACTTAATTTTGTATGACTGTGAAAATAAATAGCCAGTTCAATGGGAAGACAGCTGGAAACAAGTGGATTCAAGCCACTGAACATGATTTTATATATATATATATATATATATATACTGTATGTGGGATTTACAGAAAGAAAATAATGTAGCTGGCAGAACCTTGTTGTATAGCAGCAACATTTTAGACAGCAGCCTTTTACAGTAAGTGAAGAAAAAAGTGAAGAATTCTCAAGAATATTGAAAGCATATAAGAGGCATGATTATTATGAAAATATAAATCTTAAAATAAGTGAAAATTAAACTGAATTGAATTGACTCGTGAATAACTTACTGCCACTGTCTAATTAACATGTAATTAATAAAAAAAAAGTTTGATTATGGGAATTTTAAATAAGTACTTTACTATAATTATGAATACTTGATTTAAAAAAAAAAATCTGATTACATAATCCAAATTAAATATAATCTGTTGTTACATATAATCTCATGTTCAGACTATTGACCTTATTCTGCGATGCGGAAGTGCGCTCGTTTTTGCGATTGTTTTAGAACTTCCGATTAAGTTCCCAATGGGAGAAATGACTAGGAATAATAAATGGCAGAAAATGGTCAAACTACTTGCTCTACAAACAAGTGTGTCCATGACTATACAGACAAAGTATAATAATATAATAAGAAAACATCAGTTTGCAACATCAACCAGCATAATAAGCTGTTTTTAACGTCTAAAAAAGAATGGAAGTGAATGGGACCGGAAGTCTCCAGCCAAAAAGATTCAAATGGCTGTGCCCGCTCATACGTCAAGAATAAGGTCAATATGAGACTTCACAAGCATACTTGACAAACAAAACAACAATGGTGGACCATATGTGTGCAGGTGCATAGTTATTTCTTTACAAAGTTATATTATCAACTTCTGCCTGCATTCATAATTCTATCTGTATCCCAATTCAGAATCTGCAAGTCATATTAAACTGTATGAAAACAAAACAGTTCACATTTATATGGTTTAGTTATGCACATATTAAAAGTATACAAAGTATACACTATTTATGAATTGGGACATTGGGACTGACTCAAAAAAATTATATCTTCTTGCAATGACATTTTTCAACGTCTGAGCAGTGAAAACATAGGTTAAATAATGGTTGCTTGTGAAACGTCATGTTTACGTCCGTAACCCATGTTCCCTGAATAAGGGAACGGAGACGTGCATCTGGAACAGACTATGGGAGTACGTCAGACGACCAATCACTCTGAAGAGTAAGAAAACGGGCCAATGAAATACCAAATTGAATTGGCAGAGCTCTGCTCCACAGCTGGCAGCAATGAGCCATCAGCGCTATATAAGCTGCACGCTGTGGAGTGAGCCTCAGAATTTGCCTGCTGAAGAGCCGATCACTCAGCTAATCAGCTGGAGACTCAGCTGCTGTGGCAGTGGAGACGCACGTCTCCATTCCCTTATTCGGGGAACGTGGGTTACGGATGTAACCAGGACGTTCCCCTTCATACGGGAACTTCAACGTGCGTCTGGAACAGACTATGGGAGACTGTATGGAAAACGCCACAGCAGCTAAGCCCGTCACGCTCCTGATGTGAAGTTTGCCAAGCATAGCGTGGGCGCACAAGCATCACCAAGAGCGCAACCTTCCAACGTCCCCTAGGCCCTTAATTACCATTGCATGGGAATAATTACAATTTAGATTGGGGGTCGTAAATGTGCTTTTACCTAGCTAATATAGTCTAGGGATTTTAGAGATACGACAGTACGTTGGGAAAGCTGCGGAGGCCACCTGCTACCCAAGAGGGTAGACTTGATGGCAATAAGGACATATGGACTAGCCCTATGGAGGAGGAGTGCTACATATGATAAGCTGGTTAGCGGGTAGGGAAGACACGGGTCCGCCTGGTCAGGGGGAACACTCCGTGGCTGAATAAGCATATGGGATCACCATCGGGGACCACGCATAGCTGGCACCGAACCTCAGCATGTGGGTAGACCAAGAGTGGGCATACCAGACATCACACTGAGCCAGGCACCCGGCTCCTCCGCTGAGTCGGGTGCTGGGGGCCTCGGAGGAATTCTCTAGGGTTCGCCAAGTGGGAAACTTACTAGCAGAATAGAAAAGGCGCACATATCTCCGGGTTAGGGAGCATGGCGCAGCAAGCGTTTTTGACACCGAGTTTAATTTCGTCCCGATTGACCGGAGTGACCCAGTAATCGGGAGGAAACCGACTCCACTCGAGGATTATAAAATCTCGTGAATGTGTTAGGTGTCGCCCAGCCCGCCGCTCTGCATAATCTATTAAGAGGCGCTGCGTACTCACGCCGAAAAGGAGGCACCGCTTTTTTATTTTTTAATTAAATTTTTTTTTTTTTTTAAGTGTGCTCTCTCTCCCGGGAGACACAGCTTGCCCTGGCACATAAGGCGAGGGCAATGGCATAACTATAAAATGGACCAACCTCTGCTTTGATACGGCACTTCCCTTCTGCCGATCATAACAGAAAAGAGCTGCTTAAAGACGTATGCTCTACGTGTCACATTAAGCGCAGTGCGCGGACATACAATAAAAGGGCTGGGTCTGCCTCCTCCGCAGACAGCGCTTGCAGGCTCACTACCACTTTTAATATAAAAAAGGGGTGGTAGGAACCTTGGCACAAGCTGAACCGGGGTCTCAGGTAAACGTGAGAGTAGGCCGGTCCATATTCCTGGCACGATTCACTGACCGAAAATGCCGGTCAGAAAACTTGGACAGAATGGGCAGAAAACTTATAGATACTGAGTCGAGTGGCTCAACGGACCTAATCATAACCGCTGGGGCTAGAGAGATCCCAAGAGGGCAAGAGAGGAGGGCGGGGATGGAATTAACCATCTCGCGCCACGCACCTCTGAAGAACCGGCTGATAAGGTTATGCTTTCCGAGCGCGCAACCATCTGCCGCCACAGAGAGCGGGGATGGCAGCACGCCAAACCTTCAGTCTGGAGGGTGACAGCCTGCGCTCCAGTTATCCTAAAAGAAGAAAACACAACACTAATCTGGCATGTCCGGGGTTCTTCTCAGAGAGAAGAGCTCCACACAACGAATAGACTCCACTACAGGACATAGGCTTGCCTATACAGGGTGCTCTAGCCTGAGTGACGGTGTTAACCATCTACTGATAGGTCACCTAAGTCTACCGCGCTCTGTCTAGAAACCCTCAATGAGGGTTCCAGAACGCTGCGCGGGTGCCAGAGGGTGCCCGTCCCAGAAAAAGGAGTACTTCTTCCGGGGAATTCGTCAGGGAGGGCCATCACGAGGAGTGTGAGTCTGGAAACTCGGGTCCGGTTGGGCCAAGGAGGCACAACGAGCGAGACCCGCACCTCGTCTCCCCGACCTTGCACAGAGTCTGCGCGCGCAGGCTCACTGGGGAAAACACATATTGCGTAAACCCGGGGCCAGCTGAGAGCCAGCGCATCTGTGCAGAGCAGGGAAAGCAGCTGGCGAAGAACCGCTCGGGAGAAGCGGCAGGATGTCCTGGGCCTCTCTAAAGCATGCCCATAACAGCTGGACTGCGGGGTGGAGTCTCCATTCTCCCAGAAACGTAACTGTTGTGAGAGCATGTAAGCTGGCACGTTAGAGCTCGTATAGGATATGAACGGCGCGCAGCTATTAAGCCGCATGACTCTGGAGGAGCAGATGGCGAGCGAGCGGAGACATGCGAAGGTTGCGCACATCAGTCCAAATGGCTGACGTGCGCTATCGCAGCTATGCTGGCCGTCCTAACCAACACATGTGCCCCCTCCTGTACCGGTAGGAACCGGCGGAGAGCGAGAAACACTGCCAACAACTCCAGGCATTTGAATGCCAACGCAACCGAAGTCCGATTTACAAACCTGCTTCTGCATGCTCGATATACACAGCCCACCAGCCCGTACTGGAAGCATCCGTCAGAATGACAGCATTACTGGACACTTGTTCTAAGGGCACCCAGGCCCGTAGAAGGCAAGGTCCATCCAGGGGCTGAAGGTGCGGAGACACAGCGTAGTGATGGACACCCGGTGCGTCTCCGCGTGCCATGCCCATCTGGGGACCCGATCGCGAAGCCAGCGCTGAAGTGGTCTCATATGAACAATTGAGCGGCGTGATAGCGGCTACCAAATGTCATATGCCCCAGGAGCCTCTGAAAAACTTCAGTGAAACCACTATAACTGCCGAATTAAACGGACAGGGCAGCACTAGCCCAGCGCGCTAAAAGCGCACCGTGATGGAGACCGGGTCCAGCTCCAACCCGAGATGAGAGAAGCTCTGCCCGGGGGAGAGCTTGCTCATTCTCGGTTGACCCGAAACCCCAACAGGCCGAGGTGCCAGAGCACCAGGTCCCTATGCATAATCGACTAATTCAAGGTCTGAAAAAAAAATAACCCAGTCAAAGAATAATCAAAAATGCAGATGCGCGTGCGTCGAAGAGACACGGGGCATCCTCCACGCATGGAACAGGGAGAGCCCGAAGGGGAGGACCATTTACTGCCATGCTCGGGCCTCGTCGCACTTTAGGAGGGAGAGAGCGAGACATGGAGTCAGCGTCCTTCAAGTCTATAGCTGCAACCAATCCCGTGAACGGACGCACTGGGGGATGCATTTCTGCATGAGCACCCTGATCAGCATCCTGAACGGATGACAGATCAAAACGCGCAGATAGGATTGGTATAACCCACCGCTCTTCTTCGGCACGATGAAGTACGGGCTGTAAAACCCACATTTCATCTCGGCTGGAGGGACCTGCTCGATTGCATCCTTGGCCAGGAGGACAGCAATCTCCTCTCGCAAGACAGGGGCGCTCTCGGGGGAACCCTCGTAGTATGAACACCCGTGAACCTGGGAGGGCGGATAGCGAATTGAATCGCATAGCCGAGTCTGATCGTCCGCATGAGCCACCACGATGGGCTGGGCAGCGCTAACCAGGCTGGCAGAGCCCGCGCTAATGGCACCATCGGACTGATCAATGACATGCCAACGGAGGGGCAGCTCGGGAGGGGAGTGCTCACCCCGGGAAGCAGAGTGACCCGAGGAAGAGCTGAAAATAAGAGAGAGTCTCTTACCTTCCTCCCCAAATCCCGCGGAGAGGCTGGAGGTGCAAGAAAGGATATCATCCTATGGCGCCCTCAAAGCCTGTGGCGAAGTGCACCAAAGCTGAGAGCTGGAAGGCAGTGCGTCCCATACTGGCAGCAATTGGGCTTCCACACCCAGAGGGAGGAAAAGCCGCTCTTTTCGGATCGCTACATCCGTTTGCGGGGGAGCCCCAGCCCTCCACCGGGGAAAGAACGGTTCTCCTCCTCTCCAAGTGGCCCACCTTAGGTTCGCTTCGCGGTCCGATTATCGGACTTTACGGCGACCTATGACGGGAGCGTCAACTTCAGCCCGTGTAACAGCCGCGGGAAGAGCGCTCTCAGCAAAGAACAGCCAGCGCGGACGGGTCCGGTGGGGGAGCAGTTTTCCGAGCCCACCAGGAGATGACCCGCTCCATCGCGCACGGCTGATCTCTCACCACCGAGGACTCCTGGGTAAAGTCCCCGGCAGTGTCGCCGAGTAGGCCTGCCTGGGATATGGGCACTTCAAGAAAGCGTACTTTGTCGGCGCGGCGCATATCTGCCAGGTTAAGCCAAGGGTGGCATTTCCGGACCACTGTGTGGCCATCGTCCTCCCCAGGGCACGAGCGGCCGACTTGAAGGTCATGAGAGCATAGTCGACCACTGTGCGGTGCTTACGCATAAGCCTGGGGAAGAACCGCCCCTGTGCAGCACAGCAGGTGCCGTGGTGCAGGGCAGAAGCGGCATGGCCCGCAACGGTGTGGGCTCTGGCCATGAGAGACACAGAAAACCCACCCGCCTTGGACGGGGGTCTCAGCTTACCCCTTCAGGTGGCGCCAACCACCTGAGGACTAGCTTCATACCCACTGGCCGCCTCGCCATCAGGGGAGGTGAAGGCGGAAGCGCACGAGGACCGGGCAGAGAAAAACACCCTCTATGCCAGCGTGCGCTCGCTGTGCGCCCCTGGGAAGAAGTGGACAGGAGCTGGAAGATTCATCTTACATCAGCTCGCACGCCACACCTCTAGTTGGTCCGGCGGAGAGACTGGGGGACAAGCCATCTCCAGCCACACCACCGAAGCAGCCCAGGAAGCGCAGCCATCATGTCTGATTCGAGAACCGTGACTACGCATTGCACCCCGTAGGATGGAAGCGAGCCCGGTCTGTCATCTGAGCATGACAGCTCACCCTCCGATGTCGCGATGGACATCTGATCTCCGGTGTCATCAAGCGGAAGCACGGGCATCCCGGGGGATGAACCGCACCACCACTCGAAGCTTGGATGGAGCGCGCTGTGGAGGAGTGGGGCGTCCGCGGGCTCGGAGGCGACGGATAAGCCCCCACTGTAATCCTCAGATCTGCCCGCGTGCTAACCGCTTTCACGGGGAGCAACAGGGGTGGCTTGGAAGCCGCGATCTCAGCTGTGCAACAGCCATGTGTCTCACAGTGAGAGCATGAGCTGTCCGCGAGCACCGCATCGACATGCTGGACCCCCAGACGTGTGATGCGATACCCGTGCCCATCATCCGGAGATAGGAACCACCGCATCCAGAAACGCACAGTCAGAACAGCGTCTTGAAAAAGACGTGTTGATTGACTGTGTTGCTCTCTTAGGGAATCTGCTCTTTTAATGGAAACTGCTCTTTTGTGCACACCAGCGAAACGCCCAGGGGACAGGAAGCCCAGATCGACTGCCGCTGTCGCGTCCTCTCCCGCACTGGTGAGTAAACTGGTTTCAGTTTTGAAATCAGGTTGGCAGATAGAGTGTCTTCAGTCTCTGTGAGAGGCTCTGAAGTAATTAAATTCTGAGGCTCACTCCACAGCGTGCAGCTTATATAGCGCTGATGGCTCATTGCTGCCAGCTGTGGAGCAGAGCTTTCATTGGCCCGTTTTCTTACTCTTCAGAGTGATTGGTCGTCTGACGTACTCCCATAGTCTGTTCCAGACGCACGTTGAAGTTCCCGTATGAAGGGGAACTGAAATTTAAGGGAGGATTTTCAAGTCAAACATCACTGTGAAACTGTGATGATGCAGCCAGCCTTCAAATACAGACTTTGAAGGAAGCAGTCTCTAGACTGATCACAACTAGGCTTTTTAGCCAATTTTGCATATATATGTGAGCATGTGACCAAACAAGTCGCCATCAACACACTAACTAGACGATTGTAATCGACAAGACAGAGTACATGAGGACAAGTCAAAAACCATGGCAACCAACAAGGGAACTTTTAAACCAAGGAAAAACACAAAAAGAAATCCTGACATTAGCCAATTAACATGTTTTTACATACAATTTTAGTCATTACCATTACGATTTTTTTCATATTGCAACGTTTCACTTTCACACTATTTTGAGAGATAAACATGCCATTTTTTTGTAGAGCTGTAGCAATGTACACATTAAAATGCAGACATTTGTGGCCCACAAACTCATCCCCATGTGCAGCGATTTGTTAAGATACATTTCCACAGGGAACTCTTCGACTGTAAAACAGAAAGCCCATTGGTGTTCATTAAGCCTGACAGAGAATAGCTCTGCTTGACACTCCCCACTGGATTATTAAATTGCAAGAGCAACACTGGAATAAAGAAGAGAACAGGGTGGCTGTAGTTGAATTTAGGTCTTTGTGGGGAAAGATTTTTTTTCTTTATATATAATTAATAAACGTTTCTGCACCATTTGTGAAGGATCAGCCTCAGATCCCTGTGCTTGAACATGGCATAATAAGTACTTTTTGGTTCAGTGTGCTGCCCCATTACATCAGACCTGCTTTAACAGCATCAATTAGGCCAACATGTTAGCTCTAAGTTGTTGTTATGTGCATTATCTAGCACAGAGGGATTTGAATTCACAAGGAAATCTACAGTTTTAAGTCTCTTTAAGAGTTTTTTAGGAATTTTAAGAGAGAGAGAGAGAGAGAAAGAGAGAGTATGTGTAAAATGTTACTCTAGAGATGCGTTGTCAATTTAAAATGAGATTTATACAATTTAAACTATAACTAAATATTTTCTGTATGTCAATAAGTCAATAATCACCATGAATTAATTAAATGACTACAGTCTAACTTATATCAGAAATAGAATATATGAGTAGCTCTGTAATACAAAAAAGTACAAATAAAAGTAGCCAAAAAGTATTTCTAAACGAACTATAATGTTTGCAAACTGTTTCAAGTCTACTGTGTATTGTGGAGAGAAAGCGTATGTGTGTAAGTGTGAGAAAAGAACATGCATTACAATCATAAAGCACCATGTCATTTTCAATACCCTTCTCCATTTTTGTTATGCCAGAGCGGCAAGTCCTTGGCTTTGCAAAGTGCTGATGAAATTTTACGTTCTGGAACAAAGGCTTTGCCATGGTGATGTATCAGAGTCATATCTGAGGATGTGAATGACATTTTCAAGGCTCGGCAAGAGTGCATGTCACTGGTACAAAGCTCTAGCTCCATCCTACAAACGAGAGACTGACAGGGATCTCTGTGCTTTGCAGATGTAATTACGTTCACGACCAGACACGTGCCTTGTTGTAATTGCTGTATGTGCCTCTTTGGACTGAGTATTGATGAATAATGCACATTGCTGGGAACGCAGAGGCTGCTAACAAGGCATGACAGTGAAGAAATGAGTTATGGTGACAGTGTAGGGCAGCATATTACTTCAGCACTTTTCACTTGGATTTGTACATGCAGTTTCCACTGGATGAATAGTGGTTGACAACTGTAGTACAGTACACCATATACAAATTACAACAGAAAATCTCTGTTTTCTCTTTTCTTTTCTGATGTGCACACTTTCGGACTCAGTCAATGTTTTTTTTTTTATTATTACCTTAGATTTCTCATTATTTTATTGGATAATCAGTAACTGGAGTGGATTTTGTACTCCGGACACACTTACATGAATGTGTGTATGGATGGATGGATGGATGAATGAATCAATGAATCAACCATAATAATAAAAACACACACACACACACCTTATTATACCAGCTAACACCTTATTTCCACTGGGGTCAATTTGACCCCAGCAATTTAAAACCTTCAGAATATGATTTTGTTTTTTTGCCAAAAGTTAAGTGTCAGGTAATTGATGTCTTTGTTGGCTACTTAACAACACTCTGAAATACCCCTTTTCATCAAAGCTATCAAAGCGTATGATATAGGTGAAAACATGGAATGTCTTCAGAGACATGTTGGCTGGAAATATTGAGCTTCCAGTGTCAGCATTCCAAAGGCTTGCTTTTGCTTCTCCTTTGGACTTGTACACTCCTGCCAAAACGAGCAGCCCAATGTAGGCTTGCAAATCAGTCACATCAAAGTTTTTCCAGCTTTCCCAATAGACCTTCCTCCCCTCTAAGTTTGTCATTTCAAGTATATCATTTTCAATTGATGTTGTAATGAAAAGCTGAAATGCTGATTTTATGTCTTGAACATGACTGACAGCATATCTGGGGGGCCCTGGAACCATTTTGATGACATTAGCAGCACTAAGTCTACCCTGTCGTTCAAGTGGGGAGCGGGACCATAATAGTTTTCCATTTTTGGAAGGTAATGTGTCTGCTGGTGGTTGAGAGACAACAGAAGTGTCAACACTAGGAGTCTCATTCTCATCTGAGGAGGATGCCTCATAATCAGGGTCCTCCTCAAGATTATCCTGTCTCAGACACATTCATGTCACACTCACACTCATGTCACTTTCACTGTCAAAAACCTGTGACAAAAACTCAAATATCAAAGTTCTCACAAGAATATAATTTTCCCCTCCACCATGGCATGGGAAATATCAAAGTTCTCGTGAGAATTAGGATTTCCCCTACCCCCCTATGAACTGTCAGTGGTTCTCGCATTGCTACAGGTATGGTTGTGTTAGTTTTTTTTTTTTAAATATATTTTTATTTTTATTATACTTAACATATACATTTTTAGTGCATATTATAAAATCATAGCATGTTATAATGACCTCAATATGACCCAAAACAAATATGTGTAAAAAAAAATTATTTCTTATGTTTTATACAGCTAAAAGACTGATGTAACAAAATATGTACAGGGCATTGAAAAAATAATATCACGTTAATTTTATGTTTACCAAGTTTTCCCCATTAAATTAGGAAAAGTCATTCAATCTGAAGCAAAAAACAATGTCAATTATATATGCACATACGTTTAACAAGGGGGTCAAATTGACCCCAAGGATAATAGGAGGGTTAAAGCTAGAGTCATACATTTATCTAATGGTACACAGTTTGTCAAAATTAAATATGATTACCATGGTCAGAGAATGAGGCAAATGTAGTTTTTTTCAAAGTCAATAGTCAAAACTTTGAAAGTGAAAAGACTTAAACTATTTTAAAAACAGACAAAGAGAAAATGACAATTAGATAGATTAATGAAATACTGTTTCTCTATTGTGAAATATATTTTTCTCCTGTTACAACTGAACACCTTGTGACTTGGGGCTAGTGTTTAGAAGTCATGAACTGAAGGACAACCACCTTTTAGATTCAGAATTTTTTGCAACTCTGGAAATGGCATCTAAAACATTCCGTTAAACTCTAAAACAGATGAGGTCACTGTAATGACACATACTGTATTATTAAGGTTGCAGCTGCCAACATGAGACTTCTTGTTTTCGAATCACTCTGTTATACAGACTAAGTCTTTGTTTGAAGATGCTGTTTACATAAGCTGATAAGTCAGATTTATGAAGAGAGAAGGCAAAGATGGTCGACCAAACCCACAGTAATGTCAAGGGGCACACAAAACAGTTTCACTTCATAAAGCAGATCGTTTTTGTAATTGAATTGAAGTGTTAATGCTACACCAAACAAATATGGTTGTTAGTTTATGTAAATGGAAGAGTGCTGGCTAAAGGCTGCATGCAAGCTGCAAGAATTAATTTTCAAACTACAGGGTGGCACATGATCAACGGCAATCAAATTCCAATTAGACTTCACTGCAGCACATACAGTACAGCTTAGTTAACCATGGCAGCACTGAAAATGTACAGGTTTTCATGAGGTACATAATTGATGTAGAATATAAGCATTTTTACAGTTTTTATTTCTTTTAATTAATAAAGGGACTAAGCCGAAGGGAAATGAATGAATGAATGAATGAATGAATGAATATTAGTCGTTATTAAGCCTACACATTCTCTTAACATTCCTTTTGCATGTCTTGCAGTTACAAAGTTGCAATTACATAATAAACAGTATGTCTAAAGAAGATCATCGAAATAAAGTATTACCTATTTAGTTTGTAGAACATTGGGCTAGGGGCTGCACGGTGGCACAGTGGGTAGCACGTTCGCCTCACAGAAAGAAGGTCGCTGGTTCGAGTCTCGGCTGGGTCAGTTGGCGTGTCTGTGTGGAGTTTGCATGTTCTCCCCATGGTGTCGTGGGTTTCCTCCGGGTGCTCCGGTTTCCCCCACAAGTCCAAAAACATGCGCTATAGGTGAATTGGGTAAGCTAAATTGTCCGTAGTGTATGTGTGTGAATGAGTGTGTATGGATGTTTCCCAGTGATGGGTTGCAGCTGGAAGGGCATCCGCTGCGTAAAACATATGCTGGATAAGTTGGCAGTTCATTCCGCTGTGGCGACCCCAGATTAATAAAGGGACTAAGCCGAAAAGAAAATGAATGAATGAATGAACATTGGGCTAAGGTATGAATTTGATGAGTTTAACCTAGAAGAGAACACAATGGCTTTGTCTGTGGAGTGGACAAAGCTCATTATTTCCCAAATATATTACTTTTCTTCTTGCAAATGAAACATATTTGACTTCTGTGGATAGCTCTCCCTCAGCAACCAGCATGATACATGTTCTAAGAATAGAATACATTTTGTTGACCACTGACATTTTGTTAAAAGCATTAGATGAATAATTTCTGTGTTTTCCCCCTCTCTTTTCTGAGAATTCAAAGTTAGATAAACCTAACAACTGAAATGCTATAGCACAGTTCTGAGCTGACATGTTGGAAATGCTTATAGCAGTAAACATCTATTTACTATTGTTGATATTCCATGCTTAGTCCTATAGGACGCTAATCTAACAGAAGTACAAGAACAGTTTTTTTAAAGCCTATGCAATATTGCATATATTCTGAAGCAGAGCATTCAGAAAAAATCAATTCAAGTCATCTTTATTTCTATAGCACTTTATACAACGTAGACTGTCAAAGCTGTTTTACAAGCAAGAACAGGCTGAAAAGACTTTTCAACAGAAAAGTCTGAATACTATATTTTATTTTGTGAGACATGTTCAGTATAACAAGCATGTAGTGGGATAATGGTAGAATTCTGGTGGAGTTCTAGTTGGTTCAAAAATGATTTAGTTCACTCCAGGCAGCTTCACCAACCACAACCAAGCAGGACAAACTCCACAATTGGAAAGAACCAAACCTCCCCAATTGACAAAAATGAAGAACAAACCTTAGGAGAATCTAAACTCAGTCAGGGAACAAATTAACTTCTGGCCAAATGGAAAAAGGACTGATCTGCAGTCTAGAAAGTGGTGGACAATGTTGATGGCCTTGAGAATGATGGCCATCCATCATGGTAAAGGTGAGGATCTTAGTAGGTCCCAGGCAAGTACAGATTTGTCTTGTCACTGAGATCTTTGCTGAGAATTAGTCTTCTAGACTTGACTCATTGATGTACACTCTGATCGTGTGGGACTGTGCTGAGGTCATCCTCTGAGCATATGAGCTGGATTTGGACTGTGAGTGGATGTCATTATTTTGGTGTCATTTTGTAAAGTTCCGATTGCACTGAATGCAGCTGAGCAGCTGAGCAATTCCATGCAAATGTGAACATTCATTCATTCATTCATTCATTTTTCTTTGGCTTAGTCTCTATTTCAGAGGTCGCCACAGTGGATTAAACCACCAACTATTCCAGCATATGTTTTACACAGCGGATGCCCTTCCAGCCGCAACCCAGTGTTGAGAAACACCCACACACACACACACACACACACACACACGCACGCACGCACGCACGCACGCACGCACGCACGCACGCACACACTACGGACAATTTAGTTTATTCAATTCACCTGTACCGCATGTCTTTGGACTGTAGGGGAAACCAGAGCACCCGGAGGAAACCCACCCAATCACCGGGAGAACATGCAAATTCCACACAGAAATGCCAACTGGCGACCTTCTTGTTGTGAGGCGACAGTGCTAACCACTGAGCCACCGTGCCGCCCCACAAATGTCAACATTGCCATACCAAAATTGCGAAAAACTCTCAAAATTGTATGTCAATGTTTTGAAACAATTATTGATTGATTTATCAAAGTTTATCAAAGTCACACAAGTGCCAATTTCACATCTGTCACATCCACAACTGAGAGATGTCACATCCATAATGAAGCTTTTCCCTCATAAATGCACAAATGTAAACTTAAATAAAATTAATCATGTTTTGTTCTATAGTGAGCCAACTCTTATCTTTTTGATTAGCATTATTTCTTTTGGGTTGTGCAGTTTAATTCACAGAATTTTTACAAAGTATTTTGTATACTGCAAACTTGCATACTTTTTTTGGTCACATCCATAATGCATGTTTATTTGCCTCATTTAAAATCTAAAATATGTTTACAGATTTGCAATTGGAATTGCTCAGCTTAATGACATGTAATGTTATTAAATAGATGGTGAATTTAAGACACTTTGCAGAATAGCTCAGATAACAAGTTAGTCTCAGTCAGAAGTTCAGAAAGGTGAGGAAAAACTGCCGTAACACAGGAGGAACAGTCAACCACAGTCAATTGCTTAATGCACGTGAAAAACGACTCTTTCATTTTAACTTGTTTGCTGTTAATCACAACACTAGATTGTTGTCCTACAGTAAGCAGTTCTTTGAAGATTGACTTACTTTTTTACTGGTAAAAAAGTAAATAAATGTAAACAAATAAAATGAAATAAAGAAAATATAAACTCTTTTAAATACTTTTTTTTTCATGTTTTCTACAATGTGCATTTATAAATTACATAAATTTGGAAGTGTCTTATTTGGTATTTTGCATATATATTTTTTAACTAATAACGGAGAAAATCAACTGCACAGTTCTGCAACTTTTTGATTTCACAGTACATTTTTTTCTACTGGAATATTTGTTATTTACGTTTTTCTGAATAATATATTAATAATATTATCCACAGTTTAACTCTGTCCTCTACAAAGCCATAAGAACTGATTATTTAAACAAAATTCAAGTCTATTTTGAGCTCTTCTGAAAAAAAAATATGAGAACCTCATTTTGACTAAGAGATAAACAGTTTGACGTTGAAAATTGGAACAATGGAAACTTGGAACTATGGAAACAAATGGAAACAAGGGATGTCTTTTTTGGTTATCCCAGAGCACTTAAAGTTGCATTTAGACACAAAGAAAACAAATATCATCACTGTTCTCTACTATCCTTCAGAGGGCTAAAGGAGAAGCAGAGGAGCTTGTAAATAGATTTTAATTTGTGATTTATGCAACTGCTGCAAATCCCACAGTTTGGACTGTCAGGAAATGGATGATATTAGCCTAGGGGCGTTCGATAACTAATTTAACCCTGGGCACTAATGCTGAGTCTGACAGATCAATCAAGGAAGTGTTAGATCCTCTGATGCTCATGATTCTGCCTGGCACTGTCAACCTGCTCCATTAAAAGGAACTGACAACATTAGCAGACTCAATCAAACAACAAAAGTCATCAAAAGTAATTTAAGCCAATTATGTGAATTCCCTGCTGAAAAAAAAAATGTCTTTAAAGTATTACTTGATGTAGCTCTAGGGTGTCTAATCCTGCTTTCCTATAAAGTTTATCTACAATCTGAATTGAAACCACATAGCTAATCAAGGTGTTCAGGATTAGAAGAAGCTTCAAGCTAACTGTGATTTTTGGCCAGACAGAATCATAAACCTGCAGGACACTGACCCTTAAGACGTAGTATCAAACAGCGCTACTATGGCTGGTCCCCAGGCCAAGGTCAGATTAACTAATTTAGCTAGTTGGCCAGTTGCTACTAGCCTGAGAATAAAAAAAAAAAATGCCTGAAAACACTTCCATCAAATCCATAAAACCCAGCACATATATTTTAAATTCATGTCACACTAGATGCCACAAGATACTGAATTTAGTCATTATTATGTAAGATACTACTTGGGGAATGTTTTTTTTATTTTGTTATTTTATTTATTTATTTTTTTGAAGGAATTTACTTCAGAACGGAACTGTGTAAGTCATGCATTGACTCATGCTAAATCAGTCTACTGTTTGATTCCCAGAAGTTATGTAATCTGATTTGCCTTCTCAGTGCAATAAAAATCTGCAGTGAGAAATATTGGTGGCAGAGTTATGTTTATTATGTGTCCGTCAAGCATACTGTAAGTAAAACTAAATGATTGAAAGAGAAACAAAAGCAACCAATGTTGGTGCCTAATCCAGAATCGCCTATTTGCAATGGTTTGAGTTTAAACAATCTTTTGAGATTAAACCTGTGTTTTCTTACTTATTAATAAAATATTCATTGTTTGTTTGTTTATTCATTCATTCTCCTTCGGCTTACTCCCTGATTTATCAGGGGTCGCTACAGCGGATGGAACCGGCAACCGGGCACCACTAAGGGAGAGAAAGTTAGAACGTTTCCTTAGGGCCCAAGATCAGGGGACCCAACCATCCACACCCACCCTACCCTTGCTCAGAACTGTATTTGAACCAGTGTGAATATCACATCTTGTGATACAGTAACTGTAAGACAAAAAGAACAGAGCTATAACTTCCTCACTTACCTTGACACTTACTATGGGAAACCTACTATAAGATCTTTGTTCTCTGCCGTCTTATTGCTTACTTTAGGTCATCACAGACATCAAAGTAACCAGTTATTCAAAGTTCTATTGGTCAAGATCCTCTCCTTTTCTCATTGGTCCTGTTATGTGCTTATTCCGGAAAATCTGTAAGGCAAAACAACACTTCAATATTTAAGAAATCATTGCTACCGAACTTAATTGAACATTACTCACCTTCTGTATTTTTGTTTCCTGCCAATCTTTCAATGAAACTCACCATCTGTTTGGCATGTCTAGTGTCTACATCTCATTGTCTGTGTCCAGTGTCTTCAAAGTTTCAAAGAATAAATAATTTATACTATTTATGACATAGAAAACACCACTATAGATCAATAATAATAATAATAATAATAATAATAATAATAATAATTATTATTATTATTATACATTTCAGAATATTTTTGGGCATAGGCAAATTGTCCTCACAGACTGCACACCGACATTTAGTGCACCCAGTGCAGTCAATTTCCTTTCCCAATTAATCATTTGGTTATTTTTAGTTAATTAAAACCATTAGTGCAACCAATGTAGCCTAATTTATGAACAAAAGACTCTCATTCACTGGTCCTTTTAATAAATTGTTTAAAAGACTAAGGTTTAAATCAATCTGTAAGATATCAATAGCTTTAAAAAGTAAAAATGATAAATCTCACACTTTACACACTAAGGTCATGCTTAGGATATGATGATATGTTAAGCTGGAGTTTTCCATGAGCAGGAAAATTATTTATTGATCCCAGATATATAAAGTATGTGACTGAATCCTCTTCAAACTGATCCATGGTACAAACTACTACTACAATTTTTTTTTTTTTTTTTTTTAACCATTGAACCCTCAACGGGTCCTTGAGTTGGCCCGGAGTCAGGCAAAGAGGGGTTCACCAAAAAAATAAAATAAAATGAAAAATGATAGCAATACTTGCAAAAGATGGTAAGTTATCGTTAAAGATAATTATTTACAGTGCTCAAAGGTGGTTCTAATCTCAATAAAAATATATACAACAGTTTTTTACACAAATTAACAAAAGAAAAAAAGTGAATTAAATACTGTGCAAAATAAATACTGTAAATAAAATAAATACTGACAGAAAAGCAAAGAAATAAACAAATGTACACTCAAAAATAAATGGAGACGGATAAATGGAGGGTTTGCAAAGTTGCTCATGGTACCACAGTAAAACGTTCGCTCGCAAGGTAAACTGATGCCGGAGTACCGGGCTGGATTTCCTTTTATAGTCCATGCCCTGCCCTTCTATATTAAAATATATATATAAAATAACTCAAAATAAACATACAATCAAATAAACACAATAATTCAACATTCCCCATAAAAAAAAAAAAAAAACAATGGAAATGTCGGTTTTCCATTTGCTTAGCACCCTTGACTTTGGAACTACAACTACTACTGACCGGTGAACGGCAACATGGAGACAGAAAAATTCAAATTTTATTTCATACACACTATGATATACAGTGAAATGCTTACACAACCACTTGTGACCTTGAAATAGTAGCAACAATAACATAATGACATAATAATAATAACAATATAATCTAAACTATGGAGAAATAGAAGTTATGCAATAGAAAATAAAAGCAAATATAAAATATTTAAGACTTTCACTAGAGTATGTGCATGAATGTCCAAGAGTGTCCAGTAGGCATTCAAAGTTCACGTATGTGCAGATGTGCAATGTTCTTAAATATCCCAATGTGCAAATGTGCAAAAAGTCCTGTGTGTTGCTCTGATTGAACGTATCACCTGCGGGAAGAAGGTTCTCCTTAATCTCTCTGTGTTGGCCTTCTTTGAATGAAAGTGCTTTTCCGAACTCAACAGAGAGAACAGTCCATTGTTGGGTAGCTGAGGTTCTTCACAATCTTCCTGGCTTTGGTCCAGCACTGTTTGCTGTAGATTGAGTGCAGGTCAGGGAGCTTGGTGTGGATTTAGCTGACTGCACCACCCTCTGTAGGGCTCGTCTGTCCTGCATGGTGCTGTTCCCAAACCAGGATGCGATGTTTGCCATTAGGATGCTCTCTATGGTGCAGAAATAAAAGTTTCTAAGCACCCTGAGGAGCAGTCTGAAGTCTCTCAAGCGTCTGAGGTGGTAGAGACCCTGCCGGGCCTTTTTCACCACATTGTTGATGTGACAGAACCATGACAGGTCCTGCGTGAGGTAACGTGAGCTGTCCACAATCAGTTCCTTAGTCTTTAGGAGGAGGTTGTTTCTCTGGCTCCAGTTCTCCAGATTTACAATCTCCTCTAGGTAGGCTGTCTCGTTGTTGTCAGAGATCAGGCCCACCACAGCAGTGTTGTCAGCAAACTTGATGATGGTGGTGGAGCTGGTGGTGGCCACACAGTCATATGTGTACAGAGAGTACAGCAGGCGGCTCAGAACACACGCTGAGGGTGAGGGAGGCTGAGACATGTCCACCCATCTTCACTGCCTGTGGTCTGCCAGTCAGAGAATTGGAGATCCACTGACACAGAGGTAGGTCCCAGCTGCTTCAGCTTGGTGGTGAGGGAATTATTGTGTTAAATGCTGAACTGTAGTCAACAAAGAGCATTTTAATGTAATTCCCCTTTCTTTTGTCACTTCGTAGGGTAGGGTCAAGTCTGTCAGGAAGAGAAGAGATGATTAAGTCTCTGACCAACTGCTCGAAGCACTTTATCACTATTGAAGTCAGAACTACAGGGTGATAGTCATTGAGGGAAGCAGGATGGGGTTTCTTTGGGACTGGAACAATGATAGACTCTTTAAAGCATGTGGGGATGCAACTGTGAGAAAGAGAGGTTGAATATTTCAGTGAACATAGGTGGTAGGTGGTCTGCGCAGGCTCTGAGGACATGACCAGAGCTGCCGCCTGGTCCTGCTGCTTTCCTGGTGTTCACCCACTTAAAGGCTCTCCTCATGTCATACTCAGAGATGAGTGTGTTCAGTGAATGAGCTGGCACATACTTTCTGTCTGCAGCTGATTGTGCCATTAGCATTACCAATGCTAACATTGTTAGCTACAACCTCAAAGCAAGCATGTTCAGCTCGTCTGCCAGAGACACGTCCGTGCTCGTCATACCAGATGCTGTTGCTTTATAGTTTGGTATTATTTTTAGTCCCTGCCACAGGCTCCTAGAGTCACTCTGTTGAAACTGTTGAAACTCTAGTTTCCACCTGTAGCGCTGCTTCGCTTCCTTCACTGATTTCCGGATGTTGTATGACTTTGTATGGGATCATGTTGCTCGACGTAATTTCCACATTGTAGGCGGCGTTGTGGGATCTAAGAGCAATGTGAATGGTTTTATCCACACGTGTCTTCTGGTTAGGAAATGTTCTGATCATATTTTTTTCTTCATGTATCATCTGTTATTTTCCCTATAAATCCCACCAACGCTTCCGTAAACTTGCTGATGTCCTCGGTACTGCGTCGGAACACTGCTTCAGCTTTTGTTTATATTTTGGCATGAGGAAGATGGCAGGACCGCCAACAATGAGCACAGTGTTCCGGTGCTGTGTGAGAGCCTCATGCAGCTTGCATAAGGCAGTGTCCGTGTCCGCCTGAGGTGGAATATAAACGGTGATGATTATGACCTATGTAAACTCCCGAGGAAGATGGATGAAAGATGAAAAAGGATGACATTTAATGGAGTTAACTTGTTAACAAAAGTTTGGCAGCGGGACCATGCCTCACTTTGCCTCCTTAACCAATCACCTACTCCCAAAACTTATTTAAGGCAGACCAGCCCTCTAGCACTGTTCTGCTCGTTCTCTCGAAAAACTGCACATCTAGAGATAAGCTACAGGCGTTCTGTTCGCGTCCTACTCACCTTAACTGAGTATCAGCTTACAGCAATCCAACTAAACCGCACCACTCAGTGTTTGTGTCCAGCCGGACACACTCTTAAACTTCGCGAGCAACCTCCAAAACTCCTCACTTGAACCATTCAACCCAGTCCTCCTACGAGCTCCCTCTTCTCCGGCACTGAAATCCTCAAACAGAATCATCCATGCCCATGGTAGATGTCACAATTCAGCCTTCCCATTCTCTGCATCAGCCGGCACTCAACTACCGGCTATAACACCTGCCAGCAATTTTCCCACACACCGCGATGGCACCGATGGCATCTCTAAACGTTCATCGGCCACCTCCAACATACACTGAAAGCAAAGGCATCCATTTCATCAATCAGATAAAGCAAGAATCTATTCTTTTAACTTTATTTAGCGTCTACTGAGCCCACGTACTCACCCGTTAACACTTCTGACAACAGTAAACCAGCCATGTCGCACTGCTCATGATGTCACTCAGCGCGCCTCTCCACCATAGCTTCCGACTCCATGCTCCAGGCAGTGCCAGCTCTCCCCAGTGGAAGCAAAGCTTTTCACCGAATTCACCCCAATATTGTCATTCTACCCTTCATCTCCGCATTTACAAATGAAACATCCCCATTTATATTCATCCTTTCATCCAGCCATCCATTTTCAACACTTCCTTCAGCCATACACGGTTATATGGCTCATGTCGTCCCTTATAGTCACTACTTTAACAGACTTTACTCACTCCGACTATTCTGCATTTCCTCAACCTCTTTCTTATCTCTCAACTGGTCTATTCTTACCACCTCCCCAACCCACCCCACCCCACCCTAAGCTTCCCCATAGTACTCATCCACTATTCTGACTCATAAAACACCCACCCTGCAGCAGCGGACACCATCCCACCTATTCTTACCTCACAGCCCTTTGTGCTCTCCCCTTTGCACACTTCTTAGTCCACTTAGGTTCTCCATCTATCTTTGTCTCTCTCTCTCTCCATCCCCCTCTCTCTCTTCAGCATACTTCTTAGCCCACTAGGACTCCATCCATGTGTTCATCCATTTATCCATCCCTCCCCTCCTCTCTCTTTTTAGCATACTTCTCAGCCCACTAAGACTCCCTCTATTTATCTACCCATCTCTTTCTTTCTCTCCAGCATACTCCTCAGCCCACAAAGGCTCCATCCATCCCTCCCTCTCTCTCTTTCTCTCTCCCTCCCCAGCATACTCCTTAGCCCACATACTCATCAGCCCACTGAGGCTCCATCCATCTCTCTCTCTCTCTCTCTCTCTCTCTCTCTCAATTCATTTGAATTCAATTCAATCTCTCTCTCTTCTCTAGCACACTTTTCAGCCACACAGAATTTCCCTCTATCTCTCCCTTCCTCTCTCCAGCATACCCCCCACCAGCCCAATAAGTCTCCATCCATCCATCCACCCATCCCTATCTCTCTCTCTCTTTCTCTCTTCACCATCCTTTCCCCCCCAAGCCTTCATCTACCCCCCCCCCCCCCCCCCTCTCTCTCTCTCCCTCTCTCCCCCGCACAGCTCCCGGCCCATTACTGCTCTCTCTCTCCCATACACCTCTGTCTCATGTACACCTCTTAGCCCATCATGGCTTTCTCTCTCTCCCATACCCATCTCCTGCCATGACAACTCTGCCTCTCCTGTACACCTCTCAGCCATCACGGCTCTCTCCTCCGTACACCTCTCAGCCTACCAGGGCTCTCTCACTTGCCTTGCAGCTACTTTCAGCCACCAGGTCCCTTTTCTCACTCACCCTGCAGCCACTTTTCCACTATCTATCTCTTTTGCTCACTCTGCATCCACTATTAAGCTATTGAGCTCTCTTTCTCTCTCCCACTTGCCCCGTCACCACCCTACAGCAACCTGCGCCCTCTCGCATACTGCTTAGCACATCAGGGCTCTCTATCTTATACACCTCTCAGCCCATCAGGGCCATTCTGCTCGCTGCAGTCACTTCTCAGCTATCGGGCTCTCCTCGTTCACCTCACAGTCAATTCCCAGCTATCCGGCTCTCTTCTCCTGCTACCACCCCTAAGCCCATTGGGCTCTTTTGCACACTCCTCAGTCCTCAGGTCTCAGGTCTCTCTCTCCCTCTCTCTCTCTCGCTCATCCAGCAGCCACTTCTTAGCCACCAGGTGCTCGCTCTTGCTCACCCTGTAGCTACCTCCCAGCCCGTCGGGGCTCTCTTCCTCCCTCTCTCTTCCTCCCTCATTCAAACTCTTCCCAGCCCATCTGGACACTCTCTTGCACATTCCCCAACCCCCCCCATTTTTACACCTCTCAACCCGTCAAAGCTCTAGCTCATCTTTCATCCGCCAAGTCTCTCAGTCTTCATCACTTGTCAGGCTCCTCAAACTCCAATTATTTTTTCACCTCTCCATATCTCAATTACCCACAGACTTTGCGGTTATTTCAGAGGACACCATTTCACTTCAAACAGCCACAGAGGTCACTTCTCCCTACTCACAGCCAGGCACCTTCTCACCAGCATGAAATGTAACCATAATCATAGCCACCATCCTTGGGGGACATTTGAACATTCTGAAAAGAATACCATCCACTCTGACAACACAGCGGCCACGTCGGGCTTCAGCAAATGAGAGAGTTAAAGGAAAGCTTTAAAACAAGCGGTGAACAGACGCCTAATTCCTCTTTCATAGGTCAGACCTTCCATCAATGGTTTCGTTCTAAATAAGTGGCAAAAGGAGTAGCATTCATGGAAGAATAATAAGTCATCAAAAGTTCTTCCCCACTTCTTACAAGGCCACTACCAACACTACCACCTAGCACACTCTCAGCTATATTAACCAGATTAAACTGCTTAAAGCCTACTACGACGACAAGGTTCCAGTTTAACACAGAATATCTTCAGAAAGACCATTCACAATATTTTCCCGCATTGGAGCCTGAACCTCAGATGAGGATCCCAGACTAACTACCATGATACACGGACCAATCACAATTTGCGGCAAGCCCAAGACAATTTCATCTCTCATCTAACTTTGGGGGTCCTAATCACTCTAATCACCCTAATCACACCAAAATATTACAAAGATGGTACTCCCACTCTGAGTCTCTGGGCATCATTGTAGGATGTCGATCAACCTACCTACCTGTTCACTACTTATCCTCTTACTTCCGTTCCCCTTCATCCCACTGTTCCCTTACCACCCCTTTTCATCCCTACATCACTACAATAAAGTCTAGCTCAAAGTGTGTCAGGGGCCCTGCTGGTGAAGTGGACTTAACTTGTTAATAAAGGTTCGGCAGCGGGACCATGCCTCACTTTGCCTCCTTAACCAATCACCTACTCCTTAAATATTATTTAAGGCAGACCAGCCCTCTAGCACTGTTCTTCTCATTCTCTCGAACCCACCCTCCCTCTCTCTATTTCCTTGCTTCCCATTAACAATCCTAGGTTTAATCGGGGGGTCCTAATCACTCTACCAAAATATTACAGAGACGGTACCCCCACTCAGGGCCTCTGGGCCTGATCAACCTACCTACCTACCTGTTCACTATTAATCCTCTTACTTCTGTTCCCCTTCATCCCACTGTTCCCTTACTACCCCTTTTCATCCCTACAATAAAGTCTTGCTCAAAGTGTGGCGTGGTCCCTGCTGGTTAATTGGTTAGTGTGGAGAGGTGAGCATGATCGAACACCCAATGAGGGGGGAGAGCATGCTCGGAGCCCGGCGGCTAGTCAGCGGATCAATCAGAGATAACAAATAACACCTGTTTTTCTAGTGATTGGGCCGGAGAGACACCCTTCTTAAGGAGAGGAGAAGGAGCAGTCGGGAGAAGAGAGAGCAGACACACACACACACCGCTACACGTGTGGTGTTGACCATTGAAAATAAAATAGTTATTTACCTGAATCGCCGACCCTGTCTTCTTCTTCCCCCAACTTCAACGAACAATATTACAGTTAGTAATTCCAGATTTGGCGTGCAGGAGCATGTGAGAGGAACAATGCTCAAGCTGTTGCACCAGCTGCTGTTAACCATCAAACACACCATCTCCCTTTGACTTCCCTGAGTCCTGTGTCTTGTCCATGCAGTGGGCCGAGAAGAAATCGGCCGGCTGTATGACGTGGTTCGGCACCTCTGGGTTCATCAATGTCTCACTGAAGCAGAGGAGATTGCAGTCCTGAATGTTTCTCTGGAACTTTACCATGGCTCTGAGGTCATCAAGATTGTTTTCCGGTGACTGGACGTTGGCAAGCAGGATGCTAGGCAGAGGCGTGTGGTGTGCATGGGCTCTCAGCCTGTTCCTGACACCAGCTCATTTGCCCCGGGCTGCTTCGGGTCACATCCTTTGTTCTCCCTCAGAATCTCACTTGGCCACCTCAGATGCGAGATAGAAAATGTTGAATTGTGAGTATATTATGTACGAATAGAAACAAGAGTGTCTCTATTGTACTTAATGTACTCGATTTTGCTGAGTTTGCCAGTTTTAAGTCACTGGAAATGAACTTAAAAAATAAAAACAAAGTAAAAAATAGGTCGGAGCAGTCGTGACTGCAGCCAACCTCACCGGCGCCATCTTGGAAACTCGAAGACAACACAGACACAAACACACACTGAACACAGGTAAGTATTTACAACACAAAACATGTTCAGGGATTGAGAATGACATGGACATGTTTGCGTATATAGAGACCACTTTGCTATTGGCATGTGTATGTACCCACATCACCTCAGCGGAGATTACAGGAGTTTTGTAGTAAGCTGCGGTGTGTGTGTGTGTGTGTGTATGTGCCACGCCAACTGACAGGGACAGGTCACTCTGTCACATCACATAAGCGAACAGCACAAATGGTAACCACTTATCCCAGTCCCATCCAGTATCGCTGACAAACTTAGTATTACCACTAAGGCATCAGTTTGAGGATAATATGGGCTGGTCTTGCTAGTCTTGGGACATGTGGTGCAGTATGTTTGTGGATCAGTGTACATGAATGGCCAAATAAGTCACGTGCTTATGCATGCATATGCTTTTTTGAAGTTCCATTTGTCCTGCCCATGGTATACTGTGTGCAATGTAAAACACAGTGGGACGACAACACTTAGGACAACCAAGCCAGTAAATTCAGGGGTCATATACAACCCATCATTCACAATGACATATTTTTCTTCATATAAATCAGCTTGTTCCTTATTTGACAATTTCTCAAACAATGGCTTCAATGTCATCTTTTTGCAGTTCTAAGATATTAGCAGGGACCCTCCAGCCATTAACCTTACACCTTTAGTGTTGATCTAAGGGGCTAGGCTGCCTATAGCTTTTTCCAGTCGTCGTTTTTTTGGGGTTTTTTTCTGGGACATTGGTCCCGTCTTGCAGCAGACTATGGTGTAAGTCTGCTAATGGTTGCAGACCTGCCTATGCCCTGGCTCTCGTAACCACTGGACAGGCCATCTACAGTACATATATGTTCATTTGTGGACTGCAAAAGATCTGAGAGCACTGGTAAATCCCTTCACAATATCATGTCAACAGGTAAGTCATCAACAAGTGCCACCTTCATCAAATACATTTGTTCTTGTACACAAACATTCACTTCAATTTGTGGGTACTTCTTTACATGCCCATGAACACACTGTGCATTAATCAATTCAACAATTGATGAGTGTGACACATGACTTCATTTAAGCAATGAAATTGTGCTACCAGTGTCCAGTAATGCATTTAAAGTCTGTCTATTTACATTCACTTGAGTTTATTGTCTGCTCTGTGCATTGTCCATGTTAATGTGCTCCTCCCTTGGGGCATAGCAAAACCCGTTCAGTTTTGTTTTGTGAACCAGGCACACTAGTGCTTTGTGAACTGGTTGTTAACAATAATAGCACACAAGTCTTTTCTCTGGAGCTACAGTCTGTGCTTGAGCATTACATGAGTCATTAAACAGTTCAGAGACATGGTGTAAGTGGTTAATAGTACCTTTTGTGGGTTGAGATCACTGACTATCCCGGTGAGCGATGACGTACTGCTGGGCTAGCTTAGCCACCTCCTGCCCAGTGGTTTATTTGTGGGCTTCACTCAGACTCGAGCCTTAGAGGGAAGAACTTGCAGCAACTGCTCCAGCAAGATCACCTCACAATCTCTTCCGTCGAATGGGTCTCAGGCTTCACCCAACGTCGATACAGGTTTCGCAGTCAGTGGTATGTCTCTGTTGGTGACTCTCCAGCAGGCATACATGCAGCCCAGAAATGCTGACAATAGGTCTCAGGACAGATGTTAAACTTCTCCAGGAGTGCTTCCTTCAGGTCAGTGTAGATCTTCACTTAATCTTGTAGATCCACTTGATCAGTGTAGATCCGGTAGACTATTGATAAATAGAGGGTTTGTAAAGTTGCTCATGGTCCCACAGTAACATGCTCGCTCGCCAGATAAACTGACCCCTGCGTACAGGAGCAGCCAATTAACCACAGCCTGAATCTTCTCTGGATCCATTTGCATTCCCTTGGATGACACGATGTTAACAGACAGGAAAACATAAAAGAAAGATGCATTTCTACACCTTTGCAGTGATAATCTATTTGGTTTGTAATATTATTTTAGTAACTTCTCACTTGAGGTGAGTGTGAGTATCTGATAATTAACTCATTTAACAGGGCACCAGCAACATGATGATGATGTGCTGGGAGCCCTGCAGAGGAATCTATCCACCCATCCGTCTTCTGGTGTCCGGCGATAGCTCCTCCAGCTGGCGGAATGCTCTTGTCTCCTGCTCCGCTCCCGCTTCAGTGGATGGTAGCAGGCTTCAACCTCATGGCAGACGGCGGCAACTCCCTTGGCCTTTTCTGGGATGGCTTCTGTCTCTTTCCCCGCTGGTGGTGAGCCCCGCATCCCCTCCTCCTCCTCATGCGGGGAGACGGCAGCAGGCAGACTGCTCCTTCGCCAGCCTCTAACCACCCCGGCACCCTGCGGCAGACGAACAGGCTTCTCCCCCGCTTGGGTTAACTCCCAAACACTCGCTCTCCCTCTCAGCAGCGTGGGCATCTGAACAATGTGTCCCTCCTTCTCCCGGGTTTTGGCACCACTGTAATGAAGTTACTGGCCACCTGGCCATCAGGAAGAAGGATGCGGAGAACCATCGAACTTTTCTAAATGATTTAATGATTTTACTAAATTATTTTATTAATAAAAAAATAAATCAAACAAACGGCAGCTCCTCACGGAGACTGCCGCCAAACTGAAAGCAAAAGTAAAACAAAGTGTTTAGGCCTGGTCCTCTCTCATCTTCCACTGCTGTCTCTCCTCCTTTTATCATGCAGAGCTCCTCCGTGGGACTCGAGTCCAGAGCGTGAAACAGGTGCTTCTCATTATCACTCAAGCACCAGCCTCACTTTGTTCCCACGGCTCTTGGCCCCGTCCCACTCACCACAGTGGAGCTTGTTGTTTTATCCCAAAATACACAGTTAAATAAAACAGTGTTTAAATTTCTTTTCAACATCCTTTCCAAAGTTTTTGTGATGATGTCCTGAACTTATAGAGTCCAAGCTTGAAGAGAGTTGTTTGAGGTAACACTCAGCTGTGTTTTTCTGTGTCAGTAGGTGAGATCACATTGGTTATTAAATTCTCTGACTCCTGTTCACACTTTGATGAAATGAGTGGCTCTTGAGTTACCAAAGCATGCACAACCATCTCATCCTTACTACCACAGTCTACACACTGCCCCTTCATCCAAGAATGGATGAGCTGCAATAGCAAACATCTTATTTGGGTATGTAAAGCACACTTGAAAATCTCATCCTTAAAATGATCAGCCAAACCATGAAGGTTTCCCTTGTGCCTCTGCATTCCCTTGGCACTCTGCTGCCAGGGTGTAGAACTAGATGAAGAAGTCAGTGACATTCCAAGAACCCTGGCATGTTCTTGACCTATTCAAAATGCTTGAAAAGGGAAGCAACATAGAAGTCTCTGCTTACAAACAGAAGTTCCCCAGAGGGATGCTTTTCCTGAGAGCAGTGATATCATAAATGCAATCTTAGACTCTTCAATAGGGAACAATGAATGCTGCAAAGACATGTAAAATGAGCATTTGTCTAGAAAGGGGCAGCACAGATGAGGCGCCCTGGAGTAGAACGCTGGAGGTGAGAGACAAGGCAACCAATTTGGTTCACTGCTGCAACAGCTGGTGGATTGAGTAAGGGTTGCTGGATGCTGCTACTTTGGAGACACTATCGTTTAGTTTTTCTGAGACCTAGGTAACCAAGGCCTGAACAGCATGGCTGGTAGCTGTCACCTCCTCGTCCTAGTGATCCATTCATGAGGTACTATGGCTTAAAATGTCTCTCAGTTCACTGACATTTGCTGGATCCATAAAAATCTGTTCCAAAGTAAACACAAACATACACACAAATAGAAAATTTCATGTTCATCATAAACCTGGTGAAAATAAAATAAAATAAAAATAGCCTGACAGCAAGAAGGTTGCTTGTTCGAGTTTAGGCTGGACCAGTAGGCCTTTCTGAAAAAGTAGGTAGTAAGCCAAAGGAAAGTGAGTGAAATAAATAAATGTTTTTTTTGGCCTAAAAGTATCTGAAACCATAAACATTTTTTTTTTTTTTCTGCTTTCATTCTGCATGTTTACCATGGGTACCCATAAGTCAGCATGTCCTCACATATGAGGATTATGTTTAGTCTATACATCATATAGACTAAAATATGATTGAATATCAGAAGATTCACCATGGATAAAGCAATGGCTGCTGCCAATTAAATGTTCTATATTTATAATTAAATGCTCATCAATACCTCATATTTAACAAGAGGTACACAACCAGCACTGACCTTGATCATGCTCATGCAATGGCTAGTAAGTCATTGCATTTCTTATCTTAAGTGCAACAAGGTGTTACAGTGGATAGAGAAAATAACTCTCTCTCTCATACAATTGAACAAATCCATTATTGGTGGGAAACAAACAAATTACATAAAATTGCCATAATGAGATACAAGGATGTTTTGCTGTCTAGAAAAAGAGTGGTTGTTTTCAGTCCTGCTGTGCAGCGTGCTGCAATCTGTAAGTGTTGATTCACAAATCGATTGCAGGGTGCGGATAGCTTTTTGATTAAGAACCTCGATATCTTTCTCTCTCACTCCGTATCACTGTCTCTCTATCCATTTTTTCCCTTTCTCCCATGCCTTTTCATTTTCCTTAAGTTTTTCTCTTCTCTTTCTCCTTCTTTTCTCAAACCCTCATTCAATCTACTTTCCCAATCTTTCACCAAATCTCCTGTAAGAGGACATTGTTCTTAGCAGGCCAGGAGCAATGCTGTTGTCTAGAGAAACACATGTGTTTGTGACGTAGGGAATGCATTGAGCACAGTGTTACAGATGGGCTGCAGGTCACGTATTGATCGGACCAAAAACTCATCAAGTCATTCCAAGAAAATGAGCCATGGAATTGGTGGCCTGGACATCATTCTAAAGCACCCCCCTCCCTCCTCTAACTGATGAGTCCGTCCCATCCTCTTGGAGGCCAAAAATGCAGTATAACACTCCCTGATGTGTCCTAATCAGATGCTTATTTGTTACTCTTGACAGACTGACCCTCAGTTGACCTTTTTGCTAAACTGTCCTCAAAAATGTTATTTAAACAATCCTCACCTAGCAACTGTTGCTGTCTCGCTTTTTTTATTTTTTATGTTTAGCTCTTTTCTAATGTTCATCTATGAGGAATTTCTGTATGTGTGTATCATGTTAAATTAAAGGTTACATGAAACATGTATCAAGGACACAGAATAAAGTTACACTGTAACAGTGACAGTTTAATAAAGCATATATGGTAACACATGTATGTTTTTGAAAAACAACAATCTTTAGAAGTGCATGCTGTGAATAGCCAAATAACTACATTTAAATTAACACATAGAACATCTGTAGGTTTTTTTTTTCCTTGAAGGTTAATTAATGTTAATAATTTAACACCACTTCATTTTCTTATTGATTCAGGTTATTGTAAAGCCAATACTGACTAAGTGACTAAAAGTAAATGTTCTCTTATATTAATGTTTTTAGTTTTGATCACCTTCTGGCTTTTCTCTTTTCAATTTGATAAACGATTTCAGTTTTATATGCAGAAATGCAAATGTAAAGGGTACTGATACTGATACTAAAGGGTATTAATAGTGCCTTTGTCAAGTGTAAAGATTCACATCTTCCCCAAAACGTGTGTGATTAGAATGAAGATAATATTAAAACATTTAAAAAGGTTATCTTCAAACTATACAAAAAATAAGCCATGTCATATCTAAATTGTAATTACTATTAAAATAATGCAATCTTGATTTAGTATATTTAGTGATAAAGAACACAATGATGCCTGAAAGGTTGAGTTTAGTTTTAATAAAAAAAAATCATATATATATTTAGGCTGGACCAGTAGGCCTTTCTGAAAAAGTAGGTAGTAAGCCA
>CAIGQV010019186.1:19246737-19257950 GCA_903798115.1 Danio jaintianensis | reverse complement strand
ACCCCAGATTAATAAAGGGACTAAGCCGAAAAGAAAATGAATGAATGTTGCTTTGGTATATTTTTCAGATCAGAATTGAAATTCTCAAAACTACTTGTTCAGTCTTCACATTGTTGTGTCACTTGTGCGCATAAAAACATTTTTCAAACAAGTTGTAAATGCCTTGGTACATCCATGCAAATGATTAAGTACATTTCTCTGCTGTTTTTTACGTTATCAATTGCTTATGTCATGTTGATCAAAATGTATTATAATGTTGAATAGTCTCACCCCTATAACATTTAGGCATAAGTTCATAGAGGGAGAGAGAGGGTTAAAGATTTAGAGTGATAGATTGATTGAGATGCTTTGTCTTGGGTCTGCTGGCCCATTTTTAAAGCTGGTGTGTCACAGTCCTGAGAGCACCTTTCACCATCTGAACAACCTTTAGCTTGGCCTACCCTTTTTATATTTTGCCCTCATCTGCCTTGTTTTCATCACTTTCTGTGGAGCTTACTATTTGCACTTGTGAGTCTTCAGGGTGTTCTCTATGTTCTTTAGGTGATCCATCTCGTTGACCTCTTTGTTTCTAATCAGTGCATGCTGTTAATGTTGCATTAGAGGCTGGAGGCCTTGCTCAGTCTGCACTTTTAGTATTTTTGATACTATGAAGTGCTGTCTCTATTGATCTGGTGCTGACGATGTATCCATGATATATTCACAGTAGTGGCCTTCACTATTCATCAGAACTGAAGGGGTCTCTGCTTACGCTTGAAAAAGAGCCCACTTCTGCATCAGGATCATAAATGAATGGGGCTTGAAGCAGAAATGCAAGTAAAAAGAATAAAAAATGGCCACAGGATGTGGGGGAAATTAATCAATATCAAATGAGAAAGAGTGCTGTTTTGCCCCAATATCAGCATGTTATATTGATTTTAAACAACAGATCAATAAACAAGGTTAAAATTGGGTAAAATATTTTAGACTTTTGTCATTAGAAATAATTCCAAACAAAAACTGAATGAGTTAATTCTGATAATAATAAATAACTCACCTGTAAATGTGTTTACATTGCATCTGAATGAATCAGTGTTTTAAATAAATCATTTGATTCTATGATTCAAGGTAAGGATTTGTGGGTGGTTTCATTTCACATTTAAAAGTGTAATTTCATTATGGTTACAAAATAAAAACAGTGTATGGATAGTGGTAAACAGAGTGTTTTAAGGAATAGTCTACTGGAAGTGAAACATGAGATAACATTGTTAAGTAAATAAGAGTTTATAATAATGTAAATGCAGTTGCATTACATGATACTGTATGGTTGGAGCATGCCTTCAACAGTTTCTCTAAAGTGGGCCTCTGAATTGCAAAGGCTGCTTTGGTTATTCATGATATTAATCTTTTGCTGGCCTTGACACAGTACAAATTCTGTCACCTTCTTTTTCACTTGTATTCAGCTTCTAGATACCAGACATGCTATGCATATTTTTATTTCTGCTAGGCAGAATTTCTTTGTGTTGATGTTGACTGTTTTTAGCAAATGTCTTGTTCAACTTGAATGATGGTTGGCATCATGTATGAGTTTTTAATGTAGCACCTGTAATGGCAGAACATAGTTAAAGGGATAGTTCACTTACTCAACATTTAACATTAACTCACTCTTTACTTATTCCAAATCTCTTTGACTTTTTTTTTCTTTTGTTAAAAACAAAATATATTTTGAAGGAAGCTGGAAACCTATGGAACTATGGAAGTCAATGGTTACAGGTTTTCAGCATTCTTTATAGCATCTTCTTTTAGGTAAAAAAAAAAAATGTAATTACTTGAGGGTAATATTGTGTAGGACACCAATTTGGCAACACATAGGGACTCCACGCAGAAGTTTTAGGGAGTGAAATAACAGTCCAGTGTGATGAGCCAGGTCATCAGTCTAAGAAGACTGCTACAACTGTTCCCACCACACTGGTTGCTCCCCACTGGTCAACCACCTGAGACAATGGCATAGCCTTTAGCATCTCTCCTGTGGTTGTATTGAGCCTGGCAAAGAAAGATGATGCCCCCGCCTCAGGGCGCCTTCGACGAGCCACCCAGAGATTGAGAGAACTGCCTTTCCTGATGCACAGCTGGGATGCAAATTTATTTATCCTGCCACTGGACTTGTTGTCAGTGGTACCCACATTGTATGCAGGCCAGAGATATATGTTCACTAGTTGCCAGGGGGTCATCTGCAGATGTCAGGCTTCTTACTTCTATGCCTCCAGCAACTATGTGGGATCCTGGGAGACAGATACATCTGATATTGTCCTATTGGGCTTTACCAGCCTGGTTAGTCTGTCAGTCTACCAGTCCAGTTTGTCTCAAAAGCTCATTTTCACTATGCCAATTGCTTATGCGATTTAGTTTGCCAGACAAGTCCCAAGTTTAGTGGCATGCATTTTAATACTGTGGCACACAAAAGAGCAGATGGCATCCCTGCAATCATGCAACTTGGATTGCTTCACATTAGACCATTGCAACATTTTGCTGAGCATTACACAGCAACTCACCCTTGTTAGATCTTGCCTTTCTACAGGTGAGGTTGTCCTTAGCAAGCATGTTTCTGTATCAACAGATGCTTCCAGGATGGTCTATGGTGCCGTATGAGAAACAAGTTAATAACATGGTATCATACATCAATTACTCATTTACCATCTATTCTTCTGGAGTCACTCTGCTCCTCAATTGTGCAGCCATCAGGCTCTCACAAAAGCTCACCCTCCCAGAAGAAGGGAGACTTCACCTCAAGGTCGTCCAGCTGATTTGGGAGTGATTTTGAGAATCTCAGGCTGACTTGTTTGCTTCTCGTGAATCCACCCAGTTGCCAGTTGCCAGTTGCTTTTCTCACTAACTGGGGGCTCCCTTGACATGGACACACTAGTCTACAGCTAGCCCAGAGTTCTTCACAAGTATGATTTTCCTGTACCAAGTCTTCTCGCACAGACACTATGCAAGGTCAGAGAAGAGAGGGAGCAGGTATTACTGGCTCACCCTGACCTGGTTCCCAGAACAGACTCTCCACATGACAGCCCCTCTTTGGTGGAGGAATACATTTTCTTTCTCTGGTATTGCGCATATTTTGGCATGACACACTCCAGCATGGCTATGTGCTCAAGGTTCCTACCGCTCCAACTACTATTTCAAGACCAGGTAGTGAACACGCAAGAGCTGCTTTTGGAGGAGTCATCTATGATTTATGTGGACTACAAACACAGAAAATTAGGAGTTCTGAACAGTTGTTCATCTGTTTTGGAGGGTGGCAGAAGGGAAGTGCCATCTCCAAACAGAGGTTGAGCTATTGGATAGGGTATGCCATCACCTTGATGTACCAGTCACAAGTGGAGCATTGCCCCCAGGGAGTGGAAACACATTCAACAAGGAGTGTTGTCTCCACCTGATCAATAGCACATGGTGCAGAAATGTGTAGAGCTGTGGCCTACCAGCTAACCATCTAATCCATATTTAGTGCTTCCAAATTAGGGCCAGCCCATATGCACTCTGCCAAAGTATCTCCCCAGAGGGTAGTATGTGGACTGTGCAGTGTTTGCTTAGCTAGGTAAAACTCTTTATGACTCCACCTAATTTCTACAATTCCCAGATTGATAATTTGAGGACCACTGGGGACGTTGAATGCTGAATGAATGCAGAGATGTGGCTTGGCTCCTCAATGGTAATCTTAAATACCCCTGACTGGAGTAGTGGCCCCACATGCAGATTCTACAGTACTTAATTTTCATTGGTCTTTTTTCATGCAAGTCATAGTGATTGGGTGCCTAAGCAGAATCCCTTGATCTGTATTTAATTGTTAAATTAAATGCAACCGATACATTATTTTGCTTTTATTTTGACATTTTATTTTCAAAAATGGTAGCTCATAAAGCAGACACTAAACTTGCATATCATGTGCTTTCTATGTATATTAAATCTCTTTTGTAAATTTAATTTGATGCAATCACCAAAATGAGACATCTTATATTTTTGAATGTTTTACACTTGAATTAAAATGATCCCTGAGAGAAATAAAAATTACATAAAGTGTAAAGAGTTTTTTTTTTTTTTTTTTTTGCTTTGCACCACTGGTTACCTGAGGCTTAAAGACATCAGCTGTGTGAAACAGCTACAGCATAATTTTGCCATTAAAATGAGATGAAAACCTATTTTTATGTTCCCATGCAAATGTGTATGTGTGCATATGTATTATTACCTGTGAGCATATGCGCAACTACCATGTGCAGACAAATGTGTTTTTGCCTGGGAGAACATTTACTTGAATAATCTTGCATCTTGCATTTAAGAACCTGTGTTTGTGAAACCATGTGTCTTTGTGAGGTATAGGGAGCCAGAATCACCACTTCTGTAAGCAGGTCAGTCTTTAGAATCTGTTTGAAGAAACCAGAAATGAAATATACTCCCTTGACCATAAAAATGAGAAGAAAAAAACTAAAATCTCAGTTATACTGACACAAAATACTATATTCCTTAATTATCTGTCACAATATCAACATTAGTGCTATTGAAGTTAAATAGCACTAATTAAAGTTAGTGCTATCGAAGTTAAATCACCGGCAAGATAATCATTTGTCAATTAAAACAATATAAATTAATCCAGTACTGGGTTAGCCATTTCATTTGAAGATGAAAGTTAATATTATTTTTGCATATTTGCCTGAAGGCATAGAATTATGCACCCAGGTGAAATGAGAATAGCAAATATTTATTCTTCACTGTGGAGATGTTACACAAGCATGTTTTATTTATTTTCATCTGATATGCCTGATTGAATTGTGTCAACTAATTCACATGAGAGTCAGTGAATAAAAAAATAAGTCAAAACTGTTAAACATATAAACTGTGATACTCAGTCAAAAAAGCATGGGGTTTCAGCCTTTTTCAGAATTTATAGCTCATTCGTCTACTTTATTTCAATATCTTATTTGATTAAATGAGTAATAAGCAGATGGACAGACAGAATAGGAAAGTGTAATGCAGGGATGCAATTATTCATCCAAGGAAAGAAGCACTCTTGAACACTGACAATTTCATCAGCCTATAAATTATTAACAATTCAGGTCAAACCACATCATCCTTATCCATCAACACATTCCGTTTTGACATTGATCTTTTTCCCCTTTGCCTTCCATATCTGTTCCTGCTGAAGGACAGCAACACTCCAGTGCTTATTTTAGCTCCTCGCTGAATATGGAGATCCTTCAGAATTGGACCACTCAATCTGTCCATCAGCCCTTGTGAGACTGGCAGATGTCACGGAGGATTCATATCAAAGATTGTGCATGGAAGTGCTTCTGTCTGATCTAGGATGATACAGACCCTGTGGTCAGTGTCTGGGCAAGGATGTTTGGTGAGGGACAGGTCACATACTCTGTTTGTCATTTTGCACCTTGTATTGCCCTTTTTTAACCCCTGATATTCACATAAGTGACTGTGAGGTGATAAAGAGCAAGGTTAGTATTACTATCTAAAAGTATTATGTGAGAACAAGCAGTGATTGCATTTTTAAAATAAACTTTTGCCTAAACTCAAAACTAATTGTGCACTAAATGGAAAGAGATAAATTGATTTTATTGGATTATATTTATACAGATGTAAAATTCATTGCATTACATTATGAAGGTTCCAGTGATTTAAAAATAAAAATTTGTGCTAAATAAATTTCGTTACACATTTTCAGTTTACATGAATTAATGAATGAACAAATAAATACATTATTTATATAGATGGAAAACAAAATAAAGTATATGTGCTAATTGTGAACAACAATTTGCATTGTAATCTTTCATAATAAGGCTGTGACATTTCACCTAATTACATTTTGCAAGTAAAATTTCTATGAAAATTGAACTTAAAAATAATCTAATCAAGCCATATCACTTGTCACATGGCTTTTAAAATCTAGTTAAATTCATAAAGAAAATGGTAAAAAAAAAAAAGAATTAACAAATTTAGGTAAAATGGAGAATCAGCAGCTAACGGTATTTAAAAGTCTTCTACAATTGAAATAGTACTTTTTTCAAATCTGAATCTTCCTTTTATTATTATTATTATTTTTATTATTACTTAAACAGGCTTTTTTCATTTAAAGAAAAAAAGCTGTTAACTTTTGTTAAGTATGCTATTAATTAAAAAAAAAGATTAAGCTTTTATTAACAGCCTTTACATTTACTTTCATTACTTAAGCACAATAAATAGTAAAAAAAAAAATACTTTTCATACTTAATACGATAAATATAACATACTTGTAAACTTTTACTCAAGTAATATTCTAAGCAGTGACTTTAACCTTTACCAAAGTCATTTCCTAGTAAGGTATCTGTACTTTTACTTATGTATGACTTACAAGTACTTTATACACCACTGCAGATGTGAGATCTGTTAATTTTAATTGTAGGAGAAAACTGTAATTTTGGGCGGGATTTATGGCTTATTTTTAGCTTTATTTTTATCTTCAAGATTTGAAATTTGTACCACCAGTGTCAATGTCACATGGAACAGCACAATGTTATACTGTGACAATCAAATGCATTATTCTATGAGCAGACACTTAGCTTAAATATTGTATTATTTTGCCATTCCTTTTTAAGTTTGTGAAGTCATCAGAAACTGTGGATTTAATACTGTTGTAGGACGATTTATTGAGCGTTTTGTTAATATTGTTAGGTACAGCTTTATTTTAAGATGTCTTTGCTTAATTACAATATACGGTGACACTTTACAACAATTCACAGTATTTACTACTGGCTTATTATCTGCATATTATTTATTAACACATATAATGTGTGATCTTATTTTACAACCCAATACCTAAACCCAACTACCACCTTACTAACTATTAATGAGCAGCTAATTAGTCATTTATTGACCTAAAAGTTTTAGAGAAGGTTTTGTTAATGATTTGTTAATAGCGTGACATGTGTGTTAATAGCTTGTTAATATAGGTGAATTACTTATGCCTAATTACATCACAAACCCCAAACCTAATGAGCATTCTAAATATAACCATAAGTACATGTAATTAATTAATATTACTTAATAATTAAATGAAGTTACACTATAACAAGGACAAGTGTAACCTATTATGGACTTGTTGTTGCTGCTAGTTACTGCAAGTCGACACAAAAACCTTTTCACATTACAAAAGCTATTTTATTACAACTCTAATGATGTCATGTTTAAACTCTCGCCAAAAGTCACACCTTTCCTGGTTGCATGCACATTTACAGTGCATTTGTTTTTCACTATACCACAGCCAAACATAATATGTAATATCAGATTGATACATACAGGGCTGTATGTCAAATACAGAACATTAATTATTAAAGAACAGTCGTCTCAGTCCTAGTCTTACTCACATTCCTTCTGACAGGAACACTTCAGGTGTAAAAGCCGATATGATATTCCATACCACCCATAGAACTTGGCCAGCTCTCAGCAGCCATTGATGCAGGTGTCATGTACGATACATCACAGGCTTTCCTCTAGAGACGTGCCAATTGTTACATGGCTGTAGGATGCGACCAGATTAAATGTGTAACTACATTTGGGGTCAGCAGGCACTAGACAGAACCCTGCTATTAAACTGAGAGATGGTAAGGCAAAATTAACTTCACTGACTTGGTTCCAGAATGGGAAGTGGAAAAATGGGAGAAATGAAGGATGTGGAAAAGTTTCTGAAAAGACAAGAGGCGAAATGCTGTTGCTGCTTTACTTCGATGTAATAGTGAGAGAGTCTTAGGACTGACTTGGGAACTAGTGTAAATGTTGTATCATTGCTTAAATAACTTTAAGCATCATATTTATCTAACCCCCTTAACTGTAATCTGTAAAAGTTTTTTCCCGGTTGTTGTATTGGCGCAACCTCTTTGAAAAGTCTTTTTCAGGCTCAGCCAGAGGCTAGAAATATTTATTTCCTCAGGCTTTCGCTGGGGAGACAAAACTATAAAGTTTATGCTGTATGATTATCTTTTAAAAAGTACTGTTTTCTAACAGATATGAAGAATAGAGAGTAAACAGTGGCAGGGATCTACTCACGTTACACTCGCGTGGGCCCTCGGCTGCCATATGAATCCATTTGCTGCCCTCAGGCAACAAGCTTCATCTGCACCGGGAGTTTGAATGCCTGGAGAAATGAGCGCCCATGGTCTTTGATCTGAGTCTCTCACGCGTGATTTTATCTTTGCAATCTGAAGCACTTAGGCATGCTTGGTAATTTCCACTGTAGCCACAGCACAGTCCATCAGCCAATGTTGGTAATTGTACCTTCCACGCTGCACAAATTACACAACGCATGCCCTTTTTAATCTAAACATCCAATTACAGCTGCGATCAGTAATAATAATAATATAATATATTAAAACGAATAGTTAATAAGCCCTTCAAATAGAGAAATCTCTCTAGAAAACAGCAGTGTTCCTTGTAGAAATAATAATAATGATAATAATACACTCATAATATGAAGTCTGAACTGTCAATAAATACTCAGTACTAACATTCTGTATAGTCAGTTTGCAATTTAATTTTTTTTGCATGGTGTGTGTGTGTGTGTGCGTGCGTGCGTGCGTGCGTGCGTGCGTGCGTGCGTGCGTGTGTGTGTGTGTGTTTGTGAAATTGAATATTGTGAGATACTTGTAGTTATTATTATGATTATTATTATTATTAGAAGTAGTAGTAGTATAACAAATGAAGAGTTCAGATGCAAAAGCTTTGAAGTGCTGTCTGAAATTTTCTTCTTAAAACAAAAAATTTTCTCAGCCTATTCAGTTATTTCACTTGAAAGACAATGAAAAGAACATATTCATCACCATAAAAAAAAAAAAGAAATTACTGAACACAAGAGCCTAAGAAAACACTAATTTTAGAGGAACATATCAGAGAGTACTTAGAGGCTTTTGCACCTGAACTCTTCAATTATAAGCACATATGTTTTCCCTTTACTTTTGTTGATAATTCTGGGGCATCTCAGTGTTTTACCACTTTGCTTGTCTCTTTTCAGTCTTCTGGGCAAGAGTATGTTAGCAGTTTGAGGTATTAACATATTAAAATTATTTAAATTTGCAAAAGTAAAAAAAAAAGTAGTGACCAATAGTGAATAATAATCCTTCACCAATTTTTCGATGATGTTGAAAGTCAGATCATTTATATTTTGACACTATGGTATATATTTTGAAGTCTATACTTCAATTTGACTGGATCATCTAACTCAAGTTGGAATTTTGACCACAACTGTTCCATTTTATGTGTTTTCTATTGACTGGTAGGTAAAAAAAAAACCCTGATCCACAGTCTTTGTAACTCCACTCGATTTCCCTCATAAGGTAATCTTCACATGATATTTGCTTATCTTAAAGTTCCAATCCGAATGGACCGAAGTCTCAGTTGGAAGGCATAGGGAATAAAGTGTTAAAAATACATCATTTCACAGGACGTAAAGAGGGAAATTTACCCACTGGCCACTGTGCATTACTACAGTACAAAAAGACTGAATAAAATAAAAGTGCTGACACTGTTCCCACATGATTTGACTGCTAATTAGTACCAATTAGGAGTTGTATACTGTAGGTTTGTTTGTAGGTCAAAAGTGTGTGAGACATGACTGTTGAGATGCAACCATCTAATATACCATAAAATGTTTAGGTTTTGTATTTATTCATCATCACCACAGTCATTTATTGGGTGGTGTGGTGGCGCAGTGAGTAGCGCTGTCGCCTCACAGCAAGAAGGTCGCTGGTTCAAGCCTCGGCTGGGTCAGTTGGCATTTCTGTGTGGAGTTTGCATGTTCTCCCCGTGTTCGCGTGGGTTTCCTCCGGGTGCTCTGGTTTCCCCTACAGTCCAAAGACATGCGCTATAGGTGAATTGGGTAAGCTGAATTGTCCGTAGTGTATGTGTGTGAATGAGTGTGTGTGTGGGTGTTTCCCAGTGATGGGTTTCAGCTGAAAGGGCATTTGTTGCATAAAACATATGCTGGATAAGTTGGCGGTTCATTCCGCTGTGGCGACGCCTGATTAATAAAGGGACTAAGCCAAAAAGAAAATGAATGAATGAATGAATTGCATTAAAACATTTATTTATTAAACAAATTATATAAACATTTATATTAAATGAATGTTTGCTTACTGAAGTTTATCATGCCAAAATAATACTAATAATAATACTACTAATAATAATAATAATTATAATACTACTACTACTACTACTACTACTACTACTAATAATAATGGGGGAGTCAGGGTGGCGCAGTGGGTAGCAAGATCGCCTCACAGCAAGAAGGTCGCTGGTTCGAGCCTCGGCTGGATCAGTTGGCATTTCTGTGTGGAGTTTGCATGTTCGCGTGGGTTTCCTCCGAGTGCTCCGGTTTTCCCCTCAAGTCCAAAGACATGCAATATAGGTGAATTGGGTAAGCTAAATTGTCCGTAGTGTATGTGTGTGAATAAGTGTGTATGGAAGTTTCCCAGTGATGGTTTGCAGCTGGAAGGGCATCTGCTGCATAAAACATATGCTGGATAAGTTGGCGGTTCATTCCACTGTGGCGACCCCAGATTAATAAAGGGACTAATCCGAAAAGAAAATGAATGAATGAATAATAATAATAATAATAATAATAATAATAAATCAACTCTGTAATGACACGGCATGTTCCAAATGAACAGATTTTGTCAAGTGAACTTCAGTGTATGTTCTGTGCTCAGATGATGAAAACTGCACCCTAATCAGAATTCAGTTTAAAGCATGCCTTGTTCCAGACTTGTTTGCAGTAGCTACCATATGCAAGTTTTATCATTTGGGGCTTCTGCAAGTTTGTTTAACAAAGGGCAAATAAAATGACAGCCTTTTTTATTTGTAAAACTAAACTACAGTAGCCTATACTTGATATTAACCGTTTCAAGTGTGTTGTTGTTGATATTCAGTACAGCAGCAGTCATTTGCGTGATGCATTGATCATGCTCATTTATGATCTGAAACATTTCAACCAGAAACTCCCTGCAATTACAAAAGTAATAGCAGCTAGTTAAAAGGTGATAGAGTGAATGCGGCAATCTATTGGTTGTAGGGATTGTAAATTTAATTTAGTGCAGTCCAATAGCAACTCTCTCTCTCACTCTCTCAGAGAGAGAGAGAGAGAGAGAGAGAGAGAGAGAGAGAGAGAGAGAGAGAGAGAGAGAGAGAGAGAGAGAGAGAGAGAG
>CAIGQV010019186.1:19223841-19246727 GCA_903798115.1 Danio jaintianensis | reverse complement strand
GAGAGAGAGAGAGAGAGAGAGAGAGAGAGAGAGAGAGAGAGAGAGAGCCTGGTCTCTCTTCCTTTAATCTCTTTTTTTCCCTTCCGTCAGTGCTGCCTCTTTCTATGGAGACAATCAGATTCTCTACAATTTACTGTTCCTCCGCAGTGATTTCAATGAATTACCTTAATCTATGTGGGTCATTTACATCAGATATGTTCCCGCGTCTCAGCTGAACAGTCCTCGGTCTGCAAGCTCTCTCTCGGACGGCAGCATCACGTTGGATTTTAACAGGGGCAGACCGGAGTTTGATTTTTTCCCTTGTGTGGCACATACATTTTGACCGTACCACTGGAAGTCGTGCGTCAGGACAGAAGCCGTACAATGCAGATACCGCAAAGGTAAGACACGAGCAGCTGTGGAAGTGAAAGTATTTTCATTTCTGTGCTTATACCGAGTTGAACTGTTTTGCCCGACGCCGAGAACACGCTTATTTCCAGCTGGCTCCCAGGATTTCGCTCTCTCTCTCCCTCTCGCTCTGGGAAAGCTTCTATCCGGTCGAACGATGCGACGATTAAGAGTGTTTAATTCGCGCCGGGTACACAGGCTGATTTGCATGAAAAAGGCTGACCGTACAACCTGTTTCAGTAGTTTTTCGGGTAGATTTTGCGTGGACGTTTTCTTTTTTCATCAAAATGACAAGTATAGCACAAAGTATGATTAAACAACCTTATATGCTGCTAATATTGATTTATACATTTAGAGATGCGCCGCAAGTGCACTGCATGGAAGTGTCTTCCATGTGCGTTATACGTGTACGCACTCAGTACATTTTAGGTTATTTATTTATTTATTTATGTGGGAAATCGTGTGGGAAAAGTGTTTCAGTACATCACTTACCTGTGGCTAACCATCATCGGTACAGTGAGGCTATGTGCTGCGCGATGGCTTTCCTCATTATACATTTATAGCAGTGCATATCCATAGGCTATGCGTATTATGCTGTAACTCGACTCAAAAAGATATGTGCGGTGATAATTTTTTTTCGAGATATATTTTCTCGAGAACCATCATATTAAGCATTATACTTTAACGACATGGGTATAATGTATTCGCAGTAAAACGCAGTGTCAGTGTTGTGACAGGACATTGGAAGAGGATGCGCTCTGATCGAACAGCACTTGGTTTTGCTATACGGCGTGTTTTGTAACTTAACTTTAGGTTAGCTTTGCTTCTGGCTACAGACGAACATTCTCCTCGAAAGATGCGGTGAGTCCGGACTTTCATCACTGGGACCACTGTTTCAACCCGAGCTATTCCGCTTATACAGCGGTGAACCACAAGGTGGTACTGTGGACATCTCCTGCGTACGTGTGTGTTTTTGGGATGGAATGAGGAGGGGAAATTGGGCCGTCTCTCAAACATTCGCAGTGTACAACATTTTAACCTTCACTTCAGTTAAGACAGCTGCGTGACATTAATGTCGGCTTAAGTGTTGAAATATGGTTCCTAATTCACGTAAATTGAAAAGAGAGAACAAGTTGAGTCTCTATAAATTTGCAAGACATTCATTATTTGAACTTTTAAAGTATGAACTGAATTAGTTGGACTGAACTTCTTGATATATATATATGTTTTTTTAGGTAAGCATTGAGTCTCAGACATAGGCTAACAGACATGGTAATATTTGTCCTGTAACTTACTAACAAACATTGAAAACAGGTCATTTGTGTGTAAATAAAGTAAGTAGGCATGCTTCCGTTGTCCATGGATAACTTCCATGGTATTGATAGTAGAGGAAAACTGATATAGAATTGCAGATATTGTGCCATTGGTCCTATTGTGTTGCTTTTGTTTTTTCTGCACCTAACAAATTTGCTTGGAGCTAGTGTGCAAAAATAGTTTTAGCAAGTCTGCCTAATGTAAATAAATAAATAAATCAAGTTTTTAGCATGTAGATAAAGTAAGGCCACTTGGTCATGAGCTTGGAAACATTTTGTTGGATAGAGAATCAGAGGGTATGTTTGTGTGTTAAATAGTCATATGCAGACATAATTTATAATAACTGTTAGTTTGTCAGCTTTTACAAGCAAAGGCGATTCTAATCTTGATCACTGTATTTTAAAGGTGCAGGTCAGTATTTAAATGATCTCATTCATCCTTTTTTCCATAGCTCACAGGATCAGTGGTTGGCTGTTGTCACCTTTAAATGAATTTTCACTCTCTCTTTGCTTTCTGGGGTTCCTGTCCACACTCAGTCAACTGTCAGCAAGATAGAAGGAGAAAATACAGCTAGAGAAAACAAATTCCAGCTGACTTGCCAGCCCAGACGCCATGTTGAATAAGTCATAGCAGGTGCATTTGCAGCGGAATCGAACCACGTTTATTCGAAGTTCACCCTAAGGTCACAACATTCTCTATGCTTTATTCCATGCTCTTTTGTCTATCACTTGGACAGACTTGATACCATCTCTTTTGCGTTGTGAGTCACACTTTGAATAGTGCAATTGTTAGAGCCTCCTTCAAATAGATCATTTATTATAATTAAAATGCAGAGAGAGACCTGGTACCTTCATTGAGATTCGTGTGAGTTATCTTCAGTGATCACACAGGCAGTGAATGCTATTTTCTCTCCTTTTATTCTCCTTGGTCTCGTTTCTCTCTTCTTTTTATTTGTCATACTCACTCACAATATGAGTGTCTATTTAAGGCAAGACTGTGTGGTACATATACAATGAAAATTGCATGCAAATACTTATTCCTACATGCAAGACAGATGTGGGCAAAGTGCCAAAACTAAATGGCAATCAAAACACATTCAGCACATAACATATGATTGCATTTAATATAAGTAATAAGGAAATTTATTTTACTTGCATATTAAAATTGCCATTTAGAATAAAATATTTTACAGAACTTGCTATCATAAAAAAAATGTTCAACCAAAATGAAAAAAAAAAAAATAATAAATTACCCAAACTCCAAACTTGTTTGACTTTCTTTCCTCTCTGGTCATCCATTCAGACAGTCTGTCAGTGATGTTTTGGAGCCTTTTGGCCTTCATTATTTGGACAAAAAATTTAAAGATTTAAAATGAATCAATAAGCGGTGAGCGAACTGCAGAATTCTTGTGAATAATCCCTTTGGGCTGGTAGCCTGTTTAGATGACTGTATTTCTTTGTTCTTCTTTGTTCTATGAGGGTATTTTGGCAGAAAGTGCCTTCATACTGGGCCTTTTGAATGCAAGCATTGCTTGAAGATGTAGCAATATTGGCGTAAAGTTATTGAATAAATCCCTCTTGGCTGATCTAGCTAGACTCCAGACGATGAGTGCATGCAAACTGGTAGATGCTACATAGCTTTTTGTCTGCAAATTAAATCGCCGGCCAGACATTCAGGCCCATTTGCTTTGGAGGGCATATACTGTATGTACGTGAAATATTTTCTGAAATGCCTATTTCAATGTCATTATGTTTGGCAGAGAGAGAGACCAATAAAAACATCAGTGATGCGCTTGCAAACACACACACACACGCACGCACACACACACACACACACACACACACACGCACGCACACACACACACAAACACACAACTAGATTATTATAATGAATCAACTACTGAAAGTCTAGGGTTTAACAATCTGTAGGCATACACACTATCTTAATACTTAATTGTTTATCAACCAATTAAAATGTGATTTTATGGGAAACTTGATTTTATTCAGTATTTATTTTTTGTGTTTCTTTAAATGGTTGCAGCATGCACAAAGCACAAACTTTGATATCTTGGCTAAATTATGGTTTTAATTTCAAATAAAGAGTGGACGTTAAACCCCAGGGTGTCACGGGATGGATCTTTCTCAGACCACCAATAAAATCTTTTAAAGCATGTCATGTGTACAGGGACTCAAGCCTTATTAAAGTCTTATTCCTTCATTAGATGCTGTCTTAGAGGAATATCACCTTAGAAATGCTCTTAAATCCCAGTGAATATTTATTAGAATCATATTTTACAGTCATTTACCATACCGGGATGGTTTCTGCATTGTATAAAGGAGCTAATGCTTCTGTGTTGTTTGTGTTCTTGTGCTTTCTTGTTTTCTCTTGTGACTGTCAGTGCTTAAAACATCCTGCTGTTGCAAAGCGTTCTGTTATGGATGGCGAAGTGGAGATAACCCTAATCCTTTTGCAATTTAGCATTGCTCAACACCAATTTAAGTTAATGTGACTGGCTCAATGAGTCTATTATATCATCACTGCTTTGTTCGCACAATTAACTTTCCATGGGTTACACTATCTACCATCTGATCTTTGCTGAAATTGCTTTTTGATATGAAGAAATGAAAAAAAAGTTACACCAATCAATCTTAGATTCTTGAAGAATTATTTAGAATGGCTTTGAAAATTACAATGTAGATAACACTGGATGTGACTTCTGCAGAAGACCATATTTCAGATCCACTCTACTTTCACTGACAGAGTTATTAATGGAGGGATCAGAGCGAACGAAAGAGTTTATCACTTGTAGATTTACTCAGGACTCAAGTCATTAAAGTTGCCCTCCAGAGGCTCCACCAAGTCCAGTTCAATAATTTGAAGCAAATGTGCATTAGCAATCCATGTGATGATCTTAAACAAATCAGAGCTATGGTTTGTAATGTACAACCTTGCTTAAGTTCAAGAGTGCCAAAAGCATCAACTGATCAGGATTTTCTTGGTTCTTGTTTTCACACCCACTCTCTTCCTCCTCTTTCTTGTATGAGGATGAAATGCATGGAGCATTCATTATTCAAATTTGCATGCAGGCTAGCATTTCTTGTGCATAATCTGCTTTCAGGTTTGTGCACTTCTTCTGTTTGTTCATTCAGGTGGAAAGATTATCATTTGTTCAGACAATAAATGCAATGCAGACATACCATTTTGCTATTCACATAAATTTAAATCAGAGGTGAATTTGTATTCACGTCTACTCCAATATATGCCTCTAAGGAAATTTCTTTTGAATGCTTTTGATGTGTTCCTGCGGATCTTCCTGGAAGAATTGTGGAAACATTGTGACCTTTAGCATTTCCACAGCAAGAGGTGTCACAAGCCAGTGTTTTTCATGTCATTCATTTTTTTAATTGCATGAAATGTGTTTTTTTGCTCAATTCCTAAATTCATAATTAAACAGCAGACCTGAGTTAAAGGAAAATGAATAAATCTGTTTGAAACTGTGTATATGATTTTTCTCTCCGAGTCTCCTGATTGTCTCCATATCATAGGCTATTATTGATGATGACTCTGAAGAGTGTTCATGCAGCTCGGGTATCTGAGCAATGTCAAGGTCATGGGTTTGATTCTCAGAGTAACTAACATATCCATAAACCTAAAGACATCCCCATAAATCCAGAATTCAGGATTTCTCAATGATAACTAATTCTTTTGTAATAACATGACTTTTTTTATTTTATTTGCCACATTTTCAAAATTGCACTTGACCAGAGTGAAAGGATAATGAACAAATGTGTTTGAATCTACTCTCAGAGCAATGTCTTCACGTCTCAGGCTATTATTGATAATGACTCCTAAGAATATTCCTGATTATATCTGCCAAATACGTAAACAGGACTCTCTCAATGGTATCTAATAGCTGTCATTATCTGAACAAGACATAAAAACACTTTAAAATGATTTCAATTGATGAGGACTATAATAGAAAATGTATAGACTGGACTCAATTGTTGTTCTAAAACATAACTGCACAATCACAGAGCTTGTTTCAGTCATAGAAAGGCCATTTACAACAAAATAGATCAATATATTCTGAGCCTTATTCTTTCAGTTCAACTAACCTCATAAATGGATACTATATTTTGTGTATACACTACAGTGCTATGTACGCAGTTATTTGAGCCTATCAATTTACCAGACCACTTACATAAATCGTGGTCCAGTCAATTGAAACGTAGAATCATATTTCAAAATATCGTACCTATTGTTTGAATCTGGAGTGTAATTGTGTCAAAGTGCTTGCATTTATTTACAATTTGAGACTATTTGAGTTTTATCCGGCAGCGTAAGGTTATCTTGGTGACTTTAATGCTTAATGCAAAAGCATTTTGTAAAGGAAATGAAATTCCTCTGTTTTTGTTTATGACAAGGAGTGAGAATTTACGGTCTGTTCTTTCTTTCCCACAGGGGGAAAAGGAGGCATTGAAAGGAGGGAGTAGTTACACCAGAGCACAGCTCAGGGGGGGAAAGAGCTGAGTTTTGTTTTCTCGTCCAAAGCACAGCAGTCCAGAACAACAAGAATATAAGACATACAGAATCGACCTCATGGCATGGGGGGATGCCATGATCGTTGATCAGATTGGAGGGTGTGCTGTCAATCATCTGTCCATTGCAGCCTGAAGTCTAGGTTTTACCTTGGCTGTGGAGGAGTGGAGGACTGTGAATTCAAGCAACTCTGCCAACCGCAGCTGGACCATGTCACGGCTCGGAGGAACCCCATGGATACTACTTACCATGGTTCGTCCGCTGGCTACACTACGCCTTTTTACCTGGATTGTGCTTGCGGCTGCGTGGCTGGCCGTTACACAGGCTCAGCAGCACCCTATTGTTACGACAAACTACGGAAAGCTAAGAGGCTTGAAAACATCTCTGCCCAATGAGATTCTAGGGCCCGTGGAACAGTATTTGGGGATCCCCTATGCCCTACCGCCCACAGGGGAGAGAAGATTTCAGCCCCCAGAGCCTCCCATGTCCTGGCCAGGGATTCGAAATGCTACACAGTTTGCTGCTGTTTGTCCTCAGTTTCTGGAAGATCGTTTTTTACTCAATGATATGTTACCTGTATGGTTCACCGCCAACTTGGATACTGTTGTAACCTTCGTACAAGATCAAAGTGAAGACTGCCTGTACCTAAACATTTATGTTCCTACAGAGGATGGTATGTATTTCCTTTTCCTTGATGTAATATAATGTGGGACTTGTCTTTAATTATCATATCGTAAAATATAAAATATCATATCAGTTGTTTTTTATCAGTTGCTCTTTATAAAATATCATACCAGTTGCTTTTTAGTTAGCCTCATCATGGCTTAGAATTCAGAATCCCAAATATCTTTTTGCAATGTTTCTGAAATTGTGTGTGGGGTGGGGTGGGTGGGGGGGGGGGGGGCACATTAAAGTGGTAGTTCACCCAAAACTGAAAATTATGTCATTATTTACTCATCCATCATTTGTCACAAACCTTTTTGAGTTTCCTTTTTTCTGTTGGACACAAAATAAGTTATTTTGAAAAATGTAGGAAGCCTGTAACCAAAGGCTTTCCTACTATTTGTTTTCATTATTATAGAAGTCAATAGTTGTATATTAAATATAATAATTTGTGTTGAAAATAAAAAGGAAACTCATAAGGAAACACTGGGTGAGTAAATAATAAATATGTTTACATTTTTGTGTGAACTATCCCTTTAAGGTCACATGTAAAGCTTATCATGACTATATCTCATATTAGACTAGTCAGTTTGGATGATTGTTGTAATCTGAAAAGTCCAAAAGTTTAGTTAGCTGTTAAGTTTCATTTATTTTGGGAGTAATTTTGACCTTGAAACAGTACAGTATATCCTCCCACGTTTTGTTAATTGTAGCTATTTACATTTAAACTCCAGGGAGCAGTAAATTGTTGACTGCATTGGTGTGTTGAAATTTTACTTTGACATTTGACTGACAGAGAAGTAATAACAGTTTGCAAGATCATTTTTGGATGGATGTGACAAATGTGTTTGTTGGACAATATCTGCATATTCAAATTATTGCTGTCTAAATATTATGACATTGTCAAGATAACAGCTAGTCAACTAGTCAGCCATTTTGCAAAAAAAATGGGTAGCTACTGTATGAATCATGCTGTTTAGTATATAATGCTGTATTACATTAATTATAAATATAAGATTTAATATACTGTATTAATTACTGGAATCTATAATATAGTAGTGTTTATGTTAGCTTTCAAACGCTAACCACCCATCATGCCTTTGCTCTCAATTGCCCTTTTCAAAATCCTTTGTAATATGGGAACATCCTGGCATTTTTGACTCAAAGAGGGACCTGCTCTGCAGTTGTACTGCTGGTGAAGCATGATGATAGATATAAAAAAGCCATTTAATGGAAAAAAAAAAAAAAAGAAAAGAAAAGAAAGAAAGAAAAATGATGTTCAAGGCTAGTAGGGAAAATCCGTATCACCTCTTCCTGATCGGTAGAAAACAGGTTAGAGACGCATAAATTCTTTTTGTGTTTTAGTTGCCTGGATCTTTTGTTAGCATGAAGCACAAAAGAGACTGCAGTCTGTTAGTGACGGAGGCAGCTTTATCTCTTAGCGCAGTTACGACTGAAGGCTGTGGAGGTGGCATCCTGTTTTGTTGTGAATTAATCACAATGAATGCTTGAGCCTGAAGGGACAGTCTGGGTGAAGAGACAATGCAGGTTCCCTTCCACTGTTTAATTGGGAAAGCTAACCATTTTAATTTCCATCGGACTATTCAAAAAGGCCATTCAGAGAAAAAGAAAGGCACTGAAAAGGGGCAGTCACGACAAATCAGCGCTTGTTACCCTCATTGTCTATCTCAATGGGTGGACTTCTTTAACCTAACATCTGAAATCCAGTCTTGTTTTAAAGATAATTGAGATCTACACGCAGAGTGCAAATGAGAAACTGACACCTATGATCATGTACTGTAATTAATCCCACTCCCTGCTGTTCCACAGCCTTTAAGGCTCTATATAAAGTAAATGAGTGGCCAAGACAAGCTGCCACTCTTTTTCACTGTTATGAATATTTATTTATTTACTTATTATTTAACACATATTTAGTCACTCTAAGTGGGATAAAAAAAAGACTAATTTTTTTGGTTGGACATTGTTCCTGACACTTCACTAAGCAAATTTTGAGTTTTCTGTTTTAAAGATAACCTACAGCAAGGGTTAGCAAAAGGTCAAGCAGGCAGTAACGATGCCAGTTAAAAAGTTAGCCAGTTGCTTTTAAACAAGCAAATTATTAATATGCCTTTTATTTCAGCATGATGGCATATTTCTAACTGAAACAAAATATTGAGTAGGGGTCGGTGTTTTATTTCTCATCTTTTATTTGCAGAATACTAGATGACCATTACAGATTCCTTCCCCCTACCCCAATCTTAAACATAAGTTAAGCTATTACAACAATTACCTCACATGCTATTAATTAGCTAGGAGTTTATTGAGGGGTAACTTGGAGTTTATTGAGGGGAGTTCTATAATCCAAAGTGTTACCAAGACTTGTAATGTTTAAAATGGTTTGCTTCATACAGTAAAAGTAAAAATTACTAATAATAAAAAATGCTGAAATATTTTTGTATAAAATGATATATAAATATAAATAATATTTGTACAAAATTACAACAATAGTGGTTTATATCACAGTATATATATATATATATATATATATTCATTGTGTTGCAGAATGACCATGATGTCATACCTCTTTGATTTAGGTTTAGTAGTGTAGAAAATTTTAAAACACCTTTTAAATGTTATGCATTTTATTCAACAGCACCAAATTGCTATATTAGAAAACTTTCAAATGTATAAAGCATAATAAAGAAAAGTACTGCATCTTTCCAAAAAAGCATGTCTGGAAGGAGTGGAAGCAGTCGACTGTGGCATTATAAAAGCTGTGGTGATTTCGAGCCATGTCACGCTCTTCTCTCATTAGCAGTTACTTCAGTGACTACGTTTCGGTTCGACAAATTTCTGTTTTAGCATGCTTCATTCTATGACTATGACTTTAGGCACAATATGATGAGGCACAATATTTTTTCATTAAAATATCCAAAAACCACTAGAACAGTGTTATACTGTATATTTTGCTGTAAATGTTATAAGTTATTTTGACTAGTAACATGGACAGTGTCTTGTTACGCCATGGTAATGACATCATACACCCTTGCTTTCCAGTTTAGTTTGAAAGAAAACAGGGAAACACCAAAGACACTTTAAAATGTTGTGTGTTTTATTAAACTGCACAGAGCAGCATTATAACAGAACCTTAAGTTGTATTTAGTATGATAAAACAGTTCTTCATTCATATGTGGTCACGAGTAGAAGAACCAGAAGTGATCCATTTTGGCATAATAAAAGCTACTCTGCAATCGATTTTGCATTCTCTAGTGGCAAACTTAGCATAATATGCCTTTAATATTAAAAGAATAAATGATTTCTGCCTGAGTCCTGTCAGATATTATGAAGACGACAACTCCTATGATTCCACATCCAGTCAATCAAACTACTCCTTTGTTTGTTTTGAATACGTACCCTCTAGCAGCAAAGAAATGATATATTCTGCCTTTAATATGTTGATACATTATTGGGCATAACAACAAATGTTTTGGTGGACCAAATGTATGTTTGTAGATTAATTGATTGATTGAATAAAACCAGTCAGGTCTATTATTTAACAAGCCTCTTTTTTCTGGTGCACCTATTTTTTGGTGGTGTAAATATGGCAGGTTAAATATAAAATAAGTGTGAGATTTAAATTGAGTATTTATTTAAAATTTCTTTATTTTAAAATTATTTGAACATATCATTTTCTTTTTATTTCTTTTCTTTTCTTTCTCTCGTTAGTTTGTGATGTGTGTGCAAAACTCACTGTGTCATTTATTATCTGCCATCATTTTAAAATATACCAGGAAACGTAAATGAAAGCTTTGTAAATTTTTGTAAAGTTTTGTAATCCACTTGTAAATTTAAATGTACAAGGCCTCCATGTAATTCACTTTCAGCTGTTTTGTCATATCATATTATTATTAAATTTACTGGATATTTTTATAATGTATTGCACTTTACTATTATTTTAATTATTTACCAGAAGTAAAAAAAATGGCTTATTTTATGCCACAAAATAAGCTGGAAAGACAGATTTGGCAAATACCTCAGGCCTCAGGTTTGGAAGCAGTGCCTTTTCACTAGTCAACCAATCAAAATTAGGCAACAGTACACTAAGCTCTTTTTGCTCACTTGATGTAAATTAATTGTAATTTGCTTCAAGTGAAACTAATCAATGTCATAATTTCAAAATGGGTTGTCCCACTGCATGTACATTATAAAGAGAAATGGTTTGATGAAGAAAAAGTCAAAAAACTAAAAACTTTTATGTCAGTTACGACTTTAAACTGAGCAGGTACTGAATCAAAAACCTCTTTTGGGGGATGCTAAGTGAAAACCTAAACAGCCACACATCATTTATTGTTAAGTGAATGTAGTGTATTCTAATAAACTCAACCTTGTTCTGTTGATAGGGATACATTTGCTGGATTATGCATTTGTAAACAGTGAATTAAAGCTTCAAGGCAAAAAAAAATTTTTTTTTAATTTGTGGCTACAGTGAGATTGTGTCAGGAGCTGTGGGTAGCACAATCGCCTCACAGCAAGAAAGTCGCTGGTTCAAGCCCAGGCTTGGTCAGTTGGCATTTCTGTGTGGAGTTTGCATGTTCTCCCTGTGGTTGCGTGGGTTTCCTCTGGGTGCTCCGGTTTCCCCGACAGTCCAAAGACATGCGCTATAGGTGAATTGAATAATCTAAATTGTCCGTAGTGTATGTGTGTGAATGTGAGAGTGTGTGGGTGTTTCCCAGTGTTGGGTTGTGGCTGGAAGGGCATCTGCTGCGTAAAACAAATGCTGGATAAGTTGGCAGTTCATTCCACTGTGGCGACCCCTGATGAATAAAGGGACTAAGCCGAAAAGAAAATGAATGAATGAATAAATAAATAAATATTATTTAAGCACAAACACATTAGATAAATTATATTTAACTCCTTGTATGACTTCCGAATTTCACAAATCTTTACATTGCAGTGATTGCATTTATGTGAGATTTGTTAGGATAGAACAATATTTGGCTGAGATACACCATTTTGAATATGTGGAGGGTTCAATAATCTACATATTTAGAAAATCACCTTTACGGTTGTCCAAAGTTCTTAGCAATGTATATTACTAATCAAAAATTATGTTTTATTATTAGGCATTTACAAAAAATCTTCATGGAAGACAATCTTTACGTAATGATTTTTGGCAGAAAAGAAAAATCAATCATTTTGACTAATAAAATGTATGTTTGGCTATTGCAAAAATTATACCCGTGCAACATAAAACAGTTTTAGTTTTCAGAGCATAAATACTGTTGTTATGTTTTAAAAATACATTTTAAGGAAATAAACTCTTCTTACTGCTTTGTGGTTTGTGTCCACTAACAGTTAATTTGTATATGTAGCGCATATTTAAGGTATTAAACTGCAGTACATAATATGACTGTATATAGTTTATATGCTTTTTAAGCTTTCATTTTATTAGAATGAGGGACAATCTGTAAATAAATTACATTTAAATAAATGATCGAATGAAAAAAATAACCAACAAACTAACATATTCATTTATTTAGGAATGTAGATGACACTGACTACAAACATGCAAATGAATAAAATAAATATTTATAATTAAATTGTAATAAACTGACTTTATATACATAAGTTAACATTTGAAACATTGTTACCAAGTTTAACAATGTAATTTTTTTAGTTTCAACTTAAAATTGGATCCTGAATCCCAGACTTTCAATGTCATCTCAAACTACTTCACGCCACTAAATATATCTCCAAAAACACTGCTGATCTCCTGGGATTATCACACACATCACAGTCTCTAGAGTTTGAATCTAAAAAAAATAATAATAAAAATAAAAATAACAACAACAACATCAGATGAGCAGCAGTTTCTGGTGATGCAGGTGGAATTGCTTTGTTAATGAGAGGGTTTGAAGGAAAATGGCTGGAATAGTTCAAGCTGTCAGGAAGGTGGCAATAACTAAAATAACAGTGTAATTACAACAGTGCTATCCTGAACATTGTTTCTGAATCCACTTCTTGAACCTTTAAGTGTTTTTGCAGCAGCAGCAGGCCAACACAGCAGGTTTCTCCTTCAGCTGAGGCTACAGTTGGCGTATGCTCACCACATTGGACATTAGATTATTGGAAAAATGTCACTTTGTTTGATGAATCATGATTTTTTGATGCAATGCAGATGGTGGGGTCTGAATTTGCCATTAACTACATGAGTTCATGCTTTCATCCCACGTTTTATGAACAGTTCATGCTTCTGCTGCTGAAGAAACGATGTGGAGAATATTTCTTGGCACACATTAGGCCATTTGAACATCATTTAAATTCCACTCCCAACCTACTGTGATCTGCAAACCAGCTAACCATGCACATTTCTTTATGGTATCGGTGTGTTCATTTCTTAATAGTTAATTCCAGCAGGATAACATGCCACGTGTGGTATGCTGATGATGTCATTGAGTGGTGTGTTCAGTTGCCTGCTGGGAAAGGAGTAAATGTGTAGCTACTAAATATGAAGTGAATGTTTAATGCTTTTCAACTTGTTGAGTCAATCATGATGAATTTAAACAGTTTCAAGGAAAATTTCCTCCCTTCTCACTATACACTGGGATGCGGACAATTTGAGTTTGCATCAGAAATTTAAATAATATGCAACTCTTTGTTGTAGGAAATACATGACTTACATTTCTGCAACATTAAAACATGCATTGCTACAAAAAAATATATGGCAGGAGTATTTTGATGCACCTGCATATTTTGTCAATTTCGTTAGGACAAAAAATGTTCCTTGTCTATAACTTGATAGAAACAGAGACTTCACAGGTTCTCTGTGGTAGTAACATGACTGAAAACTCTGAATGCGTATGTTCGGATCTGCTCATCTAATGAATGAGCAACACATTATTGATGGCGAAAAAATAAGAGACTAAAATGTTGTCAAAAAGATATTCTAAAAAGATTATTTTTTGCTTTTTTGTTAATTGGTTTTGTTCTTTGATTAGATGAGCAGGTCAGAGTGTGAGCATTCAGTCATTTAACAGGGTCAGCAGACCTGTAAATTTCTGTTAGTTTCATCTTCGTTAACAACATTAACACTGTCTGTGGTCCTAATTATTTGTACAATTGTGTTTAAAACACTATTATAATTAGATACTAGTTCATTTAAAACACCCACATTTAAAGTTATAGTTATAGATATATACATAATTCTGTCTATAATATACATTCATTCATTCATTTTCTTTTCGGCTTAGTCCCTTTATTAATCTGGGGTCACCACAGCGGAATGAACCGCCAACTTATCCAGCATATGTTTTACGCAACGGATGCCCTTCCAGCTGCAATCCATCACTGGGAAACACCCATACACTCCCATAGACTACAAACAATTTAGCTTACCCAATTCACCTATACCGCATGTCTTTGGACTTGTGGGGGAAACCGGAGCACCCGGAGGAAACCCACACGAACACGGGGAGAACATGCAAACTCCACACAGAAATGCCAACTGACCCAGCCGAGGCTCGAACCAGCAACCATCTTGCTGTGAGGCGACAGCGCTACCCACTGTGCCACCGCGCCGCCCTCTATAATATACAGTCAAGCCCAAAATTATTTACAACCCTGGCAAATTCTAAAGTTACTTAAAGAAATATTTTTACTTTTTTTTTTTTTTGTTCACAATGATGCCTCGTTTACATCGTCATTATCTTTTTGGAGAAGCCTGTGTCATTTCCGGTCAAAAAAAAACAAAACAAAAACTTGCTGGTTGAATAAAAGTAACTTTAAGTCAGATTTTGCCCTCGGTATGAATAATTCCAAGCTTGACTGTATATAGACTACTTAAAAAAAAAAAAAAAACATCTTTGTCACATCAGAAATCACCTCATTGAAGTATAGCCTACATGTTATACAGTTACATATGATCATCTCTCATTTTGAGTCCATGCTGTGGCTCTTAATTTGTGTCTGTCAGTCACCTATGAATGATTGGCCATTTCTTTTGGTTAATGTGTTTTGTGTGAAACCTTTATTTGAGCAGTGGGGATAGTATCGACTGCCGGGTAATGAGATGTCGTTTGAAGCTCAGCCAAAAAAAGTGTTCAAAGCTAGCGTAACTTCATATTCTTCAGGTTAAATTATTAATGGATATAATGTAATGAGCTCCTGAACTAAGGGATTAATAAATGTGCTTCGTGCATGCTAAAAATACAGATTCAACCTGTGCTGGGGAAAAAGAAAAAGTGTGGGTGAATAGATTTTTTTTAAAGTGTCAAACATGGGCACATGGGATGGAGGGGATCCCTGTGAATTTGCATGTGATGATTATATTAGAGTCAACTTTTCTACAGTCTTCCACCTTCCTATTTTATTAATAAGTTCATTAGTTAGGTAAAATTTTAGGGGTGTCAAAATTAATTGTTTCTTCGATGCACAAGGATGCGGACGTGGACAATTCGGTATCGGTTCAGTAATAGATCATAACCGGTTATTGTGTACTGACGTCATTTATCTCATATACAATATGTCGCGGTAGAATACTATGACGAGGGAGGCGACTACAATTAATTTAAACTCTCTAACTTCTTAAAAAGCAGACAACTGTGTACTGTACAATTCACTGCTTGTGAGTTTGCTGGACAGTCTTTCACTGACACTGAAGGTATAGCAGAACCCAGAAGCCGCTATTTCACTGCTAGGGAGAAAACATCAGCTAAAAGCGGGATAATATTTACATTTGTTTATTTGCTAAAAATGCTCATGTTGTTCTGTGAATGGGCGTCACGGTGGCACAGTGGGTTCGAGCCTCGGCTGGGTCAGTTGGCGTTTCTGTGTGGAGTTTGCATGGGTTTCCTCCGGGTGCTCCAGTTTCCCCCACAAGTCCAAAGACATGTGGTATAGGGGAATTGGGTAAGCCAAATTGTCCGTAGTGTATGTGTGTGAATGAGTGTGTATGGATGTTTCCCAGTGATGGGTTGCAGCTGGAAGGGCATCCGCTGCATAAAACATATGCTGGATAAGTTGGCGGTTCATTCCGCTGTGGTGACCCCTGATTAATAAAGGGACTAAGCCGAAAAGAAAATGAATGAATGAATGTTCTGTGAATGTACTTGAGTTTTGTTTGAAATATTCAAAAAGAGTATTTTCTTTGAATAGGTAAAATTAAAGGTACAGTTCATATATCTGACAGCTTGTATTAAAGGACAAAATTGTATTAGAAATAGATATATTTATACATTTTAATGCAAGAATACTTGTGTTGTGAAGAAAAATATATATAATTATGTATGGAAAGCATCGTCAATGCAGCGTAATGCACCGAGATATCGAATTGAACTGAATCGATGACATGATAATCGTAACCGAACTGAACCATGAGACCAGACATATAAATTATGTTAAAGTGAAATTATGTTTTATTATTTTACACAATATATTGCAATAATTTGCATAAAAGTATTATATTTACACGCAGAAGTGAATTCATGAATGCATAGTTGTATGTTGCTGCATCATGTTTTAATATATTTCTTTCAAATTTGAAAAGAACATTCAATGACAACAAACAGTTTCTTATTAACTCCTTTTTTCACACCTCATTTTTGATGCATTTTGCATTTTCCTATGTTAGCTCCATTTTAGCTTCCTAGTGACATGATCTGTGATATTAAACAAAGAAAAAAAAAGGATTTCCAGTTATGAATGGGGTGTTAGTTTGTGTGGAATCTTGCATTTGATTGATAACACTTGAAAAATAATGTAGCTGTTATAATTGCTTTTGCAACCTCTGAATGAAATTCTTCTTAATCTTGACAGTAATAAAAAAGACTAAGAGGCTGACGTGATACAGTGTGCTGTAACATAAGTTAGCCTAATATGCTTATGGAGTAAAATGTTTTTGCTTCAACCATTAGAATGAGTTTAAAGCAGAACATGACACCTTTCAAAAGGAGCTGGACTTAAGAAAAAGTAGATTAATAAAGGTTTAATAAAGGTCTTGATTATGGAACCCCACACATGACATGCAATAAAAAAAATGTGGGCACAATTTATTTATTTGTTCATTTTAAGTAAATCCTGTGCACAATTTCTTAATCCTTTATACAGATTTACTAAAGCCCGGCTCACACTGTGTGGCTTTTAATAATCCTTTACGATTGTAGGTTGTCAGACTGTATGAACATGTCACACAGTAAGATCTCAGTTATCATAATATTAGACTAAATGTCAATGAAAAACGCCAAACACAGACACATGCACGACATCATCAATTCACGACACGTTCAGTAACCCTCATTCTAAAATGATATCTCACAGCCAACATAAAAAATATGTAGTGTTACTTTTACTAATAACATTTTCTTATAATACAACCAGAAAAAATAATAGTTTAATAGTTCATTTCCATGAAGTGGTTTGAAGATGATGCTAATTTCATCATCAGGTTCAGTGCTCCTATTCGTTCTTGGTTTGATGCCCAAATTGTCACTGAAATCACACAGTGTGAGTGCAATTTACTAATTCATGCTTGTTTTAAGCAATTCATGCCCTCATTATGGTAAATCATGCACAAAAAAAATTCCTCATACAAAATATTATTTCAGGCTTTTAATTTACAGTTACATTTTCACTATCAAAAGATAAGTAGGAGCAGAGATTAAATGTAATGAATTCTAACATGTAAATCAATGGAAAACACAACATCCTTGAATTATGAGAGTGACTGGACATATATATAAACACATAAATACATGTGACCACACAGTTTGGTGCAGCACCCTGTTTTCCAGTGCCTGTTTAGACTGACATGTTTTTGTTTATCTGTAAAAGCTGACCTATACAAGGACTGACTTGTTTTGGGCCCTTTCTACTATCTACGAGCCATTTTCTACTACTACAACAAATGCAGTTGAAAATGTATTTGACTGGGTTGCTTTTGTAGAGCCACAAAATACCAACTTTTGCCTGACTGCTGACTTAACTATTCCGTCAGAAATCATATGTTTGGTTTAAAGACAAAAAGATGCAGATAAATATTTTCTCAGACCAGTTTTGATTCTAACACAAACCAAGGGGTAGTTTTGTGGATGTCAGAGCAGAAATACAACTTGGTGCTCTTTGAATTGTTTTTCTTTATCTCTTTTCACATTCATATGACAATTGTAGACATTTATTTTATAATATAACTTCGACAGATGTAAAAAAAAAAAAAACACCATAAAAAATGTCCATACGCAAACCCACCCATAGACCCTTCCCTCAAAGAAATTGGAGTGGACAAAAGAAGAAGATAAAGGGAGCTTTCACACCTTTCATACTTTCACAACATGTAGTTCAGTTGAATCGCACTAGAGTTTGTTTTTCCTTTTGGTGCAGTTTGTTTGGGCAGGTAAAAATTGGGTAGTTGCACACCAAAAGTGAACCAAACAAGGGTACAGGGGCTTGCTTGAAGGGGTGGTCTCAGTACGCTTTCAGACGAACCCTGGAGAAGTTAATTTGTGATGAGAATGATCAAACCTCAAACAGACCCAACTGCAAATAATAGTTTACTAATTCAGCGTTGTTAATTAAGTGATGTGGGAATGTTTGTTGACAGAATGCACTTCAGTTTAATTGCAGTTTAGGACATTTGTTTATAGACACATCTAGCAAATGAGTGATGCAGATGTTGTCATATGACTGTATTTTGGTTCATTTCAACTGGTTTGGACCTGAGAAATTAGTGGGGTCTGAAAAAAGAAAAAAAAACAGCTGAAAAAAACCTACAGTGTACAGTAATTTTTCACCCTCGTTCATACCACAGTAACTGAACTACAGATTTGAAAGCGACCTTAAACACCAATAAAACCAATTTAAAAATGAAACAGTACTACTACTACTACTACTACTACTACTACTACTACTACTACTACTAATAATAATAATAATAATAATTCCAGGTGTAAATAGGGCCCTTGGGTGTTTTCTCCGCTGGACATTACTTCCAGTATTCCAAAACGAACTACAACTCCCAGAACTCTTTGCACCCTTCAACTCCTGCAAAGGCTGACAATAATGCAGAAATAAAAAACACACAGACACAGCTGTAGCTCATCTCACTGATTACATGGACTATATATACACCTCACTTTCACATTCAATTTGCTGAGTCTTGTTTCTTCCATGAACATTACAAAACGTTTTCCTTGTTTGTTTTCCCGTGTTTTTGATTCTTGTCTTGTTCCCATTTGGACTCTTTGCCGCCTAGCCTGACCTCTCGCCTGTATTTTGACCATGTTTATTGGATTTTCTTTATGCTCCTGTTTTGCTCCTGTTTTTGACCAATGCCTGTTTCACCTTGCCTTTAATAAACTGCATGTGGATCCGCACGTCTGTTGTCAGCATCTGCTTTATAACAGCAGCAATATAGGTGCATTGCTTTGCCCATTTTCCCTGACTCTGATGTACTGTACTAAGCATAGTATTTTACATCAGTAAAACAAAAAATATTATTCATGAGCCTCTAGCTGTAGCTGTATACCAGGAAGTTTAAGTTTGATCACACTGTAAAAAATGCTGGGTTCCACACAATTGATTTATGTCGCAGCAACATGAAGGAATTAAGTTAACTTATTAGTTTTAGCAAAATTATGCATTGAATATTAAACAATCTGGGGACATTTCTGGGGACCTTTAATTGTGTGTTATTACTTAATCAGTATAATTATTAGTGAATCATTAATTATTTAAGCTTTGATTCACATCAGATTAATAAGCAGGTCTCATATCAGTTACTTTTCCATCAGGTCAATATTAACCTATACAGAGAGCCTTCAACTTCACTTCTGAGTTGCAGGGCATTACTACAGGTGTGAAGTCCTTGGAGTTGCTTTAGTAAAAATCTGAAAGTTATACTTTTTATGAGGAAATTATAAACAAATAAGAGTGATTTATCTTATTCAATATGGGAGAGATAGATATATCAAAGGAGGCAAATCTCATCCAATTTAGTGATCAGTCAATGTGTTTTCTAGTGATTGATTATTAGGTTTTAACCTTTCATCCCCTAAAATCGTATGTATTTGTTAATAGCCTTGGCACAGTCCTTTCCACATAGACTTTTTAGTTATGCAGCAAAAACAAACTGTTTCTCTTCTATTTAACAAGTCATTTCGATTGCCTAAGCACTTGAGATTGATGAAAATTAGCAGGTAAGGGCTTGGTTTGATATTTCAGTGTGTTTGATATTTCCATGCTGCCTAGCCAGAGGATTGTAATACTGATAATGTGTGTCTTTATGTAGTTACTGAAAAACCTTTACCTGATGGTCAGTAGTTTGTTACAGTTAGGAAATAAATAAACAAATACAAACATAATCATAATTATTATACATCTAAAATTTGCTCATGCTAGTTATGACATGTTTCCAGATTGTAGTTGCCAGATTAATTTACAGGTGTATAACTTTCTATGATATTAAAATAAATTTTTTTGGTGAATTTGACATCAAAATTATTCTGAGTATTTTACATGTGCCTTGCCTTAGAATTTAAAATGTAATACATTATTTTCAACTTCTTGAGTGAAATCAATATTTGGCAGGATTTAGGAGAACTGAATTCTAATTTGTATGAATTCTAACATTCTAATTTGTATGAATAATATACAGGGGTTGTACAATGAAATTGAAATTTGTTTCTATTGTTTTAGGCCACAATAATTTGTAAGTACTGTATGGTGTATGGCCTCCTTTTGCGGCCAGCCAATACAGCATCATTTCGGCTTGGCAATGACAGATACAAGTCCTGCACAGTGGCCAGTGGGAGTCATTCCTCTTGCAGAATACTGGCCAGGTCACTATGTGATGCTGGTGGAGGAAAAGAGACTTGCTCCAAAACACCCCAAAGTGTCTAAATAATATTTAGATCTGGTGACTGTGCAGGCCATGGAAGATGTTCAACTTCACTTTCATGTTCATCAAACCACTCTGTCACCAGTCTTGCTGTGTGTATTGGTGCATTATCATCCTGATACATGGCATCGGCTTCAGGATACAATGTTTGAACAATTGGATGCACATGGTCCCCCAGAATGGTTCGGTAGTCCTTGGCAGGGATGTGCCCATCTAGCATATATTATAGGTATATATTATATAAGGTATATATATATTATAATTAAGCATAACTCACATGCTGCCATATTCGCTGACTTTACAAGTGAGTTAGGTGTTAGGTGACTTAAATTGTAAATTATGACAGTAAGAATGCTCAGTTAATGTTTCATTTTTTGTCTTTAACTGTCATAATGTAAAATAATTGCTTTGACATTTTAATATGTTGTTCAGCTTTTAGAACAAGGGCATGCTGATAACCATAGTAACTGACTCAGTGTGTGTAGCAGATTTTCTCTTGTTTCAATGTGCCTAAAGACTTAAGTAAATAGTTGTTTCATTCAAATCCAAGTGGCCAGTTGTCATTATTTTTTGCTAAGAAGAAAAGACAGAAAATTAGGGAAGGATGAAAGTCAATTTACAACAACTGGATGGATATACAGTATTATCCCTTACATAATTTAGCCTGAAGAAATAGTCATTGCATGCCACATCAGCTACTAACACAGAGTAAATATACATTTGAAATACTAAAGATTAAATGTTTCATCAGTCATCAATTTTCTATAAACACCTAATGGTATGTAATATATTATTTGACCATAATGGGTCAAACCTTTTTTTTTTTTTTTTTTCAATTGAAATTACATTTACTTATGCAAATTATGTACACCTACTTATATTAGCCCATTTTCAATGGCCATCTGTTGAACTTGGCACAGATGCCTCTGAGCTCATATGTTAGTCTGGAATTCACTTTTGTGGCTGGGGATGCATAAAGCTGCACCGTGGCTGAGCTTTTTATAATACAAGCCTTTTTAGGAGGGTGGTACAAAAGAAGTCATTACTCAGAAAGAACCATGTAAAAAGATCTCTGGAGTTTGCCAGAATTCATAACAGTGATGCAGTGGTGTGATGGGAGAGATTTAGAGTCCCAGACAGAGCTGTTTAGCTAGAAGTCAAATAGATCTGTGAGGTACAAACCTAACAATACACCATATAGAGCACATCATGTCGACAATGAAGTATGGTGGTGGAGTCTTCAGGCTGTAGGGCTACTTTTCATCAGGAGGAACAAAACATCTCATTACAACAAGGAAAAATGGAAGGTACAACGTAGAGAAATAATGCCAGAAAATAGCATTCCATTTGATATAAACCTGAATCTTGGTTGTTCCTCTTTTGAATAGAACAAGGATTCTAATACCATGTTACATAAACATTTTTTTTCTCCCTAGAGATTATCTTTCATGCTATCTGTCATATTGTATTTGAATGCACAATGTTTCAAATATTGAAATACATGATAAATGATAAAAAAATTTTTTACTGTCAGTAACTCCAGTCTTACTAACACAAACAAACTTATGTATAATAAATCTTCATACTTCAATCTATAGTCTACACTGGCTTCCTGTGAACTAAATGTCCTTAGACCCTTTGTTAAGAAAGATGCTGTTTTCTGTTCTCATTCATTCATTCATTTTCTTTTTGGCTTAGTCCCTTTATTAATCTGGGGTCACCACAGCGGAATGAATCGCCAACTTATCCAGCATATGTTTTACGCAGCGGATGCCCTTCCAGCTGCAACCCATCACTGTGAAACATCAATACACACTTATTCACACACATACACTACAGACAATTTCATTCATTCATTCATTTTCTTTTCGGCTTAGTCCCTTTATTAATCTGGGGTCGCCACAGCGGAATGAACCGCCAACTTATCCAGCATATGTTTCATGCAGCGGATGCCCTTCCAGCTGCAACCCATCACTGGGAAACATCTATACACACTCATTTACACACATACACTACGGACAATTTAGCCTACCCAATTCACCTATACTGCATGTCTTTGGACTTGTGGGGGAAACCGGAGCACCCGGAGGAAACC
>CAIGQV010019186.1:19190647-19212264 GCA_903798115.1 Danio jaintianensis | reverse complement strand
CTCTCTCTCTCTCTCTCTCTCTCTCTCTCTCTCTCTCTCTCTCTCTTTTAAGACTTGACATTTACTGTTAGTGTCATCATTCATAGAGGAGAGGGAAAATCTAGACTAGAAGACTAGCAAGGCAGTTGATCATTGGACATCCATCTGTATTATGCCAAGCAATCATGTTCTTAATGTCAGCTTTACATATCAAATGTTTCAAGTTACTGAATGTATGTATGTATGTATGTATGTATGTATGTATGTGTGCACATTTATTTATTTATTTATTTTATACTACTACTACTACTACTACTATTACTACTACTACTACTATTACTACTACTACTACTACTACTACTACTACTAATAATAATAATAATAATAATAATAATAATAGGGCGACGCGGTGGCGCAGTGGGTAGCACGTTCGCCTCACAGCAAGGAGGTCGCTGGTTCGAGCCTCGGCTGGGTCAGTTGGCATTTCTGTGTGGAGTTTGCATGTTCTCCCCGTGTTCGCGTGGGTTTCCTCCGGGTGCTCCGGTTTCCCCCACAAGTCCAAAGACATGTGGTATAGGTGAATTGGGTATGCTGAAATTGTCCGTAGTGTATGTGTGTGAATGAGTGTGTATGAATGTTTCCCAGTGATGGGTTGCAGCTGGAAGGGCATCCGCTGCGTAAAACATATGCTGGATAAGTTGGCGGTTCATCCTGCTGTGGCGACCCCAGATTAATAAAGGGACTAAGCCGAAAAGAAAATGAATGAATGAATGAATAATAATAATAATAATACATCATATACGACAAAAAAATCTAGCCATTAGCTGGTGCATTATGGAAATCATGCTTAGTAAACTCTGAAAAGAAGACATAATTATGTATAAATAAAATAGGAATATAATTATTCAAAAACTGTTCCAATTATTACTTTTTGGCAAAGTTATTTCATACTTTTGTTTTGCAGACCAACCTCCTATTCCCTGTTGTGCAGTGCTTATGACCCAGCATGGTGGGTGTGCTGTTCACACTCCAGTGATTTACATGCTACTTTCTTTTGTTTATGCAGTTTGACATCCCACAAATCCTCTGTAAACTGATGAAATATTGGAACCTGCATGATCTCTCTGTGTGAGCCAATGTTAACACGCAGTGCTGTATATATAATGAGCCAAGGTCATAAAAAAAAAAAAACATAATACACCAGCATTCTGATGCTTATTTTGCATTCATTTGCTTTTTTGTATGTTTCTAAAAGTCTGCGCTTAAAAATTTCTAGTGAAGTTAATAATTATTACAAAAAAATGTAAAGTTACACATTGAATTACACATGATTTAAAAAAAAATCTAATCTTTCTTTCTTTCTTTCTTTCTTTCTTTCTTTCTTTCTTTCTTTCTGCGATTGTGTGTGTTTGTGTGTGGTATTGATACTTTATTCTTCCCCCTTATTTGGAAGAAAAGGACAAGGGGATCGTCTCAATGGACAGTGATTTTACTTAACTAATAAGACAAAAAGTACAAAAGTAGGAAACACATTACTTTAAACTTTCATTAATCTGTATATACGGCATGTACAACTCTGGGGACAGGAAGTTCCCAGAAGATAACATTATCTGAAATTATTATTATTATTTTATGTGTTTTTTTAAGGTAAATGAAGGTGAAGGTTATACAGTTTTTCGATTCAAATTTCAATTGTACCACTGTAGTTGAGGTCAAAAAAATATATTATTATGGACACTGTAATAAAATCCATGACAAATTTGTAATGCCTCATGACAATCGTGTTTATAACAGATTCACGACAAGTTTTGTTGTCTTGGTAATGTCAAGTTGTCATGACAAAGACCAAAACAGTTTGTGATGCATTTGTTTATGTCGTCATCTTTGCATTTAAACTGTCATAACTGAGCGAATGACAGTTGTCATAACCATGCATAGCATCTTATTCACATTCATGACTATCATGATTATGAAAGTTTAATGACAGTCTTATGAACACCCCTTCAAGTAAAGTGTTACCTTTATTTTTATTTATTTATTTCATATTATAATATGTAAGCTGCTGTTTTAAAATATGTTCCCCCATTTATCCTCTTCACTCTTCCCCTGTTGTTGACAGTAGGAGCCAACAAAGGCGATGATTTCACCAATAATGAGGGTGGCGAAAATAAAGGTATTTTTCATCTTATCCCATTAAAAAAATAAATAAATAAAAAAATCCAGCCTGAAACTTGCATGAAAGCAAAACTTTTCTCCCTCTTTTTTTCTATCAATTGATTTAATAAATTATTTACAATTTTATTCGTACCATTTTTGCCCATTGAAGCGCACATCATAAAGCCCACCGTGGACCCCTTTTTGACACCTCTTTCCTCTTTGGAGATTCTTGGCACAGAGCTGAACGAGTGTATGAAAAGGCTCAAGTTTGCCTCTCCAGAAAATTGAAGAACATCCATAAAATAACACTTGTTCTAACATAGACATTACCTTCTCCCAGTGCTGCAAAGTGAAAGACGGTCGACGAAAGCCTGCATGCTCTTTTCTCTCCTGCTCAAAGAAATAATTAAACAGTCATGTTTCCCTCTTCTTTTAACAGTTTTTGCAATTGTTTTTCCTTCATTGCCTGGTGAAGCATGAACACTAACCTGTGTTGTTTTGACAGTGGAAATCTGTTCATTTGTAACTCCTGTCTGATGCTATGCTGAAGAAACTCTTCTTGCTGTAATTTTAATGGTTTGCTCTTAATGCATCCCGTTTCACTTGCACAAGTAACATGTTGTACGAAAATGTACTGTAGAGCTGTGTGAATGAAAGCAGTCCAGTATTTATATATATATATATATCCGTGGCAGGTCAGTGATGTGTGTATGGTAATTGAATTGATCTCTATTGGGTCCAGGATGTCTTCAGGTTGCCGTTGACACTTCTGATAAATTGCTGTAGTGGTTGTGACTGTGGTTTGTGGCTGGCGAGGAGTCAGCTGTCATGATCTCTGAGTGATATGTGCGATCATTGATTGCTGCTGTCCAGACATGTTGTATTTTTTGATTACCCTCTGATACCTGTATCCATATGGAAGAGAGCAAGCATGTGTGTGTAGTTGTCTGGGGGAATATTAGAGATAAAAAACAAAACAAAAAAAAACGTATTTTTGCTCTTTTGACAGGTTCAGTAAGGGCAGTAATCTGAATACTGTTGCTTATAGTTCCTAAAGAAAGAAAGAAAGAAAGAAAGAAAGAAAGAAAGAAAGAAAGAAAAGCTGTTATTCTTCATGTGAGTGGGTAAAATACGTCATGATTTTTCCTGCTAAAGGTGCTGCTGATGTGATATTTTCTAAAAAAAAATCTAAACATAATAAAAGAAACGGTTGTTATTATTATTATTTTAAATTTTTTTAGAATCTACATTATGTGTAATGACATTGGAATGCCACACGAAGAATGTAACTACTGAAAATGTATTTAATGCTTTGTATTAAAGGCTTTTTTGGTAATGACAGCTTCAAGACACCTATTGTATGAAGAATGGAGAATGGATTTTTTTCCCCCTAGATTTCAACAGAGTCTGCAAATGTTGATGTATCTGTGGTTCTCGTCTGACCTCTGATCTTTAGTTCTTACGTTCTATTAGTTTTAAGTCATCTGAAAAAAAAAAAAAAAAAGTTGCTATTTTGTCAAAGAACTATACTATAGTATAAATTTTGCTGTCATACCATGACTGCAGCAGGCACAATGATATTACGAGATTCTAACTGGTGGTGTAAATATAGGACTACTACTTTTCATTCTTCGTTGGTCTTAGTACATGATGCTACTACAGTAAGTTTAAATTAAAAACATTTTGGTCTTCTAATCTGATTGAATGATCTATGCTAAGCTAAGCAAAAAGTGCTCCCACTAGACCGGGAAATTGGCTGAATTGATTCAAAAATGGTGAAACTGAACTGTTTAACTCTAGGGGAGTTGCCCAATAAGCTACTTAATACTCAATTAATAATCAAACAAAGAATACGAAGAAATATAGATGTAGATTATAAATATAGACTTGGACTGAGTTGCATTTTTGAATTCTACTTTAAAATAAGAAACAGCCTTGAGTCCAGCAAATACCTCCACCGAACGGAGCAGAAGATGGTGTTTTCAGAAGGGCAGGATCGATGCTCTCTGTCTGTGTGAACATCTGCAGTGGCGATGAATTACTCTTCCTGGCTCCCTCGAGGTTGTACCTATGCCATAAGACTCCCCTGCAAAATCACCCTACAGCAATGCACCAGCCTCCGCAATTTCCTGCCACCTTTAAAACTCACCCAGAAACTCTCTTTAAATGCATAGAAATGAAAGAGAAAGCTACTCTTTTGGTCTGTAGTCCTTTTAAAGGGATGATGCTTTTTAGGCTCGGCTTGTAACAGGGAGAAAGAGCTTCCGTTTGGGAAAAAAAAACGAGTGAAAGAAAATCACTTGTCAACCATGCTTTAATTGGTTAACATGGGATGTGAATGGAGGGCCTACAGCATTACTTTAACAGCTTTATTAAAGGTTGATGTTGAAAGCTTACATTTGAGAGCCAGTAGCAGTACATGAATATCAAACGCGGTGCGTGTCCAGAAGCCACAGTTGAGGTTGGCTTGATGTGAGGCCAGTAATCAGCATACAATTGTCTTTAATGATACATTATGGCTATGTTTTTGCTTGCATGACTACCGTGTATTGCTGTGCATTACAAATCTGTGTTACAGCTGAACAGACTGACTGAACAGCTCAGCACTGTACAGACTGCATGGTCATTAACAGCCATCCTTTTAAATAAAACGAAATGGAAAATGTTATACAAAAATGAAAATCCATGCAGATTAGTATATATAAAAAAGAAAAACTGAAAGAAAAAATGGTAAAAACTACTTACACATTTTCTTAATACTAAATAACAAACATTTTATTACTTTTATCTGTAAAAAAAAAAAAAAAAGCTCAACGCTGGTAATAATGATTCATGTTTCTGACCACATCATTATAATAGAATCATTTCTAAAGGCTCATGTAACACTTAAGAGTGAAGTAATTCATGTGAATAAATTACATTTTAAGTATATATTTAAATACATTTTAATCATGCAAAAGTGGATTCAAATTTAGCAATGCATGTAAAAAAAATAGAGAGACAGACAGACAGACAGACATTTTAAATGTAAAAGTCTAGCATACACTTGGTGGGAAGAAAAAAAATACATCCAGTTTATTCTGCTAAGTATCTCCTTCTGTGTTCCTAAGACACCATCCAAATATAGGATGACATGAAGACAAGTAAATGATGACAGAATTTTCATTTTTAGATGAACTATTTCTTTAATAAGAACTGTTGAGTCTAATGAAGAATTCATCTCTCTCTCTCTCTCTCTCTCTCTCTCTCTCTCTCTCTCTCTCTCTTGCTTTCTTGCTTTGTATAAAGATGAGTAATGTGTGCAGTGCTGTGCAGCACATGAGGGAATATATTATCCTCCTCGGCCTGTCCTGGCAATGATGAATGTCCAGGGTGTGAGCACTGCAGAGTCGCCCCCACTCACTCTCGCCTTTCGTTCCTTCACCCTCCCTTTTCCCTCTGACACTCTCGCTCTCTCTTTATCTGTCCTTTTCTTTTATTTCTGTATTTCATGTTCTCTCATCGCCATTACCTACCTCTCCTTGAAATGGCACAGTTCCGTAAATAAAACAAGAAGCGTTAAAACTTGGGCACTGACAGGATGGGTTCAAAGTGGATGCCTAAAGGGCCGTTCAAACTGGAAATCAAGAATGTCTTTAGTGCTTGTGTTGCATCTTGCCAAATCTGACTCATGACCAGTGGTGGTGGTTCTCATGTGTGGTACAAAATTGCACTGAATTTTCTTACTTAGAGCTTTTGTCTTGTTTCTAGTCGTATCCATACGTTCTTAAATCAAGAAGCATTTTCTAGACAAGTAAAAAATATAGTTTTGATTTCAGAGAGAACTGTCAAAATTAAGCACCTTTTCCTTAAAACAAGCTGAATAATCTGCCAGTGTGGTAAGCAAAATGATCTGAAAACAAGATTGTTTGCTTACCCCACTGGAACATTATTGAAGAATTTCTATTTTGACTAGAAACCTCTAATTAAGAGGATGTTTATACAGTTGTATCATTAAATATCTAGTTATTTTCCCCAAAAATGCATTGTACAATGGTGGGTAAGCAGAGTGTTCAAACTGTCAAACTGTTCAGAAAAACCTTTCGAATTTTTGGTTTTGTGTTTTTTTTTTGTGGAGTTTTGTGGAGTGTATTCACTTGAGTCATTTTAAGAATTCAAAACTGATTTCATTTTTTTATGACTCAATATCTTTATTTTTTTTTACATGTATTCACAAACAGCTACATAACACACTGCATGAAAGGTAAAATGAATATGATGAAGGTGATGACAGAATTTCATTTCCGGTGTCCTTTTCCTGTAAAACTCAATAACCACAATCATGATTGCAATAGGGGAAATGGATAACTCTGCAGAACTCTGTGACTTTTTGTGCACTCCAAATTGTATAATATAGGCTAATTTAACATCATTAGACATCTCGTGCAAAATGTCATTGTAAGTTAAAAGTTAGCATTGTGTGATCATGGACTCATTTCTAAGGGGGCACATAAACTGGTAAAATCATTACTTTTTTTCTTTTAAATTATTATTTATTTTGATACAAGCTTCTGTCAAATGATAAGTTCAACCTTTGAAAGTCAAGAATTTTGGTTTCGTTGCATTGCATCTGGAGAAGCTGTTTTTGAATGCAAAAACTCATTCTGTGTGAGTGGCCCGTAACCCTGTCCTCTTCATCATTCCCCCAGAGCCCAAATGTTTGCCAGCATTACAGGTTTCCAGTGCCAGCTGAGTTCCAACACACCTGGGATGCAAAATGTGCATAGATGTGCTCCCTTCTCAGCTAACAGCCCATCCAATATGTCTTCTTGATCTACGAGTTTTGTTATGAAGAGCCTTAAGATGTGCTTTGGCATCTACTCAGAACAAGTTCATGGCAGCACTCCATTCTCATAATGCCTCTCTGGATAACTCATTCTCCAGCCGCTGTGACAATGAACGATTTAAATTGTTTTCTTGGAAAGAGCTCATAAAATTAGAATGTAAACTGCTTCTTCTGGGTCAAGTTTGTCAAATCTTCCATACTAGAGGTTTCCAATTTTGTGGGTGGTAATGGTACCCATTTGCGTATTTGGGTCAGGATAGGTAATGCTAGATTGGTGTAAAAGGCTAAAACATCAACACGATGCTTGTGTAACATCTCCACTGAACTAGAGAAACCCCAGTGCAGCTATTAGTCTGCCTGGTTGAGAGGCAGTGTTAGACAGGAGGTTCTGGCCTTGCTGATGGTCCAGCGCAATAAAGGCGCTGCAATGCTGAAAGTTGTACACCAGCAAAGAGCTGCAAAATAGATGCACTCGCATTAGTGCTCTGCCTGGCGCCCACTCAGAACCCGACCGAGATTAATCACCTGTCACGACGGGTTGTTTTCTACTTCTCCCTCTCTTTCTCTTTCCCTCTCACTGTTTTCCTTTCTCTCCTTCTCTCTGTTTTCCTTTGCGGGGGAGAACGATACACAGACTTGCCTTTAATTCTGCTCGCCTGCCCACAGGCGCTGTAGGGTTGTGCCAACTCTGCAGCAGACCACTCTCTGTGTGTGTGTATATGTGTCTGTGTGTTTATACACCGCTTCTGTGCAGTTAATGAAGCCATATGCAACACAAACCAATAATCAAAGTACAGTGAGGTGCCTTTGGCTGAATACCAATTACTCAGGGTCTTATGCCGTCCCCTGTTGGGCTCCACTTCAGTCTGAGATGCCAACAAGGGCGTTTCTAATGCAGATATACCACTCCCACTGAGAGAAGTGAGTGTGTTTATGGAGGTGGATGCAAACAGTCACACACACACACACACACACGCACACACACACACACGCATGCACGCACGCACACACACACACACGCACACGCACACACACACACACACACACACGCACGCACGCACACACACACACACACACACACCCACGCACACACATACTGAATGTCATAACCCCTTTCTGATGCCATTAGCTCTCATCCCATCAGCTGTTCTGAGCAGGCTGAGGAAGCTGTTTGGTGAAATATTTGTATACACATTACCCTAATAACCAACAGTGCAAACCACAGAGCATTAAAACACACTTAATTAAACATGCACACTGATTATTCACCCTAAAAAAACACTGTTAAGGCTGGTTTGCAACCAGTAATTTTTGTTTTCTTTGAAGAATATTTTAATCAGTTTTTACTCTGTGAGTATATTAATTGCTGCTCTTTTGGCCCGGTGAGTTAATAGAAAAGCAAATTCTCTTGAACTGAAAATAAACTTTAAAAAAAGAAAATGTCTTTATTTACTCACCTTTATGCTGTTACAAACCTGTATGACCTTATTTCTTCTTTAGAATACAATGAGATATTTTTAAAGCAGAGGCAACTAATTTTTACCAGCATTATTTAAGGGGTATTCTATTACAGTACATTCTGCAGAACAGCAAACATTATTCGTATTTAGAACAACACATAAATGGATGAGAAAATGATGACAGCATTTAGATTTGGTAAAAAAACAAAAAAACAAAGAGATTAGATCACATTAGTAACTCGTTTGTTTAACGTGTTGTTAGTTAACATTTTCCAATTTTTTCTAACTATTCCAATATTTATATTGGGACATAAAAAAGTAGATTAAATAAAGTAGATTAGAATTCATATACACTGCCAATCCAAAAATAAGTCACCAGATGGATTTAAACTAAGCAAATAGGTAATAGCCTCCCATTGGATAATTATAGCATTGATAAATAAGATTCAGCTGGCATTCAAGATATTTAACCCTAACTGATGCAGAGAGTAGCTTATCATTTGATCCATTTTTGATCATGATACCATTAACCAAGATGATCTGTTTCAGAAGGGTCAAATTACTGGCATGCGTCAAGCAAAAAGAAAAAAAAACATCTAAGGAGATTGATAAAACTACTGAAGTTGGGTTAAGAACTGTCAAACGCATTATTAAAAACTTGAAGGATACTGGAGAACCTTCAAGGAAGAAATGTAGTTGAAAAAAATAAACCTTGCAGCATGAGATGTCATTTTTCACACATGAATTGGCCAAAACAGAGATCAAGTCTTAACCCTATTGAAAATCTTTGGGCTCTTTCCTCAGTGTAGAAGACTTTATGCAACTCTCTCTTCATGTACAAGATTTTGAAGAAAAATGTATGCATCTCTGGATGGGAATAAATGTTGTGACATGCAGCAGCATATTGTAACAATGTCAAGGTAATTATGTGCTGTAATCAAAGCTAAAGGTGGTCCAACAAAATATTAGAGTGTGTGACTTTTTTTTTGGACGGACAGTGTATATTTTTGATTGTTTACAGCTTCCACTAAGATGCATTCATTGATCTTAATGTTTAGCCTTTGCAGCACAAGAACACTAGTATAGAAATGCTCAATTTGTTTTTATTGTGACTAAACACCTGCATCTACAATAGCTGTCCTGTTCAAGACCATTAGACATTTGATGAGAAAAATCTATAGTCTACTAAGCCTGCCTGCAATTTGTGAAATGCTATCAAAGACTTCCTCATCCTAGGGCTTCATGTCTCCTGTTTTATAATCAGCCTCCTACACATGTACTAATCAGAGGCTTTAATCAGAACAAGAGAGCCCCACAAATAACCAACTCATCCGCAGCAATTACGGACTTCCTTGTGCATCAGCCACATCTTGAGGTGAATCTCACTGAGGTGGGATTAGTTTCAATGTAAATGTGTCCTGGTACAACTTGCCTGGTCACAATTACATCTCTAAAAAAAGTGATCCCTAAGCTATCTGAGACATGCATGAATACATTTCATGTAAACTAAAAGATGTGCTAACAATCAGTTACATTATTAATATTTGGAATATGTAAGTTGCTGTTGCGGGGCAGCACGGTGGCGCAGTGGGTAGCACAATCGCCTCACAGCAAGAAGGTTGCTGGTTCGAGCCTCGGCTGGGTCAGTTGGCATTTCTGTGTGGAGTTTGCATGTTCTTTTTGTATCTAAAAACAAAATTGTTTCTGGAATTTAAGTTTGAGATTAATTATTTACTATAATTAATATACTTTTACTGTAAAACGTCCTGGTTACGTCCGTAACCCACGTATGAACACCCGTGAACCTGTGAGGGCGGATAGCGAATTGAATCGCATAGCCGAGTCTGATCGTCCGCATGAGCCACCGCGACGGACTGGGCAGCGCTAACCAGGCTGGCAGAGCCCGCGCTAATGGCACCATCGGACTGATCAATGACATGCCAACGGAGGGGCAGCTCGGGAGGGGAGTGCTCACCCCGGGAAGCAGAGCGGCCCGAGGAAAAGCTAAAAATAAGAGAGAGTCTCTTACCTTCCTCCCTGGATCCCGCGATGAGGCTGGAGTGAGAGAAAGGAGCCCGTCCTCTTGCACTCCGTGAGCCTGTGGCGAAGGGGCCCGGCGCTGCGAGCTGGAAGGCGGAGCGTCCCAGACTGGCAGGGCTCGGGTTTGCACATCCGGAGAGAGGGAAATTTGCTCTTTTTTTGACAATTTGGGTACCGCTGGCCCGGAGGCCAGCAGTGGTGTTTTTAAAGTCTTTGCTGACTGTAGGTGTCCTCGGCCCCCCACCGAGGAAAGAGCAGGTTCCCTCTTCTCCGGATGGCCCGTCTCAGGGACGCTTCGCGGTCCGTTTACCGGACTTAACGGCGCCCTGGGGCGGTGGCGTCACGATCCTGCGGGAGGCTCGGCGTTGCCGCTTAGCCGGTGGAGCGGGCAGTGGGAGCGGAGCAAGTTTTGGAGCCGCGGGTGGATGCCCTCGGCGAGGGGCAGCCGAGATGGATGGGGCAGCGGGGAGAGCAGTTTTCCGAGCCCGCTGATAGATGACCTCCCCCATCGCCTGGGACTGTTCCTTCACCACCGAGAACTCCTGGGTAAAGTCCCCGACGGTGTCGCCGAACAGGCCAGCCTGGGATATGGGAGCGTTAAGAAAGCGAGCTTTGTCAACATCTCTTATATCGGCCAGGTTTAGCCAGAGGTGGCGTTCCTGGACCACTAATGTGGCCATCGTCTTCTCCAGGGCACGAGCAGCCGATTTGGTGGTCATGAGAGCATAATCGGTTGCCGTGCGGAGCTCATGCATTAAGCCCGGGGAAAAACCACCCTCCTGCAGCTCAGCCAACTTCTCAGCTTGGTAGCGTTGATAGGTGGCCATAGCGTGCAGAGCGGATGCAGCCTGTCCCGCAGCAGTGTAGGGTCTGGCCGTGAGAGACTCAGATAACCTACACGCTTTGGAAGGAAGTCTGGGTGGACCTCTCCAGGTGGAGGCGCCCCGCGGGCAAAGATTGACCGCGATAGCGCGCTCCACCTGGGGAATCGCCTCATAACCCCTGGCTGCTCCACTATCAAGGGTGGTGAGAGCGGGAGCGCACGAGGACCGGGCAGAGAAAGGTGCCCTCCATGCCTGCGTGAGCTCACTGTGTACTTCCGGGAAGAAAGGTACGGGGGGGTTTGGAGGGTCTTGCCCTTCTAGCCCCCACGTAACACCCATCTAAGCGGTCCGGCCGTGGTGCTGGGGGACAAGCCATCTCCAGACCCACGGCCGAAGCAGCCCGGAATAACACGGCTAACATGTCCGATTCCAGATCCGAGGCCGCATTGACCACCCCGGAGGGTGGCAGAGGGTCCGGATCTTCATCGGAGCATGTTAGCCCGCCCTCCGATGCAGCGATGGACATAACGTCCTCAGTGTCATCTAATGAGAGCGCGGCCATCCCGGGGGATGGACCAGCGCACTCACTCGAAGCTTGGACAGAGCCAGCTGAGGAGTGAGGGGTCAGCGGGCCCTAAGGCGATGGATAAGCCCCCACTGTAACCCTCAGGCCTGCCCGTGTGCTAACCGCATGGCGGGGAGCAGCAGGGGTGACGCACCCTAATGCAAGGGTGCGCCGCGACCTTAGCTGTGCAACAGTTAAGCCCTCGCAGTGAGGGCACCAACTGTCCGCAAGCACCGCATCAACATGCCGGACCCCTAGACATGTGACGCAATACTCGTGCCTGTCATCCGGGGAGAGGAAACCACCGCATCCAGAAATGCACGGTCGGAACGGCATCTTTAAAAAGACACGTTGTTCGACCGTGTGCTCTCTTAGGGAATTCTGCTCTTTTAGTGTGAAACTGCTCTTTTAGTACACCAGTGAAATACCCAGGGGACGTAAAACCCAGATCAAACGCCGCTGTTGCGTCTTCTCCCGCACTGGTGATAAACACTGAAACTTCAACAGTCAGGTTGGCAGAGTAGGTCTTCAGTCTCGTGAGAGGGTCTGAAGCAAATAAATTCTGAGGCTCACTCCACAGCGTGCAGCTTAAATAGCGCTGATAGCTCATTGCTGCCAGCTGTGGAGCAGAGCTCTGCCAATGCAATTTGGCATTTCATTGGCCTGTTTTCTTACTCTTCAGAGTGATTGGTCATCTGACGCACTCCCATAGTCTGTTCTACAGATGCACGTTGAAGTTCCCGTATGAAGGGGAACTAAAATACCTCTTTTGCTCTTAAACTATTAAAGATATAGTTGATACAAAAAAAATAATTTTACTCACTATTTACTCATCCTCACCTAGTTTAAAACCGTTTCTTTCTTCCATTGAACACAAGATAAAATGTTTTTATATTATGTGAGAAACCTGTAACCATTGAGTTCTATAGTAGGAATAAAAAAACACGGAAGTGCTTTTTTCAGCATTTTTCAACATTTCTTCTTTTGTGTTCAACAGCAGAATGAAACTCAGGTTGGTGGAAAGTGAAGGTTGAGTAAGTGATGACAGAATTTTAAATTTTTGGTGAATTATCCCTTTAAATGTATGTCTGATAATAAGAATACTCTAGTTCACTGAAAACATTGGATCATGTCCAATTAAGGGAGAAGGCATACTATAAAATAATTAGCTTAATTCATAAAAAGCTAGTAGATTTATATAGGGGAAAAAAACAGAAGAAGGCTATCAGAACCTCTCTAGTAATCACATCCTTTGTGGTTTAAAAATCACATTTTACATTTCCACAATATTATTACAAATGCAATTACTTGTTCAGCCATATTACAGTTTGTTTAGATGATTTGTTTTTATATACTTTTTTTTTTTGTCCTGCAGACATCCATGATGAGAATGGACTGAGACCTGTTATGGTGTACATCCATGGTGGATCCTACATGGAAGGAACAGGGAATATGATTGACGGCAGTATTCTAGCCAGCTATGGAAACGTCATTGTTGTGACCCTGAACTATAGGCTGGGAGTGCTGGGTAAGTCATTTGTTTTTCATTAAATGGTGGATGGTTTTGATTGGGAGATATCTTGCTGACCTGTTTTATATTCAGCCACTTGCATGTGTAATAAAGATATATGGCTGTTTTAAGAGGCTCTTGATCTTGGAATTGCTGAAAAGGATATGGGTCATAGGCTTAAAAATTTAAAGAATATAAAATGAGGATGTAAATCAGTTTAAATGGATTAGATGCAATATACTCGAATTCAAGCAAATATTCCTGAAAGTTTATTGTACTTAATAAAATAAAAGTTATGTGAAGTCAAAATCAGATGAAGGTGAACTTAAACTATTTGTATTTAAGGAATTTTCTAGTTCCAGTATGAGAATCCGGACTGAAATACATGTCTTTTTGTGTGTGTGTGTGTGTGTGTGTGTGTGTGTGTGTGTGTGTGTGTGTTTTTTCACAAGAAGTAATACATGGACTTAGTGCTTAATGTTTTGTTGTGTTCAGGGCTTTCTGGGCTTTCTGTTGTTTTTGTAGGGTTACGGTTGTGGTGTAGAGATTGAGGATTGAAGACTGGTTGTACTGGTTGTACAGTCTGTGAGTTCTATATATTTTTTAGGCATCCATCGAGTACTGAAAAATGTCTTGTCATTTGGTACCAAGTTTTGATGCCTAAAATATATAAATCTTGTCAGTGTTAAGCCTGGGGCACACCAAGTCAACGTCAAATAACTTGTGGTGATGAAAACTACCTGCGTTGTTGCCTTGTGTCAGCTACATCTGGTCTAGTCTGGACCAGGCATCACAAAGCTGTGCATGAACAAATCAAATGGACAACAGCCGACTGAAACAGGAAAATATGTTCTGCGCCTGTGTGAGAAGATGTATCTTTCCATACCCACAGGTGGCAGTATAGGAGATATTGTCATTCCATCTGCTGTAAAAAAAGATTAGTTGACTTTACGTAAAATAAGTGAGTGAACCTGTTGCTTTTAAAGTTATTAGTTGACTGCATAAAAAAGTAAACACATTGCTTTATAATTGTAAAGTAAATGAACAATATGGGGGCGACATGGTGGCTCAGCACTGTGGCCTCACAGCAAGAAGATTGCTGGTTCGAGTCCCGGCTGGGTCAGTTGGCATTTCTGTGTGGAGTTTGCATGTTCTCCCCGTGTTCGCGTGGGTTTCCTCCGGATGCTCCGGTTTCCCCCACATTACAAAGACATGCGGTACATTTGAATTGAATAAACTAAATTGGCTGTAGTCTATGTGTGTGGATGTGAGTGTGTATGAGTGTTTTCCAGTACTTGGTTGCAGCTGGAAGGGCATCTGCTGTGTAAAACATATGCTGGATAAGTTGGTGGTTCATTATGCATGATTATAAAAATTGAGTTAAGTCATATTAACTGTTCCAAGTTACAATGGGTTCACTCACCTTTTTTAAGTAAAGCCAACTTGTTGCTTTTTAGGCTATGGGTTTACTCACTTTTTTAAGTAAAGTAAATAATCACTTTTTACAGCTGATGAGAGGCAATGTGTAGAAGTCACCATACAAACTAGCCAGACAGATACTCATAGATTGCCCCACACTGCCCAATGGCTGACCATCAGCTTGGTATATTTTTGAACTAAGAGTGCATGACTGCAAATCTATGGCAAAAAGAACTGAGCGCCCCACTGACGCTGTCACATGAGGTAAATTGTTTCACAAGAGGATAACCAATTTACACATGTGAAAACTGTAGTCCGCATGAGTGAAATCCACGTGCATGCAGCACATCTCCAGTGTGTGGAAGCCAGATGGATGAGAGAAAATGTTTCTCTGACAAGAACACAAGCACTGCTTTTGCTTTTTTTTGCTCACATGTTCACTTTTACTTTTGCCAGCCTTGGGGCTGGGCTTACTGTTTTAATAGTAACCTAAAATGTCGTTGGTTATATTCACTGTGCAAAATTTTTTTTTGCACAGTGAAAACAGAAAAAAAAAAAGTTTCTTTTCTCAGGCAATCCATCTCATGAACACGTGAAAATAATTATGGAACAAATAACAGTATTAATAGACAAAAAATACACTTATTTTGTTTAACAACATACTTAGTTTACATCTCAATTGGCACATAATATAGCTACACATTTAATATTGTGTATATAGTAATATACCTGAACTTACATTTTTCAATTTGTATGTTTTATGTTCTCTATTGACTTAATATTTAATTTCTTTATTATATGTGTTTTTTTTTTTTTGTTGTTCTGTCACAAATGTCCTCGACAAATGAAAACAAATTCCTCGTATGTGTAAGTATACATGGCAATAAAGCTCTTTCTAATTTTGATTCTAAAATCAGCTGATATTGTAACAGTTTTTCAATGATCTATAATTCAGATGTGACCTAAGATATGGCATCATGGTCAGAAATCTGCCTTTTATTTTAATTTACTTTCAAATGACATGGCTGTTTTAAAATAATGCATTAGAATGCGTGACTTCGCATCATGTCCAGGCAAAGCTGACCTCATTAAACATAATGATTATCTCCCAAAAAGTAGTGCTTTCTAAAAGTGAAAGTCCACACTAGATTTTTTAAATCCTTCATCATTGATTGGAGCACAGCTATAACGTAGGATGATTAAATTACATTTAGTCGTTTAGACTCTTCTCGTAGTGTAGGATAACTATAAAAAAAAAAAGAGACCACGGTTTTATTCCCAATCTTCCACTTCAGCTGTTTTTACCACTCGTTATCGGCTCCAGCTCCCTGTGTGTCTGGCTATATTTAGATATGTTGGAGCCAAGGGGAAAAGGTATAAGCCTGCTGGAAAAAGTGTGCACGACAGGGAAACAAAGACAGTAGTTGTGGAAGTGAAGAAAGTGGCAGAGAGACGGAAGACAGAAGCGAGCGAGGCCTTTGTTAAACGTGTTTCAGTTTCTCTGCCTGACAGCGCTCAGCATGAAGGTGATGGAGACAGTCTAAAGTGTCTGGCTATCTCTGTCTTTATGGAGAGCAGTTTGAAACGTAGTGCTTGTTAAAAGCAAGTGAGATTGGAACATGTTCCGAAGCATGTCAAATTGCTGGATTGTGTGTTTTTGTACCCCTCTACAGAAAGCAAGAGCTCTTTCTCCCTGACAAAAAGTCATACTTTAAGGCCTATGATGTGTCTTGGTGGCAGTGCGCATGTGTGTGTGGGGACTCAAATGTGTATACTGACATGGGTTTAAACAGGTTATAACAATGTTAAATTTTATGAGGACATATCATGTGTCCTCATAAATAAAAACACTTAAACATTGTTCTAACATTTTTATTAATTTTAATTTTATTTAATTTTTAAAGTTAAAATTCAAGTTTATTTGTATAACGCTTTTCACAATAATTATTGTTTCAAAGCAGCTCTACAAAAGGTGCACATTATTTCATTACAATCAAATTAAGTTAAAGTTACAATCACATATGATTTATTATATACAGACATAGTTAACCTGCAATTTTATAGCATATAGGTGATATAGGTGATGTTTAATGAAGTGCATTTGCGTATTAAGTGTATGTGTTGTCCTTGAAGTCCTCGATGGTTGGCATCATCTCTTCATCTCTTCGTATGTGTTGTCCTGGAGGTCCTTGATGGTTAGCATGCCACACAAGAATTGCTGTAGGAGGACAAAACATACAGTTTGCACATGCAGCATAAAACAATTAAGTCCATGAAGCGTCCTAATAAACCACAAAATAAAGTTGTCTGTTTGTGTGTACTGTCGTTTAGGTGGTTTACCAGGACATACATTTGTATAATGACAGGGGTATGACCTAGGTATTACAACATTAAGGTGGTTTATGATGACATGCCTTGTGTCCTTGTAATTCAAAATGCTTAAAGAACATACTTAATGCCATTCAAAATTTACCACAGGTTTCCTGTAATGGTTGGGTTTAGGGGTAGGGGTGGGGGTGGGGTAGGGGTGGGGGTGGGGTAAGGCCATATAATAACAATTTTCACAGTATAAAATAAATTACGCCTGAGAGTCCCCGTAAACCAACAATACCAACATGTGTTTGTGTGTCTCGTTGGCCCATGCCCAGTCTGCCACCAGCGAGACAGATTTTCTTCTCAGCTGTTTTTAGACCTAGCGCTGTAATGGCTTTATCCAGCTTTCAGACACATGCTCACTGATTAGCCAAGGGTGAGAGGAGCATTCCGGTGTGAAAATGCTATTTGTGGAAAGTCATGCACTCCTTTCCGCTAGTTAGAGGGCAGAAATTATTGGTGAATATATGTAGACGCATTTGAGATCGATGCAGCGACAATTCAGTGTGCATAACAGGGTTGTTGCTGTGATAACCATGTGGGAATTATTACAAGCGCACGGGTATTTATTTTTAATCATTTTGGTCTATATGGGAATGCATGTGTATGAATGTGGATTTTTGTGCGCCTGTTAGTGTGTATCTGTGCTTTGATGGGAATCTGCAGCGAGGCACATGTGGCCTGCTGATGATCCAGTGGAGGCTGTTAGGAGGAACTGAGATGTGTCACTGGCACATGACTCTCTCTCCCTCTCTTTCTCTCTTGCATGACAACATGAGGCGACTGTTGATGTGCTTCATAATACAGCAGAAGGGTCTGTTTCTGCACTTAACTCGCCTGCACGGGGCACTGTTAGTTCCAGTTTGTCATGATGAGTTATTTATGTGTGTGGCACAATTTATTTGTGTTTGCAGCAGTATAGAATAGATGTCAGTTCTGTTTTTGAGTCCTGAATATAGCTATTTTTATGCGCTGTAATAATAAAATAAATTATTATTATAATTTTTTTTTTTGGTGGTTAAAATCTCATTGTTTACTAGCTGAACTGTTTGATTTATATATTACTGTTTAATTAAAGTTTATTTTATTTCAGGTAGAACAGCAAAAGCAGGTTGAAATTAAAATAAATTAATTGAATGTCTTTGGAATTTAATTTCCATACTCCAGAAGCAAGTAAGGACACTGGGGTGAATTGATTATGACTGCATTGCTATTATTTTTTTTGGAGTGAACTGTCTACATTAATATTTTTCGGTAGAACTCTTGTTTTAGCCATTACCTACATAGAGTTAACCTTGCAATTGTAAACACAGAAACATTATTTTATATTTCTCTAACATAATGTGATATGTCATTTAAAAGACATTAAACAACATAGTTCCATGATTTAGAGCAAAAGCACAGTAAAACGACATTACTAATCAGTCAGTAATGACCATTAATGTATAGCAAGACGTCTCAAAAAGATTGTCTCAATTTTCTATGTGCTATCTCACTATCTTTCTCTCTCAAATAAATTAACGTCTGAATGAATGAATGAATGAAAGAATGAATGAAGGAATGAATGGCCATTTTGCTTTAGCCACATTCGCCTCAACCCGGGCTGTTCTCACAGGGTGCTGTGTGACAGCTTTCTCACAGACTTGTGCTCCATCTTATTTAGATGGCTGCTTTTTTTTCTAGTGAAATCATAAAAAATGAAATGCGACAAAAGCCCTATTTCTGATATACATTTACTGAGAAGTGCAATTTGCAATGCACCAATATTGATTTATTTTTTATGGTTGACTTTGACTGCTGACTATGTGGGGTGATTCTTTTTTATTATTATATAAAATTAACAAAGCTCAATATATTTTTATATATTAATATGAATTCAAAATATGTGGTGTTCTTCATAGTTGCTTAGCCATTCATGTGGTAACTATGCTGCCTGGTGGTGCATTATTTATATATATATATATATATTTATCTATGTAATTATTTTGGTACATATGTGTCCCATCTTCACATTGTGTTTACATATTTTACATAATAATTGCAATACATTTAAGAAATCCATCTAGGTTTCTGCCTGGTTGATTGTTGCCTCTCTAGTTTTCACATACGTAATGTAATCAAGTTTAATAGGCAATTAAAATCATGAGACTGTCCCTCATTTAGACTTTAATTCACATCTGTTTGAACATGATTATGCCATTTCTAAACCACTACACTGCTATAGGTAACCAGATTAAAGCCGTAGTACATATTTTAGTTTTTATTTATTTATTTTTTTTACTGTGCTAACAAACCTCTAGAACACATGCACATCTTGAGCTTTTTCAGTCTATAACCTTAAAATGGAACCACAGAGATTACTAGAAAATTGCAGTCCATCTTTTTTCAAACAAGACATTAAAAACCTTCCCAAATCACCCTTTCAGTCATTTTACACACAGTAGCTTTGCGCTAATAGACCCCTCTGCAGTGGGTCAATCTCCACGGAGTCTTTATCCTATTTACTTCTGTGTTTGTCAGTCTGTCTCCACCACGGCCTGGATGGTTCCGATAGTCTCTTAGTCAAGTCAAGTCAAGTTTATTTATATAGCGCTTTTCACAATGTAGATTGTGTCAAAGCAGTTTAACATAGTTCTAGTAAAGTCCAGATTTCAGAGTTGAAGTTCAGTTTAGTTCAGTTCAGTGTGGTTTAAATTTCACTGCTGAAAGTTCAAACACTGTAGAGCAAATCCACCGAAGCACAGCTCCACAAGTCCTGATCCGAGCAAGCCAGTGGCGAGGAAAAAAAAACTTCACCAATTGACGAAGTGAAGGGGAAAAAAAACCTAGAGAGAAACTAGGCTCTGTTAGGCACGACCATTTTTCATCTGGCTTCCTGTTCAGAGCTGCAGTCTAGGTGCTGGAGGCTGAAGAAGCTGCACGTCCATCGTGGAGAAGCTGCAGGTGTGAGTAGGGCACCTGCAGGCGGTCAGGTTGGCCCGCAGGATCATTGTGGGGACTCGTTTATCACAGTGGTCATTCAGGAATCAGTCTCATGCACTCCATTTCTCCATGACGACCACAGCATCAGCTCAGGATATGACCTGGTCCAGGATTATGGATACCTTGGGATCATCTCTTCACAGGTTTTGGATCGCATCAATGGTGCTGCATAGTCTCTAGGGACCTCGGAATGAGTATCCCCAGGTGGAAATAGAGAATAAAGAAAATAATTAGTGTAGCTGCTGTTCATAGTGTATTTAAACGAGATGCAAAAATGGAGTGTTATAGATGAAAATAGCAGTTAAATAAGCAAACATAGAAACAAACATGTAAAGCATATGAGAGTTTCTAACACAATGTCTGGTGTATTGAGGAGTGTGTCCTACAGGTGATGTCGAGCCAGCTCACCTGCGTGGAGCACATTTATGCATCATACTGTTATGCGATGCATTGAGTGTATGCTTTACTAAAAAAAAAAGATAGGTCTTTAATCTAGTTTTGAACTGAGAGAGTGTGTCTGAGCCTCGGACATTATCAGGAAGGCTATTCCAGAGTTTAGGAGCCATAAATGAGAAGGCTCGACCACCTTTACTCGACTTTGCTATTCTAGGTACTACCAGAAACCCTGAGTTTTGAGATCTTAAAAAGCGGGTTGGATTGTAGCGAGACAGAAGGTTAGTTAGATAAACAGGAGCTATTTTGGAGGCCTTTGAGTCTCTACAGCAGGGCAAAGACAGGCACAGCCCTGGGGACCAATGCCAAATGGGCTTCAGTCCTCTGTAATATTTAGATGAGGAGAAGGAGAAACAGAAAGATTAGGAGAGACAGAGAATGAAAAACAAAGGACTTTTTTGGGTCTCATTTTAGCAATAAAAATATACTGGCACAGTAATAATGGAGAGAGTTTGCCTGGTTGTCTGTGGGTATGTCACGCTGTCCTCAACCGCCGAAAGGCAGAGTTGTTTGTTGTTGTCTCATGGCAGCTCTAATGAGTTTGCTTTCTTTGTGCATAAAAACACAGAGAAACTGGAGGTTTTGTAAGGTAATGACCAGAAAGATCAGTGCAGGGCTGGGGCAGGTGAATATTTTAAGAGTGGACAGGAGTGAAGTACATCAGAGAATATTGACAAGATTAAATATAGCATGTCGACACCAGGAGAGGGAGAGTCGAATCAAGCTGACAGAGAAGTTAAGGTGAGAGATGACTTGTGGAAATAAAAGGGGAATAAAAGAAAGAAATTAGAGAGTTTTGTGGCAAGGAAATGTTTGAGGATACATTTTAAAGGACATTAGAGCTGTGGCCTAGAGGTTAGCACATGCTGTAGAGGCATTTTAGAGAATTTTCCTGTAATTTTTCCAACCTAAAATATTGCTTCTGATTTTCTATCTATCTATCTATCTATCTATCTATCTATCTATCTATCTATCTATCTATCTATCTATCTATCTATCTATCTATCTATCTATCTATCTATCTATCTAT
>CAIGQV010019186.1:19144846-19187213 GCA_903798115.1 Danio jaintianensis | reverse complement strand
ATTCATTCATTCATTCATTCATTCATTCATTCATTCATTCATTCATTCATGTTTGTTTGTTTGTTGACTGAATGCATTACCACATGCATTTTCATTATGCATCTGAAGTAAGCTCATAATATTTCAGACTCCATTTTAACCTCAATTTTGTATTACATTAGGTAGCTTGCATCACTAAGTATAATTTTAACAAAAATGAAGATAAATAGAACCACAGTCATTTCTGTGGCAGAGTAATTAATCTTCTTTCAATTATGAAAATAAAAAAATGACAAATTGAAATCCTATTTAATTGAATTGTCTTCCTTTTTTATCTGTACAAATGTTGTTATCTTGCTTTATTATGCAGACAGGTATTTCTTACACTATTATTTTGATTATTTTTGTCTTACTTTTGACCACAAGGGTTTGTAGAACAAACAGTTTTACCATCTACTGTGCTTCCATACTCTTTAGCATCGAATGAATCAGACATTTATTTATTTATTTATTCATGTACAGTATGTATGTATGTATGTATGTATGTCCAAATTCCTGTTCCTGTTAAAACTTCCTGTTGTGCACAGCTAATTCAATTCACCTTACAAAACCTTACACCTTATCTCAATTTTTATATCCTTAGAGTTTCGCCCAGGCCTGCAATAACCAGAAACTGGATCAAACAAATGTGTGTTGTTGTTTACAGACCTGCAGACATCAGTAAACATTCCTCCTCCTGTCATCTCAGATATGCACGGTCTGGCATCATCAAATCTCCACACAGACACGAAGAGCTCAATTTGACCTCAAAGTGGACCTTCTTTTCCAACCAGATGTACTGGAGAGATCTGGCCTTGTTTTCCCCATAACTCCAGATGGCCTGGTCCCTTTGAGAGGAGGAGACCTCACTGTGTTGATTGGTTAATCCTATAAAAACTGCGTGAAGTGCTGTGGATGACAGCTTGTCGCTCAGGGATGCAGTGTGTTGGGGCACAAGAGGGCAAAGGGTTAATATGAATCTGGCCTTTGCATTTCCTGCCAGTTCAAGCCTCGTGTTCAGTCACGCTTTACCCTGTTTTAGGATGTTGTGCCAGGGGAGATGCAGAACTCTATGCCCTGCACACATTCGGATGCTAATGTGTTGTTTGCCTGATTAAGCTGTGGCGTGACAGTGCCACAGGATGGTGGATGTAATTGCAAAGAGCACTATATCTTGAAATTACAACTGCATCAAGGGAGCTTGTGAAAAAAAAAAAAAAAAGGAACAAGGGAGAAGGATAATGAAGCATTACGGGAAAAGTCATGTAAACATGCAATGCCTTGACCTTGACATGGCACGGGTAATTTAGGTACACTAAATTGTTTTATTTGTGTCCGTTCATTTATTGTTCTCTGAGCAAGTGTAAGTGGGGTTAAAGGGGGCTCTCACCTGCAAGCTACATGGCATCATTGCAAATATTGAATCATGGAAAAAGAAAAAGAAAAAAAAAAAGAAATAGGATAATACATTGACTGTAAAGATGAAAATTCTAAGCTGAAGTAAGCAAAACAGCATCTCACTAGTAAAGTTTGATTGATTAGGAAGTATTACATTTTTGTCTAGAATTTCTTTAGCATCTCCATGTGGTCGTAGTTGATTTCACTTGTCTAAAATGTAATGAAGTCTGAAAAAGCACTAAACCAGCTCTAATGTCATGTTTACATATTGTATAGTGTGAATTACAATTTTTAATTATTATTATTTTTTTTATTCTTCCTTCCTTCCTTCCTTCCTTCCTTCCTTCATTCATTCATTCATTCGTTGTTTGTTTGTTTGTTGACTGAATGCATTTGACCACATGCATTTTCATTATGCATCTGAAGTAAGCTCATAATGTTTCAGACTCTATTTTTTAGACATTTTTTAACCTGAATGTATTGTTGACCACTTGTGAAAAGAGGACAAAGAATAATCATGACTACTAACTCCTAACTTAGGAGTCTAATTTAAGTTTTTTTTTTTTTTTACTTAAGTTAGCAGATTCAGTGGAAAAGCATAATTTATAACTAAATTTCAAAAATATAAAGAACAAACACTACAGTATGTGAAGCATCTTACTAGACAGCAATGACGGTGATATGAAACTGACAGATAAACAGATCAAGGAATCAAGGAATAGGGTGACGGGATGTCAGCTTGGTATATGAGAGGACCAGCAGCAGGAATTAAAATGCACCACCCATTTAAATGCATCAGATCATGTTCATCATGTTTCTTGTCATGTTTGTGTCATGTATGATACTGCTATTACCCACAACCCCAGTATCAACACGCTGTCTTTAACACATTCAAAACATTCAAACATCTGCATCAGTATGCAGAAAATGTAGTGCCGGAACAGCAGCAGCAAAAGAAGGGACTAGAAACGGTTTGAAGGAAAAGCTTTTCTGGGATTGGCATGGAGATGATGAAAATGTAACTGCCTTGGCAAAGCTGTTGCTTTGCTAAGGCTTTTCTAGCTTTGCTTTATAGCCGAAGGAAGGTCTGATCTTCATTCTCAAGGGTTTCTGGAAGATGGTATTGATAGGAGAGGTAAAAAAATGTGTATGATGTGAATATATAAGGCAAAATGATTAGCCCTCCTTTGAAATATTAATTATTTTCAAATATTTCTCAATATTGAATGAAGCAAGGACATTTTTACAGTATTTTTGATATTGTTTTTTATTTTGGCTGCATGGCATAAAAGAAGTAAAAAAAATAAATAAATAAAAAACATTTTAAGGTCAATATTATTAGCCCTCTTAAGCAATATTTATTTTTCAATTGTCTACAGAACAAACCACTGTTATACAATGACTTGCCTAATTAACCTCATTAACCCTGTTAAGCCTTTAAATTGCACTTTAAGCTGAATATTAGTATCTTGAAAAATGTCTACTAAAATATTATGTACTTATGTATTATGTGTCAGAAATTTGTTATTAAAACGAATATGTTTAGAAACACATCTCTCCGTTAAACAGAAGTTGGGGACAAATATAAAATAATTTAAAAAAATTACATTTACATAAAAAAAATGTGTTCCATTAAATACGATTATGTGAAAATGTACATTATAAACAATCTAAGATGACTATATATGTGAATATATTTTAGAATGCAATTTTATTTTTATTTAAAGCAGAATTTACAGCATCATTACTCCAATCTTCAGTTTCACATTGGCCTTTATAACTCATTTAAACAATTTATTTTGCTGCTCAAGAAATATTTCTGATTGTTGCTGATTCATATTTGTAGAAACTGTGAGATACTACTATTAAAAGGAACCATTGATTAGTTCATTCGTTCATTTAAACTGGCAATACATGTCATAGTAAAGACATTTAAAATGCTGCAGTAAAACACATGCTGTTTGAACTTACTATTTATCAAAGAATCCTGGGAAGCTAAATGTGTTCTGCGGTAGGCAGTTTTGTATATTTATATCTTATAATATATTGTATAATGTATACTAAAACATTTTTTTTAATTATGATCCCTTGTGCATCAAACGTGTAAATTTAATATGTGAGTCAATAGTCACACATCATTTTCAGAACTGATTATTCTCCTGTCCTTGTTTAAATACCTGTAAAATAATGTTAATTTTGCAAGCATACAGCTTGCCAAACAAGCAGTCCTAATAGCTGCTAATGTGTGCCAAGTGTTAAATTAGTGCCAAGTGTTAAATAAACTCCATTTGGCTAGTTCTGTGAAAAAAGATCCTCTTTGTTTTCCCAGAGAAGGAGGGACAATAGCAACACGATGATGTAGTGCCAAATGTACTGCTGCACAGTATCGCACACTTTAACTGCCAGTGAAGGCAAAATCTTAACTTGACAACCATGATATTTAAAATGCAACACCTCACCCCCCTCTCTCTGTTTTGGTCCAACCCCGCAACTTCTCACTTCATTTACTTTTGAATGAGAACCAGGCTCTTGTTAAGAGCCTTATCTCTCCACAGGATATCTTGTGTAGCTTCAGATGGCTACCACTTTTACATCAAAGGTTATTCTCTTTATCCAGTACAGACACTTAAGCCTCTGTCAGAGGACATTACTTAAATGCTCTTATCAAGACATTCTCACATTTGTTCAGAGGTGTTATAGAAATGAAGGAAGAAGGAAAATATATGGGCTCAGCTGGACTCGCCTCAATGAATCATCAGTATGGCTCTATGAACTAAAAACATGCAACGCTTTGAAGAATAAGAATTACAAATTCCCTGGAACTGGAACAATGTTACTTGGTGAAACATGCAATAATAAATTAGGCTATATTGTCATATAATTGTATTAACTGTATATCAAGAAAGAACAAAAAGAGAAAAAAAAGAAAAAAACGTTACCAAAAAAGGAAAAAAGGTGTTACTTTTGTTAAAGAGATGCTTTGTATTAGGTGTTTTTTTTTTTTAAGTTTGGTTTAGCAGTTTTGAAAAGAGTATATGTAAATTTTCACATTGGCTTGTAGGCACAATACATTGAAATATGCCCTAGTGATTATTATTATTATTATTATTATTATTATTTATTATTATTTTTTTTTAGTAGTAGTAGTGTAATTGATAATATTAATAACAATCAATACATAAATACATTCATTCATTCATTCATTTTCTTTTCGGCTTAGTCCCTTTATTAATCTGGGGTCGCCACAGCGGGATGAACCGCCAACTTATCCAGCATATGTTTTACGCAGCGGATGCCCTTCCAGCTGCAACCCATCATTGGGAAACATTCATGCACACTCATTCACACACATACACTACGGACAATTTTAGCTTACCCAATTCACCTGTACCGCATGTCTTTAGACTTGTGGGGGAAACCGGAGCACCCGGAGGAAACCCACGCGAGGCTCAAACCAGCGACCTTCTTGCTGTGAGGCGAACGTGCTACCCACTGCTCCACCGCGTCGCCACATAAATAAATAAATAAATAAATAAATAAATAAATAAATAAATGTTAAACAAGGGCGTCACGGTGGCACAGTGGGTAGCACGAACGCCTCACAGCAAGAATGTCGCTGGTTCGAGCCTCGGCTGGGTCAGTTGGCATTTCTGTGTGGCGTTTGCATGTTCTCCCCGTGTTCCCGTGGGTTTCCTCCAGGTGCTCCGGTTTCCCCCGCAAGTCCAAAGACATGCTGTATAGGTGAATTGGGTAAGCTAAATTGTCCGTAGTGTATGTGTGTGAATGAGTGTGTATGAGTGTGTATGGATGTTTCCCAGTTATGGGTTGCAGCTGGAAGGGCATCCGCTGCGTAAAACATATGCTGGATAAGTTGGCAGTTCATTCCGCTGTGGCGACCCCAGATTAATAAAGGGACTAAGCCGAAAAGAAAATGAATGAACGAGTAAATGTTAAACAATAAAGAATTAATTTAGGTGGAAAGGTGCAGGAAACTCATTTGAAAATGCAACACACGACAAACAGCTACCCACGTTTGTAATAATAATAATAATGGTGTATAAACAGGTTGTTAACAAAACCAAAGCACTTTAAATGAGTTTTGGTAGTTGTTGTGTGGAAGTGAGAAAATAATGAATGTAATTTGAGCAATGTAGTCACTGAGTGATACATAATCTACAGTTTATCTCCCATAGACTGCTTCTGTATTGTAGCTTCACAAATTGACATTGTGTGAAGTTCCAAAGTGATGCTTCTTTCCTCAGTCCTCTGTCCGTTTGTCTAGGTGTAACCTGCTTGCAGCTGACAAATTAGCAGAATAAAATGCTCATTATAAGCAACTCAAATTTACAGTACAGTACACGGAGATGGAGGTCATGTGGAACATCATTCACGTCAATGCTGTTATCATGAGCTGCTTTACTCTGATTTACTGCTTCACTGTGCTTCACTCTTAACACAGTTCATCAGATTACATGTTATATAATTACAATGCAGTCCTTATGGTTTTATTATCACTCTAAACATAGTGTTCTTCTAAGGCTTTGTTACAATTTGTAAAAAAACAACAGTTTATGGTTGAGTTCAAAGAACAATTTTGAACACTTAATTTACAGCCAATGAGGAGTAAGGGGCGTGTCTAGCAAATATTTTAAAAAGGGGTGAGGTTCTGTTGAGTGTGTTTGTTTTGGTGCTTTCAAATATCAACAGTGTTTGTCAAAATTTGCTTAGTGCACATTTAAACATCGAGACACTATGTGCCAAAACAGATCATTACCTTGTCACATTTGCATCTTCAATACTGTGCTTCAGAATATATGTAATATACTATGGTTAAAATCCGTTCTTTTTCTCTTGTTTTGAAAACGGCAATGACCTCAAAATTTAGGAAAATGTTAGTGGTACATTTTTTTACTAACCTGTGCTCTGCTAATTTTAGGCCACAATTTGAACACAATGACACACTTGTTGTGATGTATAGCACAGCAAATCCTGGTTCAGAGCATTATGAATGTACTTTCAAACAGATATTTAAACGCAATTAATAAATGGGAAATTACAGTGGCATATTTTCATTTTGACTTCATTTAAATTCTCCATTAGCCTATTGGCCTGATATGCGAAAAACAGATTAAACATGGATTATGCTATTAGATGTAAAATAAATGCTTAAACGTACAAATGCTGCTTGTGAAGTTACGAATAGTATGAATAGACAGTACAACGTCCAAAAAAAAAGTAAAGTCACTAGTAAAGATTCTTCTTGCTTTATCTCTTTAATATATATATTTTTTTTTCCACATTTAGATTAGTTCCTGAGGTTAGGTGTAAAAGATTGACTGCTTTTTTTAAACACCACTCAAAATTTATGTTACATTTTTGGCTAATTTTAAATTGAGCATACAATTTTGATGTGGTGGTCTGATTGGAATTCGTGAAAAAAATGCTTTAAATATGCTGTTAACAGACATATAAAGGAATGTTAACGGCTTGACACTAATTACTGGATGATCCCTGCTGAGAATGATTTTAATTACATGAGCTAGGATCCGATTAAGGCCTTCACTATAAGTCGATATTCAGAATGTCAACATGAGCTGCACGTATATTAAGCTCCACCAAATTTACTAAAAATACCTCAGTTTTATGGGCAACTCAGTGTGTTTAAATGTCAGTATAGAGATGATCTGGGGCTTTAAAGTCACTGAACATGGAAAACATACAGTATATGTAAAATTCCCTCATCATAAGTGCACAGCTGTTCCATAATGTTGCTTATTTTGTAAGTGACAGATCAAAGCCTTTTGAATTTATTTATTTATTTATTTATTTATTTATTTATTTATTTATTTATTTAATCTGCTTATTCACTTATGTTTGTCTGATTACTGTGAACTTTAAAGTAATTTTAGGGCTTGGATCTCTTCAAGCCCTAGTACTCTAAAATTAATCCTGATTGAGTATTTTATATCAGACTTTGACCAAAAACCATACTGTTAGATGAACGCTTATTACTGTCTGTAATTGTATGTATGAGCAGATTTTGTGCCACAGCTGTTCTCCGGATGATGTTAAGAAGAGACTAAGGAAATCCTGTAACAGCATCTCTATTTTCTGCTTCATCCAAATGATACACAAGAACACATTTTCTTCCTCCATGCTGTGATGAAAGACAAGGGATCTAATTTACACACACAAGATTTCTTTCGCAAGGACAATGCTTAGGGTTACACCATTGCTCAGTTTGGTGTAGTGTTTAGTTAATCTGTCCGCTCGTTGTTTTTTAGGCCAAGGGCACTCTGTGGATCCTTCACAATGAATGCTTGAATTACATTTGATACCAAGCTGTTCACTGAAGCAGGTATCAGCCCGCGGAGCTGAAACTGAGACCTGTCAGAGCAGATGTCGTTCATCCATTGCAAAATTTTAGATAAAGAAGGAGGGAAAATAGAATGTAGTGGAACGTGGAGCTTTCTAGCAACTCAAGCTGAAAGAGAGCAGAGTTTAAACCTTCCACCTCATACTGTATTTTTTTCTTCCACTCTAACTAGATTTTAAAACATGATATTGGAATGCTTAGAAAATAAATTGATGTCCAACAAAGAGTTTTATTCGTTTGGCATGGTAAGGTGACGTATGCATGCATCTTTATTTAAAGATCATGCATGTCTAGAATTGCTGTGCATAAATTTCATCTTTCTCCCAGAGAAATGTTTCAGGCAGTAGTATCTGGCATTTTGACATTTAACAGGCCTCCATCTTAAACTGATGCCATTTCTGTGGTTGTTTTGTTATCTTCAGAAAATGGGCACGACATTTTGAGAGAGAAAAAAAAACCTCAATTTCCTTTTTTCTCCTAAGAAATGGATTCTTCTCCAAGACTGGAGTTGATTAAAGATTAATAAGTCTCATTAAAACATGTATTTGCACACATTTCTGTGAAATCTGCATATAAGTTTTTTTTTACAGAACAAATCGTGATTCACTAATAACTTTTAGACAGAAATTAGTTTAAAATTTATGAGGAAAATATGAAACAACACAAAAATTGCATATTCTGGGTGGCCTTATATTCGTGATGTAATATTTTATACATTTAAATTTCATCTTAAATATCCATTCATTCATTTTCTTTTCGGCTTAGTCCCTTTATTAATCAGGGGTCGCCACAGCGGAATGAACCACCAACTTATCCAGCATATGTTTTACGCAGCGGATGCCCTTCCAGCCACAACCCATCTCTGGGAAACACCCACACACTCTTGCATTCACACACACTACGGACAATTTAGCTTATTCAATTCACCTATAGGTCATGTTTTTGGACTGTGGGGGAAACCGGAGCACCCGGAGGAAACCCACGCCAACAAGGGGAGAACATGCAAACTCCACGCCAACACGGGGAGAACATGCAAACTCCACACAGAAATGCCAACTGACCCAGCCAGGGCTTGAACCAGCGACCTTCTTGCTGTGAGGCGATCGTGCTACCCACTGCGCCACCGTGCAGCCCCTCTTAAATATCTGTGCGTTGTTAAAACATTTTGGCAATACATGCATGGCTTAATAGAGTTGGCCCCCCTATTGCAGTTCTAACATCTTCACTTCTTCTGGGAAGACTTTCCACAAGATTTAAGTGTGATTTTTTTGTATTTTTTAAAAAGAATTTCATTCTTCTAGAAGCTCATTTGTGAGGTCCGGGTCTGATGTTGGATGAGAAGGACTGGCTCACAGTCTCCAGTCTAATTCATCTCAAAGGTGTTCTATTTGGTTAAGGTCAGGACTGTGTGCAGACCAGTCAAGTTCCAAATTAAACTTTCTCATCTCTCATCCATGTGTTTATTGACCTTACATTGTGCACTGATGTGGAGTCTTGTTGGAACAGAAAGAGACCATACCAAACTGTTTCCACAAAGTTGAGAGCATGAAAATGTTCAAAATGTCTTGGTATGTTGAAAGATTAAGATGCTAAGGGGCCAATCTCAATCCCTGAAAAACATAATCCCACACCATAACACCCTTCCACCAAACTTTATACTTGGCACAATGCAGTATGTCAAGTAGCATTCACATGGCAACCACCAGACATGCAGTAGTCAACACTTGCATTAAATAAAAAAGTGGATAAAAATTGTCCTAAGTCAAGAATGGGTGTCGTTCAATAGTTTTAGGACAACTCTGATTAAAGATTTTGATCCACTTCAAATGTTGACTACTGTAGACTCATCCATCAGATTTCCAAACAGAGAGGAGTGTGATTCATCACTCCATAGAACACATCACCACTGCTCCAGAGTCCTAGCATGCGCTGACCCCACTCTTTCATTTTTATGATGAGTTGTTGCTTTGGCGACACGGTGGCTCAGTGGTTAGCACTGTTGCCTCACAGCAAGAAGGTCGCTGGTTCGAGTCCCGACTGGGTCAGTTGGAGTTTCTGTGTGGAGTTTGCATGTTCTCCCCGTGTTCGCATGGGTTTCCGGGTGCTCAGTTTCCCCCACAAGTCCAAAGACATGTGGTTTAGGTGAATTAGGTAAGCTAAATTGACCGTAGTGTATGTGTGTGAATGTAAGAGTATGTGGGTGTTTCCCAGTGCTGGGTTGAGGCTGGAAGGGCATCTGCTGCCAAAACATATGCTGGATAAGTTGGCAGTTCATTTGCTGTGGCGACCCATGATTAATAAAGGGACTAAGCCAAAGGAAAATGAATGAATGAGCTGTTGCTGTTCCCAGTTGCACAGTTGACCATGGAATGTTTAGTAGTGAAGGAATTTCATGAATTGACCTGGTGGCTACCTATCACAGTACCAGATTTAAATTCACTGAGCACCTGAGAGCGACCCATTCTTTGAATAAAACAAATTGTAGAAGCAGTCTTTAGAGAGTATTATGTGGATGGATGTCTTGTGAATTGTGAAATGCAGTATTCGAGACATTTTTAACATATAAATATGACATTTGTCTCCTAGACCTAGATTTACAAAGCTTACCATGCAATTATGGGTCAATAAAACCAACCTAATCTCTCAGAAAAATATATACTTTACAAGGTGGTGATTTAACCCTTGGAAAAAAAATAAATCATTATATTTGATGTGTGTTATATTCTATGTAGTTTTTGAGGTGTAAAAATGTTTTATAGCCCACACCTAATCTCACCCATACATATAACAACTTAGGTATAAGCAGACTGTTTTAAAATGTATGAATCTAAAAATTGAAGTAAATTTGTCTCCAATTTGTGAAATCATAAAACAGTTACGCATTGTGATATATTGTTATTAGTTATTGTAATCCACCCAATTTATTCACAAATGTATTTTTATTGAGCGGGTAGCAGAGCAGTTATTTCACAGTTTGAATCCGCTATTTCAGTTACACTGCTGCTCTGCTTACATATGCTGCATAAATGCACAGTTTGAACCTATTTTTACAAAAGCACATGGGAAAGAGGCTGTTTATACTCTAATTAACAAGATGACATGTAAATTAATATGCATATATATGTGGATTCCCCCTAGGATTTTAATAGAATAGTTCTCCTAGGACCAATCTCCTATAAAGACATGACTATTTTATTTAGGCAGTTTTATTTAAGGGTTGTTCAATGTCTGTTGTATGATTTTGTCTCCTTTTTTAATAATAAAAAACAAGCATGCATCTTCATCATTAAACATGTTACTTTCAATCAATTCAAAGGAAATCTCAAACAATTTGTACAAGTTGTTGATTTTTCTAAGAATTCATACAGTGTGCGATCTATAAAAAAAAACAAAAAAAAACACTTTAATAGGATCATTAATTGGGTGTAAGCAGAGCATAACAAACTGAACAATTGAGATTGTACAAACTTGAATATAACAGGATGATGTAACTATTTATGAGGTGGAGAATAACGTAAACATGTAGATGGTTGGCACGGTGGCTCAGTGGTTAGCACTGTTGCTTCCCGGCAAAACAGGTGCTGGTTTGAAGATCCACTCCTAAACATAATTGTTACTTGGGCATGAACACATAATGAAAACAGAGATGTTGTATATATCTGAATATCGCAGGAAGACATCATTATTTTACAATTTGCCAGTTTCATCTGAATTTGTATAATGTGAATTATAAAAAAACATATGATTTTTGAAAAAAAAAAACTTAAGCACTAAGCTTCACCTCTAAACTTAATCATTATTTGAGCCAGATCATATATGATCATAGACCATACATAATACAAAGTCATGCATTAGTCACAAATTCAGCTACCCTTCAAACAGCAAAGGTTTGTTTAGGTTGTGTTTGCTATTTTTTAAGCAGAGTGAATCTATGGTAGTTATTACACTGCTGCTTTGCTTGCACGCTGCATATGGACACAATGTGAAACAGACCTTACATAAGCGCAGAGAGGAGAAACTGTTTATACTCTAATTAACAAGCGGACATGTACATAAATTAATGTGCGTATAGCTGTAAATTCCCACTAGTGCTGTAATAGAAATGAGGATTTGCATATTTTCCAATGAAAGTCACAGTAAACAACTGTAAAGACTTTGATGTGGATTCATGGTTGTCATTTGCAGCATTATTAATTATTATTATTTTTTTTTTTTATCGTGTCATCTACTCTGTGACCGCTCACTCCAATTTAGAATTCTAATTAATGATGATCTCTGATAAAATTAAAAGGACGTTTAAATGAAAATGATGTTCATTATAATAAGATCACAAAGACAAAACTGACATTGCCACACAGAAAGTCACACTTTAAGAGACAATTTAGACATTGAGTACACATTTGAAATGCTTTATTTGCCTTTACATGTACTGTAGTCTTGCATCAATATTGTGTTCATAGCAATTACTGTACTAGAGCAGCCTAAAGTATAATTAGTCTGTTTCATTTTACTGCAAAATTACATTATTGAAATTCACATCAGAAGATTAAAGCTATATATGTTGCCATGACAACAGTGGTTTATTTGTGTTTATCTGCTCTAAGTAAAAGCATAATGCCATTCGTCCGTAATTTTCTGGTTGCATTAAAGGAAGAAAACAATTGGTTTGATAGCCAGGTAAATTTTCTATGATTATAGTGTGTCAGTCCTTGAGCTATTCAAGTCAGCTCTGAACATAGATAGCACATTTCATTTTTTTATATATCAAGGACTTCATTTTAAAAACACTCAATGTTTGGATGCATGGTTTTCCTCATGTTTTCATTCATTCATTCATTTTCTTTTTGGCTTAGTCTCTTTATAAATCTGGGGTCGCCACAGCAGAATGAACCGCCAAATTATCCAGCATATGTTTTACGCAGAGGATGCCCTTCCAGCTGCAACCCATCACTGGGAAACATTCATACACACTTATTCTCACACATACACTACGGACAATTTAGCTTGCCCAATTCACCTATACCACATGTCTTTGGACTTGTGGGGGAAACCGGACCACCTGGAGGAAACCCACGCCAACACGGGGAGAACATGCAAACTCCACACAGAAATGCCAACTGACCCAGCCGAGGCTCAAACCAGCGACCTTCTTGCTGTGAGGTGATCATGCTACTCACTGCGCCACCGTGACGCCCTCTCATGTTTTCATATCAGTGCTTAATTTTCTCTAGTGTGTGGTCATACAACTTTGTCTAAGATTTATTTTAATTGACTGTTCAAGTTATGTGAAATACAAGGCAAGTATTATCATTACATTACCACATGCTGCTAAAATACAAAAGGAGCCTCAATGGTCTACCTAGATGTCAGTCAAATTTTCATGCTGAACACTGTCAGAGAAATGTAATATAATAGAGAAACAAGACACATTATAGTCATGGATCATCGGTAACATGTTTGCTTCATTTTAAGACTGTATAAAGAGCTCTAAAGCTTGATGATGAAGAGTATTTGTTTGTGCTTTGACATGGTTATATATTTACTTAGTATCGATCTGTCCCTAATGTGTCCTCTTCATTCGCTTCTCCGGCCTGCATAAACCATCTCAATGACACAACAAAGAGTATTAGCGGCCAAGTACATTTTACTAAGAAGGAACTCTATCAAGGACCTTCTGCCAGATGAATGAATTAGAGACAAAACGAGGCTGAATGCCACCGCTAATTGGTGCCATCTTTCATATTAGTGCATCCATATTGGGCCATTAAAGTTGCTCTTTAGAGTGGGTTTGGGTTGGACAATAAAACGTGGAGCCAGCTGTTGATTTTCACACAGATAACCAAATTTCGTGTTTTTTTGACTGCTTTTGTTATTATTCATTCATTCATTCATTCATTCATTCATTCATTCATTCATTCGTGTTTTTAGCTTTTCATACAATTACATCATTATATTTATGACATTTTAATATTATTTATATTTATGATAAACACTTTATTAATCACAATGTATTTTCACTTTCACTGAAATCATAGGTCGCTTTTTAACATTCTCTAACACCAGAGTAATAATGCTCATGGCATATTGAGATCTTATGTAACTTAAATGTCACTGTGCCCCATCTTCACACTGACTTTGTCACTGCCTGACTAATGCTTTATGTCAAAGGTGAAGGAAAAACGTATCTTATACTGTCCTTAGGTTCCTCTGAGCCTTGAGCTGAAGACCACCTGTCTTAATGAGTACAACTGACTCTGACATCCATCATCAGCACTGACAGGAAAGCATTTCCCAGGCGTGATGTTCATCTTGTGAGTGAAGGATAGTGGCCTGTAAGGGACAGCAGACTTCATCACAGACCTGTGCGGTTACCACTAAAATGCTGAGGGATGTGGACTCTCACCCCTGGAAGCGTTGAAATGTATGATGGAGTGAACTGAGGAATCCTGAAGTTTAAAACTGAAAGTTATTTTGATAGTCTTTGCAGGTCTTATGGATTGGCTAGAGGTGAAAGCACAATATACACTTAATATCGAGCGACAAAACCTTTTTTAGATCTTAAGCTTTAGTGCATGTGTTCTTGACATATGGAAGTGTGCTGTCCAAATGAAGGATGCAGGTTTGTAACTGCTTTAAAACATATGCCAATATGTGCCAGAAAAAAAACGGCTGAATGGAGCATACACTAACCTATTATTCAGTCACAAGATGGCCCCAAACAGACAAAACAGCTTTGTGACAAACAATCATATGATAAGAATGTGGATGTATGCGTGTGGATTTGAATGAATTCCATGATGGTCAAGATGATTCAAAGTACCAGGATAAGCCTGTGTTATTAGTTTCAGTGTTTGTTACCTGTGAATATCATACCTTGGAATGTCATGACTGACCAATCAGAATCAAGTATTCCAGAAAGCCATGTAATAGGTAAGGTACATTCAGTTGTTATCGCAGAATAAATCTTGACAGCCTTATCAACATGTATAAGTTGTACATGTTGTATAAGACTGAAGAGCTTTAAAAACACCATGGTTACTTGCCACAACACATAAAAAATAGACACAGAACATTGTTATGAGCCTTAATAGTAATTAATTATTTAATTAAATGCAAAGCTGACAGAAAGAGAAATGGCTGAAAGGAGCTGATGGAGCATACGCTAACCAACATATTATTCAGTCACAAGATGCCACAAAACAAGACAAGCATATGGATATACAATCATATATGAATGTGAAAGTATTTACAAAATGATTCAAAGTTCCCGAATGAGCCTGTGTTATTAGTTTCAGCAGTTATCTTGTAATAACAGACAGTGGAAGGTTGTGGACTGCCAATCAGAATCAATTACTGGATGTGAATCAGCATATGGAACAAATTTGTTATAATTGTAACAGGCTGGACAAAATATATAGCCAAATGGGGGTTTTCAAAAAGTAAAAAAAAAAAGGTTTATAACCTGTGATTTTGACTGTCACCACCTATAATTTTTTGACTTCCTCAGCTTGTTGGAAATATGTTAAATTTACACTCCAATTTCTAAGAAAATTTGCACTAGAGGCAATTTGAAAGACAGCTCTTTTTCACACAAATTATTATTGAATAAAGCCATCAGATTATCATTAAAGGCTTACTTTATGCACTTTTATTAAAGTGTATGATTTGTGATTGAACACATTGTGATGTCTAAAATCGGGCACAAATTAATGAAAAAAAGAGATCAAAGCTGTGTAAAAGCAGGGTACAGTAAAACAGCATGGTTCAATACTATCTGGCTAGTAAGACTTAGATTTGCAAGCTGAGACTGCATATTTCAGACTTGCAATGTCAGACACAATGCACTCAATGGAGCTAGTGACGTCACTGTGAGGAGTACGGTTAGGTGTGGGCATTAAAAGCATTGCATGCAGCTCAGCTCGCAACTGCACCAGCTCTGCATCCAGACCCCTCTAGCATGGTTGCTTCTGCAAATGTGCTTTATGCTTTAACATGGTTAAGTTGAAGGCAAGGCTTGGTGTTTTTCCTTAATTAACTCAAATTAACTCAAATTAACTGTTTTGATTAACTTGAAATTAACTCGTTAATTAACCAGCGATCTTATTACTGGGACAAAGCAGGTTCTGCAATAACTGCTTGGATCACATGTATCTTGATAACCAATAAAACTAAGGTCTGACAACACTGAATGCCTGTCTGATTTAGACTGACAATCACTGTTTGTGGATAACTGAATGATAAATGTCATAAATTAAATGCAGTCTGTCACAAAAGCATATTTGATTTCTCTGCTAAAGCAGCAGTTTTATGTAAACGTTAAAACCGAAAATAACCAGCAAACTTGTTGAAGATTCGCTGATCATCTGTTGATCCGTGTATGATAAACTGTTTTTTCTTTTCCAGTGGTAAGGATGATTATGCTAACTTTGGAGGTTTGCCTAAAAGCAGCGTTGATTAATTGTTTAATGGCTTTGCTTAAACGTCACGTTTAAACAGGAAAATGCACAAACTATTTTGATTTTAACCAGCAGTGCTATGTGCTAGAAGAAATGCAATATCATTTTGCAACCGTGTTGCACTCATACACATTTTTAATGTTGAAGTGAAAATGCAGTGAAAAGTGAAGTGAAAATGCATTTGCAATGGAGAGAAATCATATACTGCAGTTCATAGAGAAATGATATTCTGTAGTTTATAGAGAAAGGATAAACTGTAGTTTATAGCACCTCTTGTGGCTGTTTAAGATTAAAAAATAAATAAATAAATAAATGCAGTGTGCTATTTAGCACCAGACACAAAATAGTTGGATTTTAACCTACAGTGAGATGTGCTACAAAAACTGCAATATAATTTTTAACCATTTTGTACTCATACATATTTCTTATTGACAGTGTGTTGAAAACAAACAAACAAACAAACATACATTTGCAATAGAGAGGCACCTCTGTTTAAAGCAAAGTGAATGTGGTGTAATGCAATTCATGTTTTGAAGAAACAGAAAAGGTCACATATTTCCATTGAGCCTGGTTTAGCTTTCATACATGCATGCAGTGGCATATGTGCAGAGACAAGTGGGGAGAAAGCAAATTCAAAAAGTGATTCTGTTCTAGCATTTTGACTCACTGCACCACTACTTAATGGATAAAGCAGCTTGCTACTGGAAAACCTGCACTATTACAAGTATGTATAGCTACAGTCACATTACTGAAAAAAAAAATATCTATATTTTTTTGTGTCACAACTAATGGTTAGATTCATTCCTGTGCTAGTTCCAATTTACTGTCTAGAGCAGCATTTTCTCTCTAGCCTCAGTCTGTATAGATGAGCATAGATTTGGCCGCTAGCAACAAACCCAGTTAATAATGCTGCACTCCATATGCAGACATAGGCGAATCTGGCCTGTTGTTTGCCAGCTCTTGCAGAGAGTTGGGTGTTAGTAAGAGAGAGCTCAGTATATTTGTCAGATGGCATAGGCACGTGGGTTTTGCTGCCCTGCGGATAGCGACCTGTGAGACCCTGGATGGATCTGATTGCCATGCTTTTGGAGGACAGATGGCTTGTGCTGAGGTGATGTGTGAGTATGTGTGTGTGTATGGGTTCACAAGAGGGGGATTTAATTCTCTCTGACCCTGATCTCGGTTAAGCAGTCTCTACGTTTCCCCCTGTCCGAGGTTGTTGGAATCCTGGGGATGACAATGTGTTCTTTTCTACTGTGATATATGTGCTTTTTTTCTTCTCAGTTTAATCCCAGAGTATTTATGGAGGCCTGTTTTTTGCCTCTGTTCTTCCCTGCAGCTTGTGGTCAAGGGCAAATTCACATTTTATCAAACATGAAACTGAAAAAAAAAAAAATCCCTCACACGTGTTTTGGGAAATCAGCCTACACTGCAGAGTTTCATCTACGGCTCTCTTTACTGAGAGATTCTGATGAAACCCGAGTAAAAGGTTTTGATCAGAATTCACATTCCTTGCTTTGGGACAACATGCAGTGAAAGTTGTGTTTTATTTATGTGCAGGATGAGAAATCAGACTCGTGTCTGGGTTTCTGACCCATCATATGAAAAGCTATCAGGAGAAGTATTTTTGGCTGGCTATCCTAGAAAGTTCGAGAAAGAAATATAGATTTAGCTTTAAGACACACTGCATCCCCCCCTACTTTTCCATCAATGTCATAGTTCCTCAGTATGTTCCCCACCAGAGCTGTCACTCTCCACCTGTAAAACACTGGTGCCCTTCACCTGAGTGACCTGTCATTCTGAATACCCCCAGCTCCCAGACACAGCCTTGATTCCTGTGACAGTTTAACCATACATCAGAGCAGGAAAGACCTTCATGAGCAGAGAGTGTCTGGAATCCATCACCCAAAGGGCCCCTCATCAGTCTCACACTCACTGCTGATCCTTGTCCAGTCAAACTGAATAGACTGGACACCTGTCTTAATATGAAGCATGAGACAGGACAGACAGAAGGATGTCTAAAGATGATAGTTGGGGGCCTACGAGAATAGATATACTGTCCTGCAGAACACAAAAAAGAGCAAAGGTAATTGGGGAATAATAAGGGGACAGGAAGGCTTTAAAAGAAATGTTCTCTTAAAATGCCCCCTCATGTTGCTCCAAACCTTTAAGCAACACCATTGACTTTTTACATAAAAAAGAGCTGAAGAGTTGTGGTCTTCAGAATCCTTGTTAGCATGCCCACTTCCCATGCCAGTTGAAAGGATCAGTTATATTGGTTCTTGTATTGGGATGTGGTGTGTTATGGAGTGTTGAGTGTAGTGAGCTTTGCTAGGAAGTGCTATGCAGGTAAACCCTTACTCCTCTGGGCTTAACCCTAAAGCATCCTAGAGGACATGTTTTGGGCAAACTCATTTATTTAGATTTCTTTCAATAGTAATCTGAGCATTTCAGGATTTTTAATGTTTGCCACTTGAGTGCACACACAAAACCGAGGAATTCATTCAACAAAGTTAAGTCCTCTTTAGGCCTAACTCCATTTGCCCCACAGGAAGTAAATGTGGAATACTAAAATTAATTAATGAATTAATGGGCTGATGTTAGTGATGCAGCCTTTAGCTTCATTGCCACTGCCTCCAGTTAATGTTAATTCAAATCTTATTGTAGAAGTGCAAGTAGGATATGACACATGGGATCCCTTTGGTATTTCTGAATTTAATTAGAAATTGATTCACAACCATCAAAAATATCTTCTATATGATATGGATATGGGTAGTCATGTCAAGTAATCTTTATTTGTATAGCACTTATTACAATGCTAGATGTTTCAAACAAGCTTTAGATAAAAAGAATTGTATATATAAATATTTATACAACAGTTCTGTCTGGTTCTTGAATCTGATTGGTTAATAGCCGTGCGGTATTCTGCCAGTAACAGCACTTGTACCGCCTCTTCACCCTTCACCCTTGTGTATTACTCCGCCCACAAACAGCAACAAGCAGAGGACACTTTACAGTTTGACAAATATTTCTGCTGTTGGGCAACATAATGTACTTTTGAGGCTTTTTTAGTGGACAATGTAGTTGTTTAGATTGCAACTATGCAGTTTATTTATAAGGATAGTGCCTATTTTAAATATTTATAATTTCTGAGAGGCAGCGCGTCGGCAGCCATTAGCTTGTCATTGAGCAGACCAAAGACGGTTGACGTTGTCCATCCACAAGATGGCGACAGAGACCGCATAATAAGCCCTTAGAGGAGGAAAAATACAGCGAAATTTAAACTACAGCTGATCAAATCATTATTAAACAGGTAAGTGATATTCTATGCCGATCTCACTCTTTTGTATGTTGTAGTGCTGTATTTATACCATATAATTATAGTGTATTGAGTGTGTGATGGGACTCGCATATCAGTAATGTGTGTTGTGTTGGCAAAAAGAAAGAAGAAATGCCCGCATGTGTTTAGCGTTTTCCCTTATCGCAAACACAACAGCAGTCTGGTAGTGATTGCACTGCTTTTTATCGGGGTTAATTATTGTGATATCCCGATTGCAACAGAGAAATACTGTAAACTGTAATAGACTGTAATACTGTAGAGAGATATATCTGTAGACTTCCTGTAGTATATATATATATATATATATATATATATATATATATATATATATATATATTCATTCATTCATTTTCTTTTCGGCTTAGTCTCTTTATTATTAATCTGGGGTCACCACAGCGGAATGAATCGCCAACTTGTTCAGCATATGTTTTATGCATATGTTTTACGCAGCAGATGCCCTTCCAGCTGTAACCTTCATTCATTCATTCATTTTCTTTTCAGCTTAGTCCCTTTATTAATCCGGGGTCGCCACAGCGGAATGAACCGCCAACTTATCCAGCATATGTTTTACGCAGCGGATGCCCTTCCAGCTGCAACCCATCACTGGGAAACATCCACACACACTCATTCACACACATACACTACGGACAATTTAGCTTACCCAATTTACCTATACCACATGTTTTTTGGACTTGTGGGGGAAACCGGAGCATCCGGAGGAAACCCACGCGAACACGGGGATAACATGCAAACTCCACACAGAAACGCCAACTGACCCAGCCGAGGCTAGAACCAGCGACCTTCTTGCTGTGAGGCGAACGTGCTACCCACTGCGCCACCGTGACGCCCCCAGCTGTAACCTATCACTGGGAAATACGCACTCATTCACACACATAAACTACGGATAATTTAGCTTACCCAATTCACCTATACCGCATGTCTTTGGACTTGTGGGGGAAACCAGAGCACCCGGAGGAAACCCACGCAAACACGGGGAGAACATGCAAACTCCACACAGAAATGCCAACTGACCCAGCCGAGGCTCGAACCAGTGACCTTCTTGCTGTGAGGCGATTGTGCTACCCACTGCGCCACCGTGACATATATAATGATAACAATATTTCAGATTGTGGAACATATTCTGCATATCAGGCAGACAGCAGTTCAGTGGTATAATGCTGGTTTAGTTCTAAATTAGTTTCAGACTGATAGTAGTATGAATTCAATTTGGAAATTCTAATTCTGCGGCACGGTGGATCAGTGGTTAGCACTGTCGCAAGAAGATCGCTGGTCCGAGTCCCGGCTGGGCCTTTTAGCATTCCTGTGTGGACTTTGCATGTTCTCATCATGTTCACGTGGGTTCTAAAATGTCTACATCCAGTGCTGGTTGGTTGTTTGCAATCCCAATCACAATAGATTGATCTGGCCTAGGTACATATTGCTGTGAATAAAGTTAAGTTTGAGGATTAAATTTGAATAGGGTTCATAGCAGTGCATATAGTGCCAGTGCCATTGGTTCAATGATCAGGTGTGCTTCCGTCATCACAATTATAGTTTAGTGATTTATCATTTTCTGAATCCGTCAATCCAGCAAACTTTCGCAAACTGCAGCGCAAACGTGTGCAGTTGCAACTAATCCTCTAGAGCTGTAGTTAGAAGCATAGTTGCTGGTTGTGTTCTATTCTGAGTTGTCCCCCCATCCCCTATTGCTTTTAAACTTACCAACATTTACTTTGAATGATTAATTAAATAAATAAACGAAAAAATAAATAAAATAAATAAAAAATATATATAATATGTACAAAAATAATAAGAATAATTTGATGTGAATTTTCTCTAAATAAGTTGTTACTCTGCCCCATTTAGAGTGTCATTATGGACATTTTATGTTATAACTAACATGGTTCAAACGACGGATCTGTGACAGAGCAACTATGGTTTTGGGAAACAATTGTCACTACAGTGTTAATTTTCCATTGTAAATGTCGTTGTTTGGGAAACGCATCCCTGAATGGGAGTGTGAGTGCAATCTGTTTAGGAAGGTGAGTATAATGGAGGCCAGGTGCTGGCAGACCTCATTTCCCTGTCCTCGAGAGGTGCATTGAACATCTGAAGCAAGCAGTTGCAACATCCCTGTTAGTGCTCTCTCTTCCCATACTGGTTTTTACTGGTTTGATTGAAAACCAGGTCTTGGAGCAGTGCAAATAGGACAAGTTGCATTAAAAAAATAAAAGTAAACTTATGAATAACCTCAAAAACTCTTATTTCTGAGTTTTTCTAAGACAATACAGTCAAGCTTATTATTGCACTGTTGAATGAAAATCTGGAGGAACAAAACACAGTGGACTGAAAAGAAATTTGGCCGTTTATATGCTTGTTTTAATAATGCTACATTAAAATACAAAACATTATGCTATTTTCATAACAAATAAAAATAATGCACAAGGCCTCACTTACCCTGCACTCAGTTTTCACTATCATATATGGATTATTTTTCAGTGCAACCTTATTTTTTTCAAAGTTATTTATTTCAGTTCCTTTCAATTGAAGTTTCTTAAACTGGACGGGCAACTCATTGTTTAAAACACAGTAGTCATGGAATAGTTTGCTGAAAAAGGTGGAAATATTCAGATGTAGCATCTGCTCTGTTCTCTGAGTGATGCCATTGAAATTGTAATGATTTTTATTTTAGTGAGCAGTAAGAAAAAGTGTTGAAGAATTGTCTGAGATAGTCTTAGCTCTCCATTCTGTTCAAAAATGTGTGAGTATGTGAGCAGGATATGATGTGATATGAAGTTCAATCGACAACTTCATTACAAAACCAGCTGAGCAACCTACCAAGGAGACATTTAGAAACTCCCCTCATGCAAATGCAATTTGAAACCATAGGTAGCAAAATTATGCTGCCTTTTTAAGATTTCATTTTGGCCAGACACTATCTCTGTGTTGCATATATCCTTCACAGATAAGGCAATGGCAGAACGCATTTCAATGAGCTCAACTTCATCCAAGATGAAAAGAACAAAACTATGATAAATATACGTGTATTATTATTAGAAAAGAAGTGTTGTAATGTCCCTAGAAAAAAAAATGTCACCCAACACAAGCAAAATGACTGGATTTGTAAAATGACTAGATTAAAATCAGGCACATCAACAATACTTGAATAACATGAACAATGTTTGGATGGTGGTTAGTGACTATGAATCACTCCCCAAGAGAAGCATTTCAGATCATCTCATCAGTAAACAGGGAGGTGTCCTTACTTTATTTTGAAGCAGATAATGTGTGTGTCAGCTCACGCACACAAACAAGCTAAGTGATATTTGTTGGTATACTAATGTCTGCTCCCAGCATCCTGGAAGTGGTCACACAGAGATGAATAAAACATTTTTAACATGCTGTTCATAGCCATAGCAATACACTAACACCACAGCCCAGCCCTTTGACAATCAAAAACCCTGAGTTATTGAAGTCAGGGATGAACTGCAGCCTCTTTATCGTCCAATTTATTCAAATAATTTAACAAAATCTCCAATTCAACCACATGACTGTATATAATCCAGTAAAATAATAATAATAATAATAATAATTTAATTTAATTTAATTATTTTAGCAGTAGTATGAGTAGTATGAATATGCATGAAAGTGCTAGCACGGTATGCATTTTCTGAGTGGAATCATGCACATTACAACGACTATGGATAGCATCTGTATATTGGCATTGATATGTCTCACCACAGACATCTTGAAAATAACCACGTTCAGTCTGAGAAAATAGAGCAGGAGTATGTTAAGAATATATCATGGTCCAGAAAAAGACACCATCCATCAAAATATGTCTATCTGACAATGGCAGAATGGCAGCAAGTGGAGCAGAAAGAGGACTCCATCAATTACCGCTGAGATTTTTGCTGATAGATGGGGGATATTTTGTCCTTTACAACATCATGCCCCTGAAGCTTATCCTACTCTTACACAATGCTGCCAGGACTTAGTCTAATAGAGTCATATATTAAAGACTTACTTATTTGTGCCTCCGGGACCAAAGATAAAACACCTACCCGCGAGGGGTACAGATTCAACATCTTACAGTGGCTAATTTTATAACTGTCTATGGAAATTAATTCATAAATTTATGAATGCAATTACATTCTCACCACAAATTGGTCTAACTGAGTGCAGTCCAAGGTTTAACCACCTCTTAACTCAAACATTCACACACACAAACATAAACTTCCTCCTGAACTTGCACGGTAACTTATTAAGAGTTATGCACTGTACTTTCCCTCAGCTTTAGGGCTATTTTTTACTGTAGAATCCTGCAAGCCTTGCAGTCCTTCTTTTAGGGGTGTCAAATAGATTCTAATTACCTCGGCAGAATTAAATGAACATACGCTAATGGATCATGGGAGGCATACCCTGGCTCCAAGGATGTGTAACCAATTGCACTCTTCACGGTTCAGAGGGAGGAGCTGGAGGACTCACTTCACACCAGACCTTCTGTGTGTATTACTGCACTATACCCTTTTAAACCAAATGAAAGTTCACAGAGTCTATGAGGGTTTTTATTAAAAAATAGAAAGGGAGAGAGAAATTGTGAGGCATATGCCATGCCCTGTTTGGGTAAGGGCTCTAGAATTCCCACCGTCTGGAGTTTTTTCTGCTTCTCAGAAATGACCGTGATCAGACTGTGTGTAGGACTCTCAATGTATTCCACTACAGTAAACTGTATGATATTGCAGCATGGAGATATATAAAGTTCTCTTTCTTTCTACGAAATGAAAAAAAGTTACATTTCTCAAAGGGCAGATTTTAAATAGATATTTACATTCAAAGCTTTATTGACACTTTAGTATTAAGCTTTGAATGTCTGTTGTCCTATTTTATGAAGTAATTACCTTAAAAATATGATCTTTTTTATTATTGCCCAGCAGAGGTGTGTACCTCACTTTGTCTGGCAAGTTTTTTTTTGTCCTATTAAAAATGTGGTTTTGAAAGACACAAAAGTGTCTTTGAAGTGAATTTATGCTTTTGCTTTCATAAACTTATGTTTTTGTTAAGTAGCTAGATAACAGAGGCAAAAACGAGTCCAAAAACTAGTACACCTAAATTTATATGTTATGGAAAAATATTAAATACAAATTTTAAAAATAGGAAAAATTAAGAGAAGCAAAATTTCAAAAGTTTAAATTTTGTAGGTTGTAATTTTTTTTATTTTTTTTTGCAATATTTTGCTTGAATTTAATTGTATTATCTTTCAATTTCTAAATATGTTTGGTGACCTAAATATTATTTTAATAAATATATCTGTTTAACAAATCTGTTTTGTTTAAATGCAACAAAATACATTGCCTATATTCACTGAGAAATGGATAAAAATATTCATTTTCAAAATGGGGTGTACTCAATTATGATGAGCACTGTACATTGTATAAGCAGTTTTGAAATGTATATAAATATTTGATAACTAATTATTAAAAAAATGTTAATTAATTTATAATTTTATAACACCTTTGATGAATTATGTGGATTCATGTAATCTTACAAAAGAAAAAAAAAAGTATATATATATATATATATATATATATATATATATATAACATAAATATATATAACTTCACGTGTTGCGCGTGGGTTTCCTCCGGGTGCTTCAGTTTCCCCCACAGTCCAAAGACATGCGGTATAAGTGAACTGGATAAACTAAATTGGCCGTAGTGAATGAATGTTTGTGTGAATGAGAGCGTGTATGGGTGTTTCTGGAAGGCCATCCGCTGGGTATATTTATATATATATATATATATATATATATATATATATATGCCCTTCAATTTGGGCTTGTATGTCTTCCCAGTTTCTGAATATACATTAAAAAAAAAATTTTTAATTAGAAAATAGCTTTAAACTTGGCAAGACTACTCATCAAACTAATATTATGTATTGTAATCAGAGCAATTTAATTCTAAATGAATGAGGACGTGTTTTATTTGTATGCCTACCAAAGATATAATCATTATAATGCAACACTTGTCTGGGTTTGGACCCATGGACCCAACTACGCATGGACCCAATCGTAGAAAAACATGACTTTTATTGAGTTTGCAAAACCAAACTCAAACTGCCATAAAAGGAAAAACAGAAACAATGCAGGACTTGAACCACAGTTATCTGGACTTGACTTTGCTTCACAAAGAGGAATGACTCAGCTATGGTAGACAAGGGATCAGCGTAAGACAAAGGACATTAAGAGGATAAATATAGCAAAATCTAAAAACAAACAAACAAAACAAAACAAAACAAAAACGTTGAATAGAATTAACTAGACAGGAAAGCACATCCTAAAGAGACAAAACAACAGCCGTGTACTCACATCTAACAGGACGAGAACACGCGGCCAATGAAAACTCATTAACACACGTGCTCGCACAAAACAAAAGCACCAACACACTGTAAAACCCGATAAATTAAGTCTCGGAGAGCAGCACACCACACAGTGAATAGACTCCACTTTAGGGCATAGGCATGCCTCATAGAGGGTGCTCTAGCCTGAGTGATGGTGCTAACCACCAAACCGGTAGGTCACCTAAGTCCTCCACGCTCCAACTATGGACCACAATTGAGGTTCCAGAGTTCTGGGCGCTGGTGCCAGATGGTCCTGTCCCAGAGAAGAAAGTCCTTCCTCAAAGGGATTTGCCAGGGAGGGGCCATCACGAGGAGAGAGGGTTCTGATATCCAGGTACGGTTGGGCCAGAGAGGCGCAACTAAGACCTGCTCCTCGTCCTCTCTGACTTTGCACAGTATCTGTGTGAGTAGGCCCCTGGAGGAAATGTGTATTTACGCATGCCCCGGGGCCAGCTGTGAGCCAGTGCGTCTGTGCCGAGGGCGGCCTCGGTCAAGGAATAAAACCACCATCATGCCCATCATCTGTGGACAGGGAACCACCGCATCCAGAAACGCACGGTCGGAACTATGTCTTTAAAAAGACGCGCTGCATGACCGTGTTGCTCTTTTAGGAGAATTTGCTTTGTACCCACCGCTCTTGAAGTACCGGTACAGTGAAACGCCCATGGATAGGAGAAGCCCAGCTCGACCGTCGCTGCTCGCGCTGTCGCTTGCACTGGAACTGGGAGAAATCAGCCTCTCAAAAAACGGCACCTTTCCCTCCCTCTTTCTCTCTTTCTCTCTCTCTATCTCTCAAACAAAATCTGAGGATTTCAGCAAAACGTCTCTTTCAGTCTGCACTTGAGGCTTCTGAAAGCAAAAAGGTGCTGAGTGACGCATGTCTGGCATTCTTATACACAACTGATTGTAATTGCTTCCAGCTGCGTGCGCTGGCGCTGCCAATTCATTGGCATTTCATTGGCCCGTTTTATTACTCTTCAGATGATTGGCTTTCTGACGAAATCCCCATAGTGGACGTTTTCCACATAGCATTGGAGTTCCCCTCCCGCTGTGGAACATTAGATTTAGCATTAGTTTCCGCCGTTTGAGTGATGATGAAGATGAAGATGACGTATTGTCCAACAAAATTGCATGGGACTCGTTGTATATATAAAACTATGAGAAAATACAACAACATAAATTAATTTACACATGGCCAAATCACTTGCATTGTAGCGAATTAAGCTAATAAAATTATGAATATTAATAATTAATAATAATGAGTTATTATTTAATTATTAATATTTGGGTTGACTATATTGTTAATGGTAGCCGAACTAAAATTACATTAAATTGAACTGCTCGTCTGTTGGAGCCTACAATTTATTTGTCTATTAATTTAAAGATCAAGTAATTTCCTCGTCTGGAAAAATAATTAATCTTACTACATTAACAGATTAGTACAACCTGTTGCTTTATCTTTGAGTTTGAGTAAATTGTTCTGTGTGTAAAAACAAGTAAGGGCTCAAACATTTAATAATGGTTACAAAAAGGTATAGACAACACATATATTTACACATGCATGTGCTTGAGAGAGAGAGAGAGAGAGAGAGAGAGAGAGAGAGAGAGAGACAGAGAGAGAGAGAGAGAGAAAGGGAGAGTGTGGGTGGGACAAAGAGGACTGGGCCGAGAAGGCCCCATGAAGAGAGAGAGGGTTGCAATTTAATGTCAATAACCTAAAACCAATCATCAAAGAAAACTGGATCACTTTGTTTTAACAAAGGACATTATAAACTAGCATATCTGATAACTAAATCAAACTCGCATAGTTCTTTTGTCTGTGGCTTACGCAGTGTGTCCTGTCCTTGAACTTTCTTGATGAGTCGTTGCTGGTCCTTCCCCATTCTGATCGGTTGATCAGCATTCCAGCAAGGTTATGAGTTGAAATTGTCCAGAATAGAGACTTGGCTTGATGCTTAAAGTCTCTGAGAAGTGAGAAGGCCGAAGCCTGGCCTCAGCTTGGGTGAAGCCTAGGGCCCTAGGTCACATTTTGGCTGGTGACAGAGTGAAGAAGAGGGTTCAAGAGGAGAGTTCCAAGAGAGCAAAGAGAGTACGTAAGAGGGTGTGAACTGTATTTTCCTTCGTTAAATAGGATTGCTGATGTCATGAACTCAGGGACTGAGTTAGCCAATAAAATGTTGCCTTCTAGCCAGTTTTACGGCCCATTGTTCAATAGTCCTTGTTGAATAGTGGTCAAAGACAAATGTTAAAGATTTTATAATCTCAACATGTGTTACAAGTACTCAAATACAATGCATACAGTTGTTCCCCAGCGGGAGGGGAACTACAATGCTATGTGGAAACTTCCACTATGGGGATTTCGTCAGAAAGCCAATCATTCTGAAGAGTAATTAAACGGGCCAATGAAATGCCAATGAGTTGGCGGTGTCAGCGTGCACAGCTGGCAGCAATCATAATCAGCTTGTGAATAAGAATGCCGGCTGTGCCACACAACCACACCTTTTCGCTTTCAGAAGCCTCATGTGCAGTCTGAAAGAGATGTTTTGCTGTCATCCTCCGACTTTGTTCGAGAGAGAGAGAGAGTGAGAGAAAGCTGCCGTCTTCTGAGAGGCTGATTTCTCCCGGTTCCAGCGCGAGCAACAACGCGAGCAGCGGTGGTCGAGCTGGGTTTCTCCTGTCCCTGGGCGTTTCGCTGGACCGGTACTTCAATTTCCTAAAAGAGCAACACGGTCGGGCAGCGCGTCTTTTTAAAGACGTCACTCCGACCGTGCGTTTCTGGATGCGGTGGTTTCCTGTCCACGGATGATGGGCACGAGCACTGTATTGCATGTCTGGAGGACCAGCATGTTAATGCGGTGCTCGCGGGCAGCGCATGCCATCACTGCGATGGCATGTCTGTTGCGCTGCTAAGATCGCGGTTCGCTCTTGCAAATGGGCGAACCACCCCTGTTGTCCCCCGCAAGTAGCGGTTGGCACTCGGGCAGATCTGAGGGTCACAGTGGTGGTCAATCCGCCGCCCTCGGGCTTGCGGACCTCCCATTCCTCAGCGCGCTCCATCCAAGCTTCGAGTGAGAGAAGCGCACCATCCTTCGGAAGGGTCGCCCTCTCACTCGATGACACCGAGGACCAGATGTCCATCGCTCCATCGGAGGGTGGGCTGTCATTTTCCGATGACAATTCGGACCCGCTTCCTCCCTCATGGGTGGTAAGCGAGGCTCCGGATATGGCATCTGATATGATGGCCGTGCTAACCCGGGCTGCTTCGGCGACGAGGCTGGAGATGGCTTGTCCCCCAGCTTCGCCGCCGGACCGATTATACGGGTGTTACGTGGAGGATAAGAAGGGGAAACCCTCTAAGCCTCCCGTCCCCTTCTTCCCGGAGGTGCACAGTAAGTTCACGCAGCGCTGAGGGCACCTTTTTCTGCCCGGTCTGCGTGCGCTCCGCCCTCACCTTCCTCGATGACGGAGCAGCCATGGGGTATGAGGCAAAACCCCAGGTCGAGTGTGCTAGCGCGGTCAATCTTGCCCGCGTGGTGCCCCTTCCTGGCGTGGTTAGCCTCGGCTCCCGTCCAAAGCGTGTAGGTTGTCTGTGTCCCTCAGGGCCAGAGCCTACACTGCTGTGGGCCAGGCTGCTTCCGTTTTGCTTGCTATGGTTAGTGCAAGCGCTGGCCCAGCGGCACGAGGAAGGTTCCGACCCAGGCTTAATGCACTACGCACTCAACCGACTTTGCTCTAAAAACACCAGGTCGGCTGCGAGTACCCTGGGAAGGACGATGACCACACTAGTGGTCCAGGAACGCCACCTCTGGCTAAACCTGGCAGATATGCGTGTCGTTGACAAAGTTCGCTTTCTTAACACACCCATATACCAGGCTGGCCTGTTCGGCGACACCGGGGTGAGTTCACCCAGGAATTCACTTCGGTGAAAGAGTAGTCAAGTGCGATTGGCGGGCTCAAAAACCGCTCTCCCCGTCGATTCGTGCACTTTGGCTGCTTCTCGCCGAGGGCGCTCGTCTGTGGCTCCAAAATCTGCTCTGCCGCCCTGTCCGTTCAACTGGTTAAGCGGCAGCGTTGAGCTCCTCACAGACGATCACCGCCCCCCGCCTCAGGGCGCCGCTAAGTCCAGTACGGACCGCAAAGCGTCCCTGAGACGGGCCACTTGGAGAAAAGGATGTTTGCTCTTTCCCTGGCGGAGGGCCAGGGACACCCATATAATTAACAAAAAGGCCGTATGGCTGCTAAATTTTTTAAGAGCAATTTTTTCCTCTCTCCGGGTGTGATAGCCCGAACACTGCCAGTATGGGACGCTATACCTTCCAGCTCGCAGGATCGGTGCTTTTCGCCACAGGCTCTGTGAGTGCCAGAGGACGGGCTCTTGGGACGAAGTTAAGATTAAACCTCTTTACTTCCGCTCTTCCTTGGGACGCATGCCTCCCGGGGTGAGCTCTCCCATCCCGTGCTGCCCCACCGCTGGTGCGTCAGTGATTGCACCGATGATGTCACTCGCGTGGGCTCTGCCAGCCTGGTTAGTGCTGCCCAGCACGTCGCGATGGCTCATTCGGACAATCAGACTCGGCTATGCGATTCAGTTCGCTAAACGGTACCCCAAGTTCACGGGCGTGTATTACACCAGGTGACAGCCCTGTGTCCGCCCCTCTCTTGTGCGAGGAGATTGCTGTCCTCCTGGCGAAGGATGCAATCGAGCCGTTCCCTCCAGCCGAGATGAGGTATGGGCTTTTTAGTCTGTACTTCATCGTACCCTAAAAGAGCAGTGGGTTATGCTGTGTGGTGGTCTATTCGCTGTGTGGTGGTCTATTCGCCATGGTCTATTCGCTGTGTGGTGTACTTCTCTCCGAGAAGGACCCCGGACATGCCAGATCAGTGTGATGCTTTCCTCCTTCAGCTGGCTGAGCTAAGGCTGTCCCCTTCGCACTGAGGGGTTGGCGTTACGATCATCCCCGCTCTGAGGACGCGGGGATGGCGGCGCGCTGGGAAAGCATCGCCTCATCATCCAGTTCCCAGAGGCGCGAGACGCTGGTTAATTAAATCAATCCTTTCCCCCTCTCATACCCACTTGGGGATCTCTCTTAGAAGAGGTCTGCTCGATCCACTCGACTCTGTATCTTTAAGTTTTCTGTCCAGGTAGACAGCTCTGCTGGTCGCGTTGGCATCGGTCAGGAGGGTCGGGTATCTGGAGGCATTTTCGGTCAGCGAAGTGTGCCAGCAATTCGGGCCGGCCCACCCTCACGTTTTCCTGAGACCCCGGCCCACCTAGGTGCCCGAGGTTCCTACAGCGCTTCTTTAGACTATGTAGTGAACCTGCAAGCGCTGCCCACGGAGGAGGCAGACCCAGCCCCTTTCTTTGCTGTGTCCTGTTCGCGCTCGGCGCTTGTGACCGCATTAGAGCTTACAACTCTAACCAGCTCCTTTCTGTTATGATCGGCAGACGGGAAGTGCCGTATCCATTCTGAGGTTGGCCCACTGGATAGTGGATGCCATCTCCCTCGCTTTTCTATGCCAGGGTGAGCCTCGTACCCCGGGAGTGAGAGCGCGCTCGACTAAGAGTATCGCCTTCTCTTGAGCGTAAGCACGCGGCGCCTCTCTAACAGACATCTGTAGAGCTGCGGGCTGGGCGACACCTAATACATTCGTAAAAATTCTATAATCTTTGAGTGGGCTGATTTTCCTCACGTGTGCTGGATACGCCAGTGAATGAGGGAATTCAGTACGGTGTTGAAACACGCTTGCTGCGCCTTTCTCTCTAACACGAGATTCGTGCGCTTATTCACTCTGTTCAGTTGAGTTCCCCATTTGGCGAACCCTACAGAGTTCCTCCGAGGCCCCCCAGCATCTTACTCAGCGGAGGAGTCAGGTGCCTGGCCCATTACGTAGTTGGTATGCCCACTTGGTCAGCCCGCATTCTGGGTATAGGTGCCTGCTATGCGCGATCCCCACTGGCGATCCCCTATGCTTCACTCAGCCACGGTGTAGTTCCTCCTCTTAGGCGGGCCCGTGTCTTCCCTCCCCGCTAACCATCCTTCATATGTGTTCTCCCCCTTTTCAGGGTTAGTCCATATGTCTTCCTGCCACCAGGTCTCCCCATTGGGCAGCAGGTGGCCTCTGCAGCGTCCTCCCTATCGAGACTGCACGCTTCCCAACGTACTGTCGTAATTTAAAATTCCTAGTATCTTAACTAGGTGTATTTTTTACGACTCCCCAAAAAATATAAATAAGCCTTTACGTGCTTCACAGGTAAGTAAGGTAAGTTAGGGCCAGGGGACACGTTGGTGGGCTGCGTCTCTGGTGATGATGGTGCGCTCACGCCGGAGCCTGGCAAACCTCTCACCAGCGACGTGGTAAGGTTCAATCACTGTGGCGTTTTCCATAGATTTCCCCATAGTGGAAGTTTCCACATAGCATTGTAGTTCCCCTCCCGCTGGGGAACGTAACGGTTACTAAAGTAACCCTCGTTCCCCGAGGGGGGAACGGAAATGCTATGTTCCTTCGCCACAGGGATTGCGCCTTAGCTGACAGCTGTAGTTCGGCTTCTTCAGCTAGAAAAGGTGTGGTTGTGTGGCACAGCCGGCATTCTTATTCACAAGCTGATTATGATTGCTGCCAGCTGTGCACGCTGACACCGCCAACTCATTGGCATTTCATTGGCCCGTTTAATTACTCTTCAGAATGATTGGCTTTCTGACGAAATCCCCATAGTGGAAGTTTCCACATATTATTTCCGTTCCCCCCCTCGGGGAACGAGGGTTACTTTAGTAACCGTTACGTTCTCTAAACCACATTAGCTGTGCGTACATACCAAACACTTCTGTGACGTTGTTTGAGTGTTAAGCAATACTTGAGTGTTTAAGTTGTTAAGCAATACTTCTAAGGGTTTTAATACAAAGAAGCTAGGTTAAACAGAACATGAACATACACACACAAAAACATTACATACATTCTAGGATATAGTAATGGCTATTTGAAAAAGGTCAGTTCTTGTTCACATGTGAGTGTGAAAGTCTTTGAGGCTTTCCTATCAAAATTGTTACCATGGTAACTCGGGACTTAGATATGTGACTTGTGACCTCCCGGTGGGATGATTTTGTGGGTTCCTGAGGGTGCTTAAAAAGTTTATGTGACAATTAAATGTGTTGATCTTTCTCCATTCGTTACAGCATTAAATAACGCCATAGCGAAGTCCACTGAGGTAACGTGTCTTTCTCCATGGAAATAGCCTAAACCGCGTAACGTGGCTGACAACGTGACATTTAAACAAAACGTTAAAACATTTAAAAAAGTAGAATAAATATACTGAAATAGTTTGCAGTGTTTACCTGAGAATATTTTTTGCATTGATTCTCTTCTCTGTCTGTGACTCTACTGCACCGCGGCTGTGGGGGATGGGCGCCACACAATGGCTATGGGTCTTGAGGGGTGGAAAAACACGTGGGGTTTTCCGTTCAGATGCCTGAATAACGTGCAATTTTTTTCTACTTCATAGATACAGATATGAACTTTTTATAGAGTTAATAGTTTTTAACCACTAATATCAACAAAAAACCTTTATTTTTAAGTTTACTTAATTGTAATCTCATTTAAATATTATTTTGTTGCCTGCTACAAAGAAACACTAAATTAAATTAACTTTAAACATTAGAGTTAAGTTAACACAAAAATTGAATTCATTCATTCATAACTCATTTGGTTTGAGTTCTACTTAATATAATCAGTTTATGAGTTACCATAACTCTTTTTCATTAAAGTAACTTTTTTTAAAATTCTGAGTTAAACTAATTTATTTCATTTAGTGATCTTCACTGTTAGGTTTTACAGTGCAGAAGACACAAGTCTGAACACAAGACACGAGCGCACGATAAACGAAACAACACTTACCATGCACTCACATATGTGCCATGGCTGTTCAAGCCTTGCCACCGATCTAAACTGAAACCAACTGTACAATTGAGTTTGGCACACAGTGAAATTGAAAGAGAGAAACAAAGAAAGATTGTAGGATGTTATACCGGGTTTGTGAGAGGAAGGCTTATATGGACCTTGAATGACTTCAGGAGGGCATCCACCCAAGTGCATCCTTTTAAAATGCATACAATTTACTATATGGTGTGCCTGGTTTTTGATGAATAATATAATTAGATCAGCGAACCAAGCCTTCATTTTATTATATTTGATGTTCAAGGTAATACTTTATAATGTATCCCTTTTTTTCTGTCCCAGCGGTATCCAAACCTGTTCCAGTAGGGCCACTGCAGAATTTTGCTTTAGTTCTAAGATTTTTAGACTCACTAGAAGCATCTAAGTGACCTCATTAGAAGCTGACAGGGGCTATACTGCAGTGCAGTGGCCATTCAAAGGCAGGATCGGACACCACTGGTCTGTAAATTTAATTATACTATAAATTAATGGAAATGAAATAGGCACATTCATAAAAAACTGACCATGAACATAAAGGACAGATGTATGTTATATTAGATATATTCTAATAATTGCAAGTTATTCTGGAAAGTACAATCTTGTTTTACACAATATGCCAGCTCAACTGATATAAATCAAATCCAATTTTTGGAAACTCTGAAATCCACTGTATTATGTTTATGTTTTAAGAGAAGCATGCAAAACATAAGTAGGTTGGACAATCAGTAAGAAAAGGCAAGTAGGACAATCAGTTGTTTTTCAATATATGGATAGCCTGTTTCCACCACAGGATGTGAATTAGTACAATAAGTTACTACATAAGTAGTATGTTAGTACACTGTAAAAAATGCAGGGTTCCACACAATTCCTTCATGTTGTCCTTCATGTTCCTTCATGTTGTCCCAACACAAATTAACTTTTTTTTTTTTTTTTAAACAATTAAGTTGTCCCCCAAAAAACTCAACAATTGTGAGATTCAGTTCATTTTAAATAAGTAGTCTGAACAAGAAGCAATAAGCAACAATTTTTAGTGTAAATAAGAAAATTAAGTAAATACTGTAAGTATAGTAAGCAAATAAGCAAAGTAAATAAGTTACTTTTAACCTTTACTTTTAAACATAAATTAAAGTTGCAAGCTACAAACTCTTTCAAAAAAAGTGTGATGTTAAATCAGACTTGTGAGATATTATCTTACAAAATCACAGTTGTGATTGTGATATAAACAGATGCAATTGCTTTTTTTTTCTTTTATATTGATCTCTACTCTGCGTAATGCAAAAAAAAAAAAAACATTTCATACAGAAGACTGAAGCACTTGCGGTAGAGAAACAGACAGTTTCAAACAGCACAATTCTCACTAAATAAAGAACAGATGGTGCTTTCACCACACATCAGACAGACTCCCTGATAATTACACATGCTCGTTTTAATCACTGTGCTTCTGCATTTCATGCAATAGGTGTGCTACAACATCACATTGTTTTGCTTGGGTAGTTTTGCTATTATTTACTTTTGATGTGGGAAAAAAGTATTATCAGACTTGCACACAGTAGATGCTGTTTATAAAACTATGTTTTGCAAGCAAATATGTCTTGAGATCTCGACTCTGGTGATCGTGATAGACTAACAATGATGTTGGTCCAGTAGGAGTGTTGTGGTTCATCGTAGGGACGATTTTATTTTTTATTAAATGCAAATTACAATCAGGGAGACAGTTTTGAAATTACTGTTGACATTTAATTAGTTATTAAACAAGCAATAGGAATGATATTACTGGCCATTTAAATAAATAAATAAATAAATACATAAATAAATAAGGGCTGCACGGTGGCGCAGTGGGTAGCACGTTCGCCTCACAGCAAGAAGGTTGCTGGTTCGAGCCTCAGCTGGCTCAGTTGGCATTTCTGTGTGGAGTTTGCATGTTCTCCCCGTGTTTGCGTGGGTTTCCTCCGGGTGCTCCGGTTTCCCCCACAAGTCCAAAGACATGCGGTACAGGTGAATTGGGTAGGCTAAATTATCCGTAGTGTATGTGTGTGTATGGATGTTTCTCAGTGATGGGTTGCAGCTGGAAAGGCATCCGCTCCGTAAAACATATGCTGGATAAGTTGGCAGTTCATTTCGCTGTGGCGACCCCAGATTAATAAAGGGACTAAGCCGACAAGAAAATGAATGAATTAATGAATAAATAAATAAATCGTTTTTTAATTTTTTTTATTTGTGAGTCTTAAGTTATGGAAATCATGCATTCTGACGTCCTGTAAGTGTACAGGACTTCAGGCTGATGGTGCAGTTCTACATTAAGTCTGAAGTCCTTAAGACATTTACCAAATATTGTGCCAGATTGCAGTTTACATAATCTCAATAGGAGGGAGGTATAAAAAAGTGCATGGTTAAGAGATTTTGAAGATAGGATTGTCAGAGACTTGTTTTAACTTTGCATTTAGAGTGTGAACAGTAACCCTGCTGTCATTGTATAATCAAAGTGCTAATACATGCAGATTTCACTACATACGCAATTTGAACGATTTCCAAAGCTTTAAATAGCAGCTTATGTGAAATAAACACACCGAGGTCAAGGTGGGAAAACAAAAGTGTTATTATTAAGTTATTATTACACATTGTTATATTATCTAAAGCATATTTCTCTTAATATATGCATGAAACAATTAGCTGCTGCTGTAGACAGGCATGAATAGATGTGCTTTGTTAACTTGTTACAGTTGAAATACACATATAAAGAAACTCCGCTGCAATGTCAAGCAAACCCTTTAAGGCATGTCTTTATCAAACAGATAGAAATAAAAGGATTTCTGTAAAGGCCAAGTGTTTATCATTTTGTTTACTTGAAACTGTGCGTGAACACCATAGAATCTACAATATATGAGTTGTTTATGTACATCTAAGATGAAACATAAATTCATAATGAACAGAGTTATTCATATTTGCATATTTGAGAAAAAAGCAACATGGATCTTGATGTCAGTGCTTTTAATATGTTAAAACAGAAATAAAATCACTTTGATTGCAGTACATACACTTTTGCAACAGCAATTTACATTTGACCTAATGCAGACAATTTCAAAACAAATCAGATATTGTTTTGGTATTTTCGAATATGTGGGTATAAAGACAGTCATGTAATGGGATTTCTTTATTTAATAAATGCACGTCAAAGTGTTTACTGCTACTTTTCTGTGCAATTACACTAAATTGTAAAAAAAAAGTGTGTGTGTGCTCAAAATCCACTTTAAACCATCATTGAGTGCATGTACTGTAATAACTCATAATACTGAATTTTTATTCAGTTTGAGACATACACTATTTGCATTGTTTATAATTGCCTGAATGCTACCTGCTTATCATTTATTATACAGTATATGCAAATAGAACAAATATGATTGCAGTCATATCTCTGTTTGACTTCTCTCATTTGTTTATGTGCGGACCTCAGAAAGAGGAAGTGTACAGGACTCTGCCATCTAGAAGGGCAGGAGTTATGATCACATAATATAATATTGCAAATGACAGATCTAGACTGAATGAGTGTTCTCTGACTCATAGCACATGCACAGCTGAAAGAAACAGACACACAGCACTCTGTGACCACTTCAGGCTTTTTAGATTGAATGTTTTTGTGGAAAATTAATTGAAATGATATTCACTATATTGAAATATAAAGTAAACATGAGGAAAGAAAAAATGTTCTCAGTGGTACACCAATGATAACAAAAGCATCCATTTTATATTCTCTTCTGACATTGTTTTTTTTTTGTTTGTTGGTGAGTTGCATTTGCTATTAGCTGTGTGAATATCTCCATAGGTATGTACTGTTGCAGTTCTAGAGTATCATCATGTCATGTGTTTGCATCACTTAATTGCTCTTTGAGTGAAATTGAATTACGATATTTAATTTTGGTATGACCTTTTTCCAAAACTTTCTAAGATGTCCATGCGTTTAGAGATTTGCCCTAGTAGAACACCTTTAATCATGTTGACTAAGGGTGTGTTCAGATTTCAGTACACATGCCAGAAGTAGCCTACCATCACCTTGCTGCAGATCTCCGATGAAAAACTATGATCAAACAGTATATATTCATATGCGACAATCAGGTTTAGCCCAGCACACAGCATTATTTTGTATGTTTGGTGAGAAATTGTGGTGATCAATCAATCAATCAATCAATCAATCAATCAATCAATCAATCAACCAAACAACCTACCTACCTACCTACCTACCTACAGTTTTGTATCTTAAGGTTTGGTCTTAATATGACAATGTAAAAATAATTGTGGATGAAAATAACCAAGGACCAATCGTGAACACAAACGTGAGCATACCTTTAAAATCTACTTTATAAGTGTTTGTCTCTGCTGGAGCGACTTAAAGTTAAATTATTATTTAGCACTTAAATCACCACAGTGTAAAATTTACCTGTGACTGTTTTTCAGATTTTTTTAGTAAATTATCTTAGCCTCACAGTTATTAACCTTTGCTAAAATTGTGTTATTTACAACTCTCTATTGTTAAAAATTGCTATACCTGGCAATTGTAGTGCTAAATGGCGCAGTAATGATGGTCCTGGCTCTTTCTGGTTGCCAGAGTTTTGAAAACTATTACTTCTCCCAAAACCCTTCTGTTGCAATAATCATCCCAGAGTAAATTTATATGAGCGGTGTATCATCTGAACTGGAGATTGAGGTCTAGTGTGAATGCAGTGATTTGAGTTGATGGACTGAGGTTAATTTCCCATCAGCCTTAATGGTGGTCATTATAACCGGTACCCATGCCTTAGAGATGCCATTGCAGACTTCATTACTTTGCTCTTCTGACGTCATTCTGAAACAAAGACATTGACCAATAATGTCTCAGATAAAAGTCTTAGCATTGTGTATGTGCAAGGCCTGACCTCATTTGAGCTAATCCAGAATGTTCCTCTCACATCTCCTTCCTGGACAATTAACATTTCATCTGGAAGCCAAAGGGATTATCTTTCTGACAGTGAGCACAATTAGACACTATTACCATCAGCCTGTCAGAATGCTGGCTTTACTTTCCTTTATTCTCTCTTTTTTCTCCTCTCCTTTGCATATTTTCATTAAAACACATTAGTTAATGACTGCTAAATACACATTTTGAAGATAAAAGGAGGATTTGTCATTGAAGACAAGTTTTGATAAATGTGACTGTAATTATACACTTATAAAATTAGAGGGTGCCAACACAAAGAAATGAAATCAATATGCATTTTTCCCTACAGTTATTTCCTTTGATATAGCATGTGACATTGCTATAAATAATAATAACTGAAATGATTTCAATCAGTTTTTAGAATGTTGAATGATACAATATTTGTGTAGAAGTGAATCACAAAGTAAACAGAGCTACAGTATTGCATACTTTAGTAAATATGTGAAACAACCAGACAAACCAGAAACTACCAGATATTTTTAAATCATGCTTCAGTGTTCAAAGTCATTATCTAAAGAATCTAAAGTCAAATCTAAAGGATTTAAAGAACAAAAGCAATAGCTGTGTTTTGATACTGTATGTGTGTACCGAAGTATATATTTATTAAAAGAGAGAGAGAGAAATTACATACATACCCGATGGGAAATTTCATTGTTTTGTTCTCAAGTGCAGCAATCACATCATATAACGGAAAACAAATGTGATCTAATACAATTGCATAAACTAATGTAAAACTTTTCATTCGGCCTAGAGATTACTGTATACTGTCTCCTCCACCTCTGAGGTTTATCTGTATAGTTTATGGTCGCCTACATCATCCATCCTCTTACAGGCCAGCATGAAGCGTGCATAAAAGATTATGTGGCTGTGTTACATTAAATTCCTGGGGTTTAGTTTTGGCTGATTGCTTGAGCCAAAGCTGCTGTTGTTTATTTTTCACACAATAGATTAATCCTTTGTTAACTTTGGTGTATTCAAGGAATCATTCACCCCTCCCCCAAAATGAAAATTATTTGCCCCCAACCTGTAGCCCTATCATATTCATTCTTTCACCAAACAATTCAAAATATACTAGTCAATGGTTACAAGTGACTGTTAAATGAATAGAACTTTTGTGAAGATAATTTTGATTGTTTTTATTTAGAGGGAAAAACAAGTTCGAAATACATAAGCATTGGTTTAATATCAGCGAACATCCTAGGAGCCTACATTGTTGAGAGTGGCATATAGGTGAATATGTAAATATGTGATGGACACTTTTCTATAAAATAAACATACCATTAATAGTAGTGCTACAGCAGTTATGAAAGCATCTTGTAAGTTCAGAGTGGTTATTTGTAAAAACTATTTGACAATTAATTCAGTCACATTTGTTTATAAAGCACTTTATACAGTGGATTGCTTTAAATTTGGAACTACATTAGAATACATTCCTATAGAACTACCTAAAAGTACTAGAATGGCCATAGTGGTCATGCTGACTCTTCATGCAGTACAAAACTGTAATGGATTTTTGTCACATCCATATTTACATTCAAAGCTGCTATTGAAATTTTTATTAACCTATTAGTTATGTTGTTCATTTAGACCTTAATTGTTTACAAGACTTTGACAAGACTTTCTACAAGTTACAAGACTGCTTCTGAATGTGTGTATCTCACATTGTCAGGCAAAAAATTCTTAAAGACTGAAATTAAATACTTTGCATTTCCAGCAAGGCAACCCAGATTTTTAATTGGGTAAACTGGCGGTGGGTGGGTTATAGAAACAAAAACAATTGACATGGAATGCACATTTTTTAAAAGAGAATAACTTACCTTAGCGTTGTTTTTCAGATAAACAAGTATGCTCACTTATCATGTTTCTTAAATATCTGTAAGCACATTATGGTATGTTTATGCTTTAGAAAAGTCAAAAACTTACAAACACACCTTTAACAAAGACATTAAAATTACACTATTTACTCAATATGAAAATAAAAAAAGTCAAAATGACTGCCTCAGTAGTGTTCACGTTTTCTGTATTAAACATGGGAAAAATTGTTATTGACTTTAATTGAAGTTACACTTCCACTTGCCATTTTTTTTCTAGAATGTTTATGTCACGGTTGTTTACTCACAAAGGCTCAGTAATACACGGAATTTATCAAACACGAAGATTTATTAACCAACACTCACTGGCAGACGGAGACACAGGAACATGGACAACACGTTGTGGCAAAACAATACTGGACAATGAAGGGGTATATATACACACACAAGGAATAATGACCTACAGGTGAAACTAATGAACAGAAAACGGCAGGAAACAGAACAAAGGAGCATGATGAAAACACAGAACAGACACCTGACATTACCCCCCCTTTGAATGCGCGTCCTCGCGCCTTTAACATAATATAAGGGAGGAATGGGAGGGGGCCAGGGAGGAGTCTTAGGAGGGAGGATGGGAGGGGGCCAGGGAGGAGTCTTAGGAGGGAGGAACCAGGAAGGGAGCTGGAGCAGGAAGACCCAGGACACAGCCAGAAGGACGGCCCAGGGCAGAGTCGAGGAAGGGAGGAGCGATGGAGGAGGAGTGGCCGCCGACTCCAGGGGGCCGACCGAGGGAGAGGCCGCTGATGGTGGTGGAGCCCAAGGAGGAGATGGAGAGCCATAGGGTGAAGGTGACGCCGAGGTCCCGGAAGGCCGAGGTGAAGCAGATGGCTCACCAGAGCGAGGCGACGGCGGGGGTCCGGAAGCCCGCGGGGGAGGCAGAGCGACAGAGGACCAAGGCGTAGCTGGAGGGAAGGAGGAGCTCGACGTAGCTGGCCGGACGGAGCGATGAGGCGCAGCCAGAGGAGTGGAGTCCAGAGGCGTAGGAAGGACGACGACTGACCAAGGCGGAGCCGGAGAGACGAGGGAGCCTGGTGGAGCTGGTGGACTGACGGTCAACGGCGGAGACGAGGGAGGAGGGAGCCAAGGCGGAGCACAAGGGTCGAAGGGCCGAGGTGGAGTCCGTAGCTCGGAGGCTGGAGGAGCTGACGCTGGGTGACACCCTCCAGAGGGCGATGCTGGCAGGCAGCACCTCAGAGCGAGCTCCACCTCTGGAGCTTGAGGGCAGGCTGGGGGGGCTGGCTGACTGCAGCAGCGCTGGAGCTGGTTGACTGGCTGCAGTCATAGGTGTGAGTAGAGGTTGAAGAGGGTGGGAAGTCACTCACGACTCTGGAGCTTGGGGCATCAGGAAATTCAGGAATTAAAAAAACTGTGTGGAAACAGTTGACGCGGAGATACGTCTTTGCTGTCTGGAAACAGCGGAAGGGGCTTGACTTCGCTCCAGAAGTCGATGAGCAACTTCCCAGTGTCCAGCGGTTGCACACCGTTAGCAGTGGGAGGGTGGATGGGACCCTCGCTCGGTCCCTCTAGCTCCACCAGGACTCCCACCTTGGGTGATGTTGCCGGCTCTCGCACCTGGTCAGACGGATTCTTGAGCTCCTCCTCCACGGT
>CAIGQV010019186.1:19086134-19128975 GCA_903798115.1 Danio jaintianensis | reverse complement strand
ATAGATAGATAGATAGATAGATAGATAGATAGATAGATAGATAGATAGATGTGTAAATCAAAACAAGCAGTTTGATTGAGAGGCATGACTGATTCATACATGTCTCAGGAGGAAAAGAATAAATAAAATGTGTCAATGGGGTGAAATCCATTCAAAAAGTAATAATACGTACACATGTGTACCTGCTGACACTGCCCTAGTGCCATATTTTTTTTTGTACTTTTTATTTTTTGAGACTGTAAGATAAGGGCTTATTTTTGGTTTTATTCATATATTATGGTGTAACGCAGGGTGGTGATGACAGACAGGGGAGTGGAGTAAATGATAATGAGAGTGCATGTGTGACACACCTTTCTCAAACCCTGTGGAGGAATGAATTAAGGAGGAGTGATGACAGTGAAGGGCAAGAGAAGACCAGGCCTGGAGATTTATGCTGCTGTTTTTTTTTTATTTTTTTTTTTATGTTTTTATGATATCCAATGTTGCTTGTTTAGGTCATCTGCTGCATTTCAAATTATGGGTTTCACTTCCATTCAAAAGAACTGAAAAAAAACATTTCCGATAACAAGGTTGAACTACGAATAACCCATATACATAGTGAAAACTGAGTGAGAGGTACATTTGACTTTGTGTTTATTTTTTCATCAAGAAAATAACATTGCGCTTGGTATTTTAATGTAACATTAGTTTCACTAGTAAAAACATTAATTACTATTATTAAGTATATTTTGTTATTTATTATGTTCTCTTTGTATTCCCTAGAGTACACTGTAAAATTAAGCATATTCATAATATTGCTGCAGAAATACTTGTTTAGGGGTTATTAATGTTCAGCTGATAATAATTGTTAATTCTAATAAGTTAATCATTATCATGCAATGGATGAACTTATTAGGAAAATATGGAATCTCATTCCAACCATTTATTAGTATTTTTAAACACTACACTGGTTCATTGTGTTCAGTTTAGCACTAGTTACTCCTATAATTCATGCAAAACATCACAGGGCATAGGGGAAAAAGGTGTATATACTTCTGTAGCTCCTCTCTGGGACTTGAGATCAGTGTGTTGCACAGGTATCTATCATTAGCATTCACTTCACCAGCCTCACTCTGCTTCCCTGACTCTCGGTCCCACCATGCTTCATATCATACATACGAATATTGATCAATGCACTTTAGTTGAGCATATCAGATATGGTTAACAGAAGTTCTGCATACCTGATTGATGGGGGAAAACAAACCAAATTGGTTCTTGGGTGTCAAGCAGTATTTTATTTTATGTATTTTAAATTGATTTATTTATTTGTTTGTAACACACTCTTCTCCTCTCCATGTGCACCACACACTTTCTTATAAGCATCCCATGCTTCTTGAAAAACATTGTGCAATCCTGAGTGTGCTCCACACAGGTGAGTGCTTGACAAACCACCTGTAGGACACACTCGCTCCTTTCTGTATGCTGTGAGGTGGGAAAAAAATACAAATCTAATAATAAAAAAATAATAATAATAATAATATAGACTAACTTAGACTTAGTCATATTTATATAGAGCTACCCTCTAATGATTTGATGTGCTACTTTTATTCTCACTTATAGGTTGCTTTGTAACAAAATAATCTGCTAAATGAATAAATGCAATGTAAATGTAATTGAAGAGTTCAGATGCAAAAAGCTCCAAGTGCCTTCTGAAATGTTCTTCTAAAATGAAATTTTTTTATGTTTATGTACAGTTATTTTACTTTAAACACAATGAAAAGGCTGTATTTATCACCATACAGATGAAATTACTAAACCTACACTAAAAATGCTTTTGCATCTGAACTCTTTAAATGTTGTTTATGTATTCATTTTATTCAGTTTTTTTGTTTGATTGTTTTTTGAAATAACTATTTAATATTAATTGATTCTTTCAATGTGCTTTTATCTTCAGATTTGTTTCAGAAAGCCATCATCCAGAGTGGGACTGCTCTGTCTAGCTGGGCCGTAAACTACCAGCCTGCCAAATACACCCGGATACTAGCTGAGAAAGTGGGCTGTAATATGCTAGATAGTATAGATCTGGTGGAATGTCTACAGAACAAGAACTACAAGGAGCTGATCGAACAGTACATCACACAGGCCAAGTACCACATTGCGTTTGGTCCAGTAATAGACGGTGACGTCATCCCCGATGACCCCCAAATTCTGATGGAGCAGGGGGAGTTCCTCAACTATGACATCATGCTGGGCGTTAACCAGGGTGAGGGTTTTAAATTTGTGGATGGCATTGTGGACAGTGAGGATGGTGTCTCTGCAAATGACTTTGACTTTGCCGTGTCTGATTTTGTGGATCACCTCTATGGTTATCCAGAGGGCAAGGACACCCTTCGAGAAACCATCAAGTTCATGTACACTGACTGGGCTGACAAGGAGAACCCAGAGACCAGGCGAAAGACTCTAGTTGCACTTTTTACTGATCACCAATGGGTGGCGCCAGCAGTAGCTACAGCAGACCTTCATGCTCAATACGGATCTCCAACATATTTTTATGCTTTTTACCATCATTGTCAGAGCGAAATGAAACCTAGCTGGTCAGATTCAGCACATGGAGACGAGGTGCCTTATGTGTTTGGAATTCCCATGATTGGCCCTACTGATCTCTTTAATTGTAATTTCTCCAAGAATGATATCATGCTTTCGGCAGTGGTGATGACATACTGGACAAATTTTGCTAAGACTGGGTAAGTAAGAGCATTTTATTAGTACTACAAATTAAATTTAAATACTGCATAACTAATCTGAGCTCTTAATCAGTTATCTATAAGTCTGCATACTGTAGGTATTTTGAAACATATTTATTATTGAATCTTTTTTGTTGATGTTGCTTGTTTGTTTTCATTTCTCCAGAAATACATAGAATATGAAATGCCTACATACAGTTATTTGAATATAGCTTTTGGAACATTTTTATATAAGATGTTATGTAGTTATATACTACGCATTATGTAGTTTGATAAACCAAAGTTATACAAATATAATTCATATATTTTTGTTTACTTTTTGAACTACATTAACACTGATGAAGACTCCTCATTAAGATTGTTGTAAAATCACATGGTTTGTGGTTTGAGGCATTTTTTAGGCATTTGTCATTGGCATATTAAGCTGAACTCAAAAAGCTTTAATTAGCATTTAGCATGTAATTATGTCCATTCAGACTTCTTCAGATTAAGTTTCTGACTGTATAAAGAATGGTTGCTGTTAACTGCCTCAGACCACACAATGTGGAACATCACTTTCTATTTAGGGAACTTGTCCTAAATGAGTCATAGTTAAACAACCTTCAGTGGCCTTTGCTGTCTCCTCACATATCATGATTTGAAGACTCTATCACACTATCACATAGATCTTGCACTTAATGTTATCCAGTGGTAGACAAAGTACACAAATAAAACAGTTGAGTAAAAGTACAGATGCCCTGCTAACATATACTGCAGAGAAAAGGAAAAGTCCTCCTTTTCAATTTTACTTCAGTCAGAGTCAAACATACTTGATTTGCTCATACTTTGATCGATTTAACTTGATCAAAGCCTGTTTGATCAGGTGAGATAATGGATGGAAGAACTAATTTGTTCAACTTCAAAAAAGATTTTCTCTTTTTGTTTAACTCTCAGATTCCAGATATTTACACAGTTCCATTTCTGCCAAATATTGCACTGCTCTAACAAATCATACATCAGTAGAATCTATATCTATTCAGCTACCAGATGGTGTATAAATCTCAATGTCCAAAATTGACCCTTATGATCGGCTATGTGGTCCAGAATCACAAATGTATTGAAGTTTAAAAAAGTAATAAAATAAAATAAAAATAAAAAATGTATTAAAATAGAAATACTCTAAATACACGTACAAAAATTTACAGTACTGGTAAAAAAAAGTTGTGAAGTAAAATTATTTCTGGGAACAGACCCATTTCTTAGCTATCACCTCTTGGGTTATGGGGTTTTCTCTGTCCACCCCCCCAATACTACACTCCCAATTCCCCCTTAAACTCCTTCAGATATAAGTGACTGTGTCCCACTTATACTTCCAGCTCCCCATTCAGCATTTATAGGCAGAAAAGGCTTTTCTGTGTGGCACCACTTCAGCTGATATCTGTGCGTCAGGCGATAGATTGGCAGGCTCATCAGTAGCTCACGTCAGGCTGCTCTCCCTCCGCTGGCTAAGTGTTTCTCTCAGCGCGAGTACTTTAAAACAGAGGAGGAAAAACGAAAGCAATTTCAGCAGCACTTGGAGAATGCTCGCTTTGCAGGAGAGTCACTCCAGTCTCTGGTAAACACTCCAGTGGTGATATCAGCCTCTGTGAGTGTTTCTAGAAAAAAGAATAAGAAAAAAAATAAAAATAAACATGGAAAATAAATAACATGGAGGGAGATGCACTGAACATAATGTCTCATTTGTAGCCTTCCTTTGTTGGAAAGGCTGTCAAGCTTGGGTGCTCAGACTGGAGAGAGCCAGACATGGGCCATTAATGCTATCACTGAGGAATATTAATACTGTATGCACTAGTGCTCTGGATATGAAGCGGACATCTTTTCCAGCTTTATTTCTGTGGATGCATGCGTTTCATTTTGTATCAACAGAGACCTGAGTCATGCCTATTCATTCATTCATTCATTCATTCATTCATTTTCTTTTCGGCTTAGTCCCTTTATTAATCAGGGGTCGCCACAGCGGAATGAACCGCCAACTTATCCAGCATATATTTTATGCAGCGGATGCCCCTTTTGGTTTGATCCCGCGAGTGAGCTAAAAAGCCAGTCATCGAGATAATGGAGTATGCAGATGCCCGCGAGCCGAAGGGGCATTAGGGCATCCTCCGCGAGCTTCGTGAAAACCCGCGGAGACAGGGAGAGCCAGAAGGGGAGGACTATCATGCTCGACCCTCGCATGCAAACCGCAGCCGGTGGCGTGGGAAAATGGAGGAATGAATGTAAGTGTCCTTCAGGTCTATCGCTGCAGACCAATCCTGAGGACGGACGCACCGGGGGATGTGCTTCTGCATGAGCATTCTGAGCGCCTGCTTGTAAGGCAGCGGGTCAAAATGCGCTGAACTAGGATTGGTCATAACCCACTGCTCTTTTAGAGTACGATGAAGTACAGACTAAAAAGCCCATACCTCATCTCGGCTGGAGGGACCGGCTTGATTGCATCCTTCGCCAGGAGGACAGCAATCTCCTCGCACAAGAGAGGGGCGGACACAGGGCTGACACCTGGTGTAATACACGCCCGTGAACTTGGGGGACCGTTTAGCGAACTGAATCGCATAGCCGAGTCTGATTGTCCGAATGAGCCATTGCGACGGGCTGGGCAGCGCTAACCAGGCTGGCAGAGCCCACACGAGTGACATCATCGGTGCAATCACTGACGCACCAGCGGTGGGGCAGCACGGGATGGGAGAGCTCACCCTGGGAGGCATGCGTCCCAAGGAAGAGCAGAAGTTAAGAGGTTTAATCTTAACTTCGTCCCAAGACCCCGCAGGGCGGCTAGGAGTGCGAGAGAAAGGAGCCCGTCCTCTGGCACTCACAGAGCCTGTGGCGAAGAGCACCGATCCTGCGAGCTGGAAGGCATAGCGTCCCATACTGGCAGTGTTCGGGCTATCACACCCGGAGAGAGGAAAAAATTGCTCTTAAAAAATTTAGTAGCCATACGGCCTTTTTGTTAATGATATGGGTGTCCCTGGCCCTCCGCCAGGGAAAGAGCAAACATCCTTTTCTCCGAGTGGCCCGTCTCAGGGACGCTTCGTGGTCCGTACTGGACTTAGTGGCGCCCTGAGGCGGGGGGCGGTGATCGTCTGTGAGGTGCTCAACGCTGCCGCTTAACCAGTTGAACGGACAGGGCGGCGGAACAGATTTTGGAGCCACAGACGAGCGCCCTCGGCGAGAAGCAGCCAAAGTGCACGAATCGACGGGGAGAGCGGTTTTTGAGCCCGCCAATCGCACTTGACTAATCTTTCACCGAAGTGAATTCCTGGGTGAACTCACCCCGGTGTCGCCGAACAGGCCAGCCTGGGATATGGGTGTGTTAAGAAAGCGAACTTTGTCAACGACACGCATATCTGCCAGGTTTAGCCAGAGGTGGCGTTCCTGGACCACTAGTGTGGTCATCGTCCTTCCCAGGGCACTCGCAGCCGACCTGGTGTTTTTAGAGCAAAGTCGGTTGCAGTGCGTAGTGCATTAAGCCTGGGTCGGAACCTTCCTCGTGCCGCTGGTCCAGCGCTTGCACTAGCCATAGCAAGCAAAACGGAAGCAGCCTTGCCCGCAGCAGTGTAGGCTCTGGCCCTGAGGGGCACAGACAACCTACACGCTTTGGACGGGAGCCAAGGCTAACCACGCCAGGAAGGGGCACCACGCGGGCAAGATTGACCGCGCTAGCACACTCGACCTGGGGTTTTGCCTCATACCCCCTGGCTGCTCCGTCATCGAGGAAGGTGAGGGCGGAGCGCACGCAGACCGGGCAGAAAAAGGTGCCCTCAGCGCTGCGTGAACTTACTGTGCACCTCCGGGAAGAAGGGGACGGGAGGCTTAGAGGGTTTCCCCTTCTTATCCTCCACATAACACCCGTCTAATCGGTCCGGCGGCGAAGCTGGGGGACAAGCCATCTCCAACCTCGTCGCCGAAGCAGCCCGGGTTAGCACGGCCATCATATCAGATGCCATATCCGGAGCCTCGCTTACCACCCCTGAGGGAGGAAGCGGGTCCGAATTGTCATCGGAAAATGATAGCCCACCCTCCGATGCAGCGATGGACATCTGGTCCTCGGTGTCATCGAGTGAGAGGGCGACCCTCCCAAAGGATGGTGCGCTTCTCTCACTCGAAGCTTGGATGGAGTGCGCTGAGGAATGGGAGGTCCGCAAGCCCGAGGGCGGCGGATTGACCCCCACTGTGACCCTCAGATCTGCCCGAGTGCCAACCGCTACTTGCGGGCGACAACAGGGGTGGTTCGCCCTTTTGCAAGAGCGAACCGCGATCTTAGCTGCGCAACAGACATGCCATCGCAGTGATGGCATGCGCTGCCCGCGAGCACCGCATTAACATGCTGGTCCCCCAGACATGCAATACAGTGCTCGTGCCCATCATCCGTGGACAGGAAACCACCACATCCAGAAACGCATGGTCGGAGCGACGTCTTTAAAAAGACGCGCTGCACGACCGTGTTGCTCTTTTAGGAAATTTGCTTAAATTTATACGCACCGCTCTTGAAGTACCGGTCCAGCGAAACGCCCAGGGACAGGAGAAACCCAGCTCGACCACCGCTGCTCGCGTTGTTGCTCGCGCTGGAACCAGGAGAAATCAGCCTCTCAGAAGACGGCAGCTTTCTCTCACTCTCTCTCTCGAACAAAGTCGGAGGATGACAGCAAAACGTCTCTTTCAGACTGCACATGAGGCTTCTGAAAGCGAAAAGGTGTGGTTGTGTGGCACAGCCGGCATTCTTATTCACAAGCTGATTATGATTGCTGCCAGCTGTGCACGCTGACACCGCCAACTTATTGGCATTTCATTGGCCCGTTTAATTACTCTTCAGAATGATTGGCTTTCTGACGAAATCCCCATAGTGGAAGTTTCCACATAGCATTGTAGTTCCCCTCCCGCTGGGGAACTACATTTAGATTTATAATGTATGAAAGTAAATAAAATAACTGTGGCTGACTGACACATTCAGCTCACTGACATGTCATCCCTGATTGTTGTGTAAAATTATTTACAGCAGAGAAAGAGTTCATATGTAAAATAAAACATATTCAAAGCTCTATTTCCCACATTTGGTGGCGATGTGAACTACTCTTTCCTGAATAGGATGCAAAAAAAAATAATAATAAAAACCTCCATTGACTGTAACTAACAGCTGGACTGTTATTATGATGGACAGTGGGGGAGGGGTGCATTGATTCAACTGTCACTGAGATTAACCCATCCACTAACCCAGCAGCCGAGGAACACAAAAACTAGCCAACACTATGAGGTGAAAAAATATACAAGGTTACGCTTTGTTTTGATGCGTCTTTGTACATTGCAAAGACAGCACAATCATGCAGGTTTGCACTGCACATCTTCTCATCCAGAACCTTGTCATTTCACCTCAACGTTGCCTCATGGCATCATCACAGAGAGGCACACAATCCAGAACTTTCCAGTACATTGTTGCTCTCTGTTCCTTCCTGGTGGAATGATCTTCACTAATCAATCTGAAATGCAGAGATCTTTTCATCTTTTCCCTGTGAACTCGGAAAATTGGAAAAAACATTGGAAAGTTTTAAGATGCCAGCATACATATTTCATCACAGTTTTTGTATTAAAACCCATTTACTCAGCCTACAACCTGTGGGACCATTTGCATATACATTTTTAAGACATAATACTGGTCAAAACATAACGCAATGATGACAAATATTATTGGAACGCTTAATATTTTTATTTTCTAGTCTATTTCATGACTGACTTTTTTATATAAATGAGCAACAATTATTTATTAAATTGACAAAAGGATATTCATCAGAGTTATAAAGCATTCCTTTACTACAACAATCAACATGTAAAATCACATAATACTGTTAGAAACCTCAAAATATAACATGCATTCTATATTTTTAGAAAAAAGAAATGACCTAAAAAAGTGATTTATTTTATTGTATTTTTTTAAGTAAATTAAAGACAGAGTTTGTGATATAACACTCATCCTGGCTTCTCACAAAATGTTTTTAGATGCTAAAATCAAATCAAATACCACCAATCTGCCCAAACTATTTTAGAATTTGATGTCTATTTTTATAAAAATTGTAAAAAACAGGGTTCATATCACTCAGACCATACACTAAATAGGGGTGTCCTTAAATGGTCACCCATGGAAAATGTATATCCGCCCAAACAAAATATTACTGAAATCTCTTTTTTTTTAGATATCAACTTCAAATTTGGAATATAATTTGTTTAAACATATTGCTTGGCTTTTCTGTCAATTTTGCTGTAAAACAGGTTTTGTAAATTGCATATTTTATAAATTATAATAAAATATACATCCATAAATGTGCATCACTTTTGTTTTATTTATTTATTTATTATTTTTTTTTTTTCAGTTTAGCTTCATTTGGTTTGGTCTTTAAAATTTGGCCAAACTTATATTACAAAAATATTGAAAATTTACAACAATTTAGGTAACATTTAATTCTTACTTCTATGCTCAAAAAGCCGACAGTTCAGGGGTTGAAATAAAATCCCATTATTTTCATTCATTCATTTTCGTTTCGGCTTAGTCCCTTTATTAATCTGGGGTCGCCACAGCGGGATGAACCGCCAACTTATCCAACATATGTTTTACGCAGCGGATGCCCTTCCAGCTGCAACCCATCACTGGGAAACATTCATACACACCCCCCCATTATGTTATAGAGCTCTTTTTTTCTCTCTGCAGACAGAACACTTCCACTGTGTGTTTTAATGGAGCAATCCGATTAATTCCTCACTGTAGTAATGTTACCTTGTCGAGCTATGAATTGACTGAGGTGATGTAAAAGACTCTTTATGTGCCAATTCCTGCTTGAATGGGTGCGCAATTCAGTTGTTTACTGTTTCCTCGTAACACACCAGTTAGCTTTACAAGCAATGAAATATTGTCAATATTGTGCATTACATTACAAATGGCGATAACGGCTCTACTCAGATATTAGTTCCAGGAAGCGTAAAAGAAAATGTGGAGAAATGACTATACCCCGTTATAGTTAGCCCACACCATTAAATGGATCTTTAAGTAAATGCATTTCTGCATCATGGAATCACACCGGTTGCCAAATTCTAGCTGGGAGAGTCAAATCTGTTAATGAAAGTGAAAATCAATATGGATTTCAGGCATTACAGAAGTATACTCACCAACTGAAATGAAGCATACCATTCCCTGATGCTGTCTAAGGATACGGTGGATTTAACCATGGAAAAAGGCTTTGGTATTCAAAAGAAAGTGCAATTGCCTACAGTGTGAACAATTTAAATATAAACCTGTGATGACTGTATGCTTCAGGCAATAGTTAAATAATATAAGCAATATATTACTGAATTTCTGAATGGCTTTGATTCTGCCATAGGTATAAGTTTGCACAGTATCTATCTAAAAAGTGGGATCAAAATAAATATCAGTATCTAATTTTATTGCAGTTATAATTTCCTTTATATGAGTTTTGTTGACAGAGATCTATCACCAGCCACACACACCCACCTTTACAACATTACAACAATTACCTTCAACTGCATTCAAATCCTCATCACCTGTGAGCACACTAATTACACACAGTATGTAAGAGACAATTTCTCCTATGCTCATCGTCCGATTTACTGTTCACCACCTGAACTTACCCAAGTCTCTCGTGACTCCCTGCTCCTGAGTGCGAGTCCTCATTGCTCTGGCATTTAGGGGTGCGTATCAATCAGCACCCTTGTTGAGTAGTCAGTGCACTTTGATACACAGTGATTTTAAGTCACCAGCCATTTTAAGTGCTAGTAATGGGAAGTTCAGATCTTTTCCACGAACCAGATCTTTCAGACAGTTTGTTTCAGTGAGCCGGTTCTTTAACGCTACAAAGTAATGATATCATCCACAATGCAGTAATGACAATCGTCCCATGTAAGGACTAACTGTGTTTTGCAACCCAAATGAAGCATTTACTTACTATTCAAATTCCATTACGATTTTCGTTTATGAAATAAACTTATGTTTCGCCAGATCCTCTCATTTAAGTCAAGTCAAGTCAAGCCAAGTTTATATATATAGCGCTTTTCACAATGTAGATTGTGTCAAAGCAGCTTAACATAGTTCTAGTGGAGTCCAGATTTCAGAGTTGAAGTTCAGTTTAGTTTAGTTCAGTGTGGTTTAAATTTCACTGCTGAAAGTTTAAACACTGTAGAGCAAATGCACCGAAGCACAGCTCCACAAGTCCCGATCGGAGCAAGCCAGTGGCGACAGTGGCGAGGAAAAAAACTTCACCAATTGACGAAGTGAAGGGAAAAAAACCTCGAGAGAAACTAGGCTCTGTTAGGCACGACCATTTTTCATCTGGCCAAACTTCCTGTTCAGAGCTGCAGTCTAGGCGCTGGAGGCTGAAGAAGCTGGACGTCCATCGTGGAGAAGCTGCAGGTGTGAGTAGGGCACCGGCAGGCAGTCAAGTTGGCCCGCAGGATCAATGTGGGGACTCGTTTATCACAGTGGTCATTCAGGAATCAGTCTCATGCACTCCATTTCTCCATGACGACCACAGCATCAGCTCGGGATATGACCTGGTCCAGGATTATGGATACCTTGAAATGATCTCTTCACAGGTCTTGGATCGCATCAGTGGCGCTGCATAGTCTCTATGGACCTCGGAATGTGTATCCTCAGGTGGAAATAGAGAATAAAGAAAATAATTAGCGTAGCTGCTGTTCATAGTGTATTTAAACGAGCTCACAGTCATTTAAGCTCACAGTTTACTGTGGTTGGTTCAGACGGTACTGTGCTGCTCTGTCAGTCACAGCAGGCTGTCATGTAGTTTGTGTTTGGTTCCCCACCTGCTGAATCATGAATGTACAGTATTATCAGTTCACCGGTTCTCAAATTTGATCTCAGTGTACCGTCATGGCCAAAAGTTTTGAGAATGACACAAATATTAGTTTTCACAAAGTTTGCTGCTAAACTGCGTTTAGATCTTTGTTTCAGTTATTTCTGTGATATACTGAACTATAATTACAAGCACTTCATACGTTTCAAAGGCTTTTATCGACAATTACATGACATTTATGCAAAGAGTCAGTATTTGCAATGTTGGCCCTTCTTTTTCAGGACCTCTGCAATTCTACTGGGCATGCTCTCAATCAACTTCTGGGCCAAATCCTGACTGATAGCAACCCATTCTTTCATAGTCACTTCTTGGAGTTTGTCAGAATTAGTGGGTTTTTGTTTGTCCACCCGCCTCTTGAGGATTGACCACAAGTTCTCTATGGGATTAAGATCTGGGGAGTTTCCAGGCCATGGACCCAAAATTTCAACGTTTTGGTCCCCGAGCCACTTAGATATCACTTTTGCCTTATGGCACGGTGCTCCATTGTGCTGGAAAATGCATTGTTCTTCACCAAACTGTTGTTGGATTGTTGGAAGAAGTTGCTGTTGGAGGGTGTTTTGGTACCATTCTTTATTCATGGCTGTGTTTTTGGGCAAAATTGTGAGTGAGCCCACTCCCTTGGATGAGAAGCAACCCCACAGATGAATGGTCTCAGGATGCTTTACTGTTGGCATGACACAGGACTGATGGTAGCGCTCACCTTTTCTTCTCCGGACAACCCTTTTTCCAGATGCCCTAAACAATCGGAAAGGGGCTTCATCGGAGAATATGACTTTGCCCCAATCCTCAGCAGTCCATTCGCCATACTTTTTGCAGAAGATCAATCTGTCCCTGATGTTTTTTTGGAGAGAAGTGGCTTCTTTGCTGCCCTTCTTGACACCAGGCCATCTTCCAAAAGTCTTCGCCTCACTGTGCGTGCAGATGCCCTCACACCTGCCTGCTGCCATTCCTGAGCAAGCTCTGCACTTGTGGCACTCCGATCCCGCAGCTGAATCCTCTTTAGGAGACAATCCTGGCACTTGCTGGACTTTCTTGGATGCCCTGAAGCCTTCTTAACAAGAATTGAACCTCTTTCCTTGAAGTTCTTGATGATCCTATAAATTGTTGATTCAGGTGCAATCTTAGTAGCCACAATATCCTTGCCTGTGAAGCCATTTTTATACAGAAGATTTAAAAGATCCGGTTAAAAATAATGATTCATACGTGTATCTGCCATCACTATTAAGTGCTGTCTCAATTGCAAAATTCTTCCAGTGCACTGAAACGTTCGCACCCTGAAAAGCACCGTTAAAATTAAGGCACATCGATATGCACTATGGGCCATTAAAGAAAGTTTGGAAGAATGAAATACGAATCACGTGTCAAATAATCATCAAATAATGACAAACTTTTTATTTATTTTTAACATAAATGAACGTAGCTAGATGGGATAGGAAAAATCTAGCAAACATTTACAATTGAAGTCTTGTCAAAAGACTCATACCAAGATAAGAACCCGAACTCTTCATACCACTTACCTGCTCTGCACTCCATCTCTATTGTTGTCAAAAAAAACAATCTGGTTTTGTGCCTATCCCTTGCGTTTACTCCTGTATCTAGCTAGCATGACATTTGTTATATATAAATTGCATAAAAGATTTTACAATAAAACATATTCCATAACAAACTGTATTTTTTTTTGTTTGACTTTGCCTTTTTGGCTGAGTGTTTTTGTTAGTTAAATACTGAATAAAGTTATTTTTTGAATGAATTATAATTAATTTATATTTATACAACAGTTTTGTCTGGTTCTTGAATCTGATTGGCTGATAGCCGTGCGATATTTTGCTAGTAACAGCACTCGACCCGCCTCTTCACCCTTCACCCTTGTGTATTACTCCGCCCATATACGGCAACAAGCTTAGGACACTCTACAGTTTGACAAATATTACTGCTGTTGGGCAACATAATGTACTTTTGAGGCTTTTTTTAGTCGATAATGTAGTTGTTTAGATTGCAACTATGCAGTTTATTTATAAGGATAGTGCCTATTTTAAAATATTTATAATTTCTGAGAGGCAGTGCGTCGGCGGCCATTAGCCTGCCATGCAGAGCAGACCAAAGACGGTTGACGTTGTCTATCCACAAGATGGCCACAGGACCGCATAATAAGCCCTTAGAAGATTAAAACAGCGTAATTTCTAACTACAGCTAATCAAATCATTTTTGAACTAGTAAGTGATATTCTAAGTCGATCTCTCTCTTTTGTATGTTGTAGTGCTGTATTTATACCATATAATTGTAGTGTATTAAGTGTGAGATGGGACTCGCATATCAGAAATGTGTGTTGTGTTGGCAGAAAGAAAGAAGAAATGCCACATGTGTTTAGCGTTTTTTCTTGTCGCAAACACAAGAGCAATCTGGTAGTGATTGCACTGCTTTTTTCGGGGTTAATCATTGTAATATCCCGATTGCAACAGAGAAATACTGTAGACTGTAATAGACTAATACTGTAAGGAGATATCTCTGTAGACCGATGGCATTGCATGTCACGTTCAGCCTTATAATCTTAAAATGTCAGCAAAATCACCTGTTTTGTCTTCACTTTAGACATTACGAAAGAGAATCATTTAAACACTACCTCTAAAGTAACATTGGCGGAAGAAAGTAGTTCCTAATACAAAAGGGTTTTTAGACTCTATGTGTTTGATTTTCTTTTTTCTATACACGATTGTGCCGTCGAACTGTTGTATAAACGCAATATCACACTCGTAGCAGTGCGATATGGCTGTATATCAGCACTGGTGGGACGCTAAGGCACTCGGCCTGTGGCCTCATGCCAACGCACGCCTCCCACCAGCCATATCGCACTGCTACTCGTGTGATATATATATATATATAGATAGATATATCACTGTAAAAACTATTGTCGATAAAACAAATAATAAACAAATGTCCCTTCTGATTATAACTTTTTGGTCACTATTGTACAACACAATATATGACTGCAGTTCCCTATTCATCCCCACTTGTGTTTAGTTATTTTGGCTATTAGTTTTTGTGCACACAGATTTTAGCCCTTAGAATGCACCTAACTGCTTGATTATACAAATGATAAAAGCAAAGTGGATGTAATGGTACATATGCTGTGCTCTGCGCCACTTTAGTGAAGTGCTGCTCTTATCTGAAATACAGAAATTGAGGAACTGCATATTGGCTTGGTAGGTAAATAGCTCTGAGCATTGCTTGCTTTTCCCAGCTCTGAGCATTGCTTGCTTTTCCCAGGTCTGAATTCTCTGAATGAGTCATTAGTATTGTTATTGCTCGCATTCATATACAGGCATTACCAGAGGTTAATGCAAACAAAAGAAATGCCATTGATTCTTTCTCATGTTTGCTTGTAGCTAGATTACATTGTTGATTTGAGCTGAAGCCTTTTTGAGAATGGTATTTGTGAAAAGGAAAAATATAAATTCAGTTTAAAAATATGTCTTTGCAAACCAGTGAATAATACAGTAAAACCATGAATAAAGACTCACCATCAGCTGGCTTTCATTTGATATCAGCATTACACAGACATTGCTTCCCTGATGGTATGGGCTCATGTCCCAAATATCACATAATATCATGGCCAATATCATCACATAATATCATGGCCAATAATCACATAATATTCGTTCCCAATTATTCTCATTATTTACTGTGAAATAGGGTCTGTGCATGTGAGCATTTAATAGCATATAAAAATATATATCTATATATGTCGTTCTATAAACAGCAATAACTCATTTGTTTTTAAATGAACTAATACAAAAAACACAACACCCAACCAAATGTTTGTCACATTTTTGACCTAGAAAACACCTTATGGATCCAACCAGACAAAATGTATTTTGTTTATGGACTCAAAAACATTAATTACATTGAAGTATTTTGCTCGTCATTAAAAGATCATGGTAGAGGAGCGGCACTATTCCTAAAGCAGCACAAGGTGCCACACTCTTCTGTCAGACACACGTTCCACACAGCTACCGACTTGCCAGGGTTGGATTAACCATATGGGCATTTTGGCATGTGTTCAGGGGCACCATGTACTAGGTGGATATAGTCCTGTCCAGGTGGCATAAATGGTTCCTCCAAATAGAAATGTTACAACCCCTGCTTTCTAATATTGTATTTATTTATTTGCACATGTTTTTTTTTTTTTCTACATAAGTCCTTAATTAGTGGCAACAATGATTCTCAAAATCACTGCAAAGCCAAGCTTTTTTATTTTCTCACTCACACACACACACATGTTGGTTTTGGTGGTTTATGGGGACTCTCCATTGGAGCAATGCATTTTATACTGCAATAACTGCTCATTATATTGCCTTACCCTACCCCTAAACTCAACCCTCACAGGAAGCCTGTGGAAAATGTCAAAATACCTTATGAAGTATGATTTTTAAGCTTTTTTAATTACAATGACACAGGATGTGTCCTTATAAACCTGTTCAGCATTGTACTACCTAGGTCATACCCATGTCACTTTACAAATCTGTGTCCTCGTAAACCACCAAAATCATTACACACACATACGTGCGCACACAAAGATCAGTTTATCTGTAATACCAAATCAAAATATATGTTCTCTGCAAAGCTGAGTATAAAGCCTCATGACAAAAGATGACAAGTGAGACCAGTCTTTTTTTAACAAAAATATATTGAGTGAAATCTGTAGGGAATGAAGCTATTGCTTTAAAAACTAATCTTGACAGTGCTAATGCACTCAAAGAAAAAATGCAGGCCTGGTTTTTACCACCTCATCTCCATATTTAGAAACCTTTTATGCCCGGCTAGGTTGTCTGCTACTCCCAGACTGAATAATGTGTAGGAGTGGTAAATTGGCTTTTCGGTTAAAACCTTTATTACTATGTTCTTTTAGTAGCAAGGAAAGCTATACCGGTAATGCCTGTTCAAACACAGAGCAGCAGTGTATTTTTATGTATTTATTTATGTATTTTTGTTTTTAATTCAAGTGTGTCAGTTATGAAATTTGTTTTGTTATGAAACTGTGAGGTGACACATCATGCTCTAGAACATGATGGGTCTCAGTGATACTGCAGGTGGACTGTAAGATAGCTTTAAATTGACTTAAGTATTATAATGTAATAGTTTGATTTCATTGCTAATATGCCATAAGAAAAATGATAAAATCATGGAATTTCTTCCTTTCTATGATTGATTGTTTCAGACTTGGTGCAACAAAGCCTCACTGCACTGTTAGAAACAAACTTAACGGCAACTCAAAGCATCTATCACTGCACAGCAACTAGGACACACGAATGTAAATATAAATGTAAAGATGAATACGATTAAAGTAATAAATAATAACCAACTCACACATGCTTTGCTCTTTCAATTAGTATGTCAGACACTGACATAAGTCTGTTGATTCACAAACTGTGCATGTTCTCTTTGAACACTTTTTAACATATTTGCATATTTGTCCAAATTAAAGTCCTGTGAGTGTTTTATAATGGAGATTGACCATGTGAGGCTCAGTGGTGTTTCTGGACATATAAGAATCCGACAAGCTCTGTTCACTGATCCTGTCAGCGATCCGCCAATAATATTCAGCTGCAAACCCAGCCAACTTCTTCAGATTGATGTGTTTCAACAGATTTAGAATTGTGGAGAACCCCTAGAACACAAACAAACAAACAAACCTTTATACCCTTGTACCTTTATGTGTTCAACAGCTTCTTTTGAGTCACTTAAGCACACTCAACCCCCCTCATGCATAAGTTTTTAATATTCTAACTGAGCCCCTGGCATGCAGAAAAACAGATGATAATGTGACGCAATAAATGTCCTAACTGACACAGTCCACAGACCAGCCTAGAGTGATAACATCAGTATGAATGTACATCAAAGCATCAAAGGGTTTAAAGGGCATCTTTGTATCTTATTTACCCTAAAAGTTCATAGTAGTAATTGCAGGGTAAATAGTACTACTCTAATACCATGCTTACATCACATTCTACCATTGTCATGTCATTAGAAGCTAGAAGCTTTCTGGACTATGTGACAAAGAACTGCTAATTCATTTGACCCATGTCAGAAGTAACACAAATGCTTTGAGTACATCATGTCAAATCCAGTGTAGAGAGAATCACTGATTACAATGGAATGTATTGTCTTTAGTCACATTCTGCTCCTTGGAGACAAGGTATAATACTGAAATGCACCGTTTGGTAAGATACAAACTTGACCTTTTAAATGTTATGTTTTGTCCAAGTGACAAGTTGTAGTACACCTAAAGCTATTTTTTTTCACACTTTTTTATGACAGTGTGTAAGCATCTTTGTAATACATTATCCAGAATTTAAAGCTACTGATACGGTGTACATGTGTTTATGAGCATCTATGTAAACTTAGGCCCATTCCCAATTCTATTTTATAGCCGCATTTTCTATATTTTTGTACCATAATCCTAACTTACATGAGGGTGAGTAAATGATCATGTTCGGCTGCATCCTTTCCTAAATTTCTGTGAAATGCCAATTAATTTGAAGTGTTGCAAAATAATTCAGTAACACTTTTTATGAGACACATGCTCATAATTAATTGTACTCTGTTTCTAATTGTTTATAATCAAGCATAACCATTTCTATAATTGTATAAAGACACAACAAAACATATAAGGTATTATAATCACAGTTATAGCTAAATTTTCAATAGCTCTTTTAATTATTAATGATGCATTTAATTTTTCAATTTGCATGCATACTAGTATTAATTAGTCAGTCATGATTGTATGTATAAAGGTGCAGAGTGTGCATTGTTAAAATGTGGTCATGTTATAGTTTCTAAGACTCATTAGTTTTAAGTTAACAGATTTTGTTCTGTAAAATAAGTGAATGGTTTCATATTGTGGATAATAGCCCTGCTGTCTTATAATTGCTTATTGTAAGTCATAATACAGTTACTAACCTGTATAAATTTATCATTGATGGTGATAAGTAAAGTGAAAAAAGAAAATGAAAGGCATGTGCTTCTTAAGATATCTGGTTCTTCCCTTTCCATTACCCTTCTAACCAACATAGAATTGAGTTCTGACCAAAATGGAATTGGGCATTGCTCTGTAATATTGTAACACACACTTCTGAACTATAGATTCAAACGCTAACATTTATATATTTTTCCTCTCATTTTAGGGATCCAAATCAGCCAGTTCCACAGGACACCAAATTCATCCACACAAAGCCTAACCGCTTTGAGGAAGTGGCCTGGTCGAAATACAACCCTAAAGACCAGCTTTACCTACACATCGGACTGAAGCCACGGGTGAGAGATCACTATCGCGCCACCAAGGTTGCTTTCTGGTTAGAACTGGTACCTCATCTCCATAACATCAACGAACTCTTTCAATATGTCTCAACCACTACTAAGATACCTCCTCAGGATACTACACCATTCCCATACACTAAAAGACTAGGTAAAACATGGCCGTCCACCACACGACATCCTGGTGTTCCTCCTGCCAACACCAAACAAACCACCGACCAGCGTAAAGGCAATGATTTGGGCGATGACTCAGCGGTGGTTATCGAGACAAAGCGCGATTACTCGACTGAACTCAGCGTGACCATAGCTGTGGGCGCTTCTCTCCTTTTCCTCAACATTCTGGCATTTGCGGCACTCTACTACAAGAAGGATAAACGGCGACATGAATCCAATCGACGAGGACCGAGCCCGCAGCGGAACTCTGCGCCAGCTAATGTGGTGGCTAACGCTAATGACATAGCACATTTGCAGAGCGAGGAGCTGATGTCACTCCAGATGAAGCAGCAGCAGATGGAACACGAGCACCATCATGAGTGCGATTCTCTACAAGCTCACGATACGCTTCGTCTTACCTGCCCGGCTGATTATACGCTTACCCTGCGACGTTCGCCTGATGACATCCCACTCATGACGCCAAGTACCATTACAATGATTCCTAACACTCTGGCCGGAATGCCGACCCTGCACAATTTCAACACGTTCGGAGGTAGTCAGAACAGTACCAACTTGCCCCATGGGCATTCCACCACCAGGGTATAGCTTCTTTTTTTCAGAACTACAGAACATGGTCTGCTAAGGCAGTGGGGGATAAAGGACCTTTGTTTGTTATGGCAAACTGTGCTGACTTTGTTCCACTCTGAGACTTATCTTGGTGGATGAGATGTTATTTTCCTATGAAGCCTTCTTGCAGAATATATCAAAAAGTCAAATATGACCTACTTGCGGAAAAAAAAAAAAAAGAATGTTACTAGAGTAATACTTTGTTTGGAGCCAAGCTTGTTAAGGGCAGGGGACTTTACACCAAAAGACAAGAAGAACTCCTTCTGAAAGACTATTTTGCTTGCGTAGACAACATATACACCAACAACAGAGAGGATCTGACGATGCTTTGTATGTGCCATAACTTGTCATATACCAAGAGCAACAATGAGAGCAATGTTATTATGTGAGAACTATATTTCCGATAAACACATTAATATTATTTTGTGAGAGCATTGTCACATAATGAACATGTGGACTGAACTCAAAAATCCCAGCCTGAAATGTAATTATAACAAAATTTGTAAAGGTGACATAATGTACATACTTGTGAGTCAAATACAAATATTAAAAGAATTACAAAAGCTTTTATTGTCCTTTAGTTCAAAATATGACTATTAATGAGCTTATGCTTTTTTTAAGGTGTGTGTAAATAAATCAGTCATTATTTTTTGTTTTGTTTTGTTTTTTGGAATCATGTCTGTGCTTAACAGCCTTTAAAATAAAGACAAGAAATAAAGGAGAAGACAGCATTCTTATTCCAAAGGCTCTAAATATCCATTTCAGTCATTTGAGTGTTCCTTTGTCCCTATGTTTGACAAATATTGCATGTTTGATTGCTGCTTTACATTTGATAACCCCATACCGTGACCCCATGCGGATGTTAAAAATGAAAGATTGCTTCTAATTACATTACAGTGCTGGGTGAAGTTGCCTATTCATGCTGTTTAGTGCTGTAAATTTGTTTTTAGGGATTTGATGAAGGAGGGTGAAGCAGATGTTAATCAGAGCAACTTCTACCCATGTCCAGTTTGTTTTATCTGCCTTTTTTTCTTTCTTTTTTTTTTTTTTTAATTTGTATCATCGCTGCCTGAGCTTCAAATCTGACCAGCATTGTAAAATTAAAAAAAATATCTATAAATAAATGACAGAGGCAGTGGAATTGGGTATCTATATTAGTTGGATATGTTTGTAAAGACGTATATGTTAGATATTTCTATTTGTACCATGCTAGCAATATATAAAGTATTGTGCCAGGCTTGTGATATTTTGGGTTAAAACGTATGTGAATGAGTGTAAATAATAATTAAAAAATAATAATAATTATGGTTACTATAAATAAATACAAACAAACAAAAAATAGCCCTGATATTTTTCAGTTGTGCATCCTATAACAAAGACATTGGAAGTGCAGGAAGTTATTTAAAAATAAATTAGTAAATGAGTTTATAAAGTTACATTTGTATATTAAATCAATTCATGATTCATGTTAGCCCTTTGTGTGACTGTCAGGACAGCAAGGGTCAAACGTAGGATTCTAAATAATAGTTTGTCTTATATTGTTTGCAGTTTTTGCCTTAAGTGATAGATGATATTTCTGGCTGGACACCTGTATAAATTTTTTCTGCCGCATTTTTAATAAAATATCACAGTATTTTCTAAAATTGTGTCTTCAGATTTATTGACTTTTCCAGCTTTGATGGAAAACCTGATTTGCCCCCTGGGTGGTGAAACAAAACAAAGCTATTTTTTAATCCTCAAAAATAGCACATTTGAGGGAAGAACATATGAAAAGTAATAATTGTCATCCTAAAGGTTTTGACACTTTTATTCAAATTATTATTTTGTTCAGTGTCAGTGCTTAGTGTACATGTTAATTGTAGGTGATCTTTATTTAAAAATGTAATTATTTTTATGATTGTTACAAGATAAGCTGATGACCTTTGTTCTTTGAAAAGTTCATATTCATGCCAAAGCCAAATCAATTAGACAGCAGTTATGTATCAGTTTTACATAATTATCTTGCTTATGTTTCTTGCAAAGTACAGCTTTCATATATTTTGGAGGAGACGAAAAACCTGAATGACCTAATGTTACAAAAAACATAACAAAAAAATAGATATATTACTTAGTCACTGGCATATATATGATAGCCATGTACAAATAAACAAACAGGAATGCGTGTTATTGAATTTCCAGTGCCCACCATCTTTCTTGACAAGTGATGTGAACAATATTTCTCATTAACATTCCATGAATAGACAAACAACTCTGATGTACTTGACACCTCTGTCCTTCAGGATCAATCAAGCTTTTTTCTCCTTCTTTCTTCTTCCCCCTAACCCCCACCCCAGCAAGATACACAATGAATTGTCCTCGATTCAACTGATCAGCGTTTTGCAGGTAGTCTTGAAATATTTTCTTACTGCCACTCACTATTTTGATTTGCCAGAGCAGTCTCTTATTTTGTAATTTGCACTTCCTCTTTGATTAAAAGTAGCTCAGATTCAGAGATAATTCAGAAAGACAAAATTTCTAGATTTATATTATAAAGTTAGATTATTTATGTGTATATATATATATATATACATATACACACACACGCACACACACACAGTATATGGTTCATATATAAGTAAATGATTTCAGAAAGTGTGCTTCAAGTACACATTTTAGTGTGAACATAAAATAAAAATGTAACTGTTACAAGTATAGTGCAGGAAATTAGATGTTCAGAAGGTAAATTTACAGTACAATGTTTATTATATAATCCGAAACTGCATATAATTTAAAATAAACACATCCATGGATGAAACATTAAAAACAACTGAGAACAGGAGGCTAAAACAGAAGGGCATTTATAGTGGGAGATAAATGGGATAAATAAATAAATGAGATGATAAAAATAATAACCAAGGAAACTAACAAGGTTAATGAAGGTAACAAGGGTGTGGCACAGGGGAACACATAAGATGAACAAAAACACACATAGAGAGAAGACAGGGACTGTAAAGGTAACAGACTAGTAGTCTTTATGAAATGAGCTCACTTACAACTTAACGTAAAGTACCTAAACCATATTTAAAAACCAATTATTTTGTCTGGGACAAAAAAAAAAAAAAAACACTAACATGAGTGTTGTTAACCAGTCTTTTCTTACCTCACTCAGTCAAGTTTTATAAACTAATTTCGAGAAAAGCACGTGATATGATTGATCACGGCTGGTCTCTCTTCCGCAATCATCGATAAACCAATCAGATAAATTCAAGCCTACAATAAATAGCCCATTTTCACCTTACTTCCCTTATCTTCGTTTTTGAAGACCACAACTGCCTAGGAACTCTATCCAGCTCCTTCAAAGCACTCTCTTTGCCACCATGGAAAGCTCACATCAACAACAACAACAACAAGAACAACGCCAGCAAGAGCTCCTCTTTCCGAGACTCCAGCTGTGGCCCAGTGCCACCCAGCCCTGCCAGGAAGACGACCAGAGCTTGAGGCTCCTGTAAGAGGCCGCAGGCCTAGCTGCTCTACCAGATTGCAAGCTCAATGCCGCCAACAATCTCTACCTCCAACAACTTCAAGCCGTCACTTACCTTCACCTGTATCTGCCTCCGCCGGATCATCTTCTCACGTTTCCAACAAAATCACAGCTCAAGAACTCCGCCAAAACCTCTCAGATACCGGAATCCCAATATCAAGCCGCTACAATAAATCCAAACTGTTGAAACTTTACTCTTCCATCACTTCTCTGACTCCGACTCTGCCTCCAAAGGACACTACCAGAATCATGCTCTCACGTCACGCCCCCTATCCCCAACCCACTATCTCTCCGCCTGGACAATCTCAACCCGGACCATCGAAGAAAGCCACCAATAAAAGCAATGCCTCCAGCCGAACATCATCTAGACCATGCCCACAAGAACCCAGGAATCCTACAGCTACAACATCCTTTCAACAAACAGACATTTCCCCGGACAATAGCCCAGTTCATCAATTCACTAACCAACTTCAGTTTTCATAATGAGACTGGGTTGCTTATCTTCATTTTGAAGAATCCCCCCATCCACCCCATCTCCTCCTTTTCCTCTTTTACCAGGGGGAGTTCTCGAGAACTGAACTACCTGATCTCGGAACCCCCTTTCATGCTAAATAACCAGGCGGGAGCCCTGGGCTCAATTATCTCTGAACTCAGGGTTCTCTCCTGGGACAGCATGCCAAACCTGCAATTAGTATCTAGCAATATCTAAGTTTGAACTCTTGAATCACTTTAGGCGCTAAGCATCTAGGATTTCATCTTGGCAGAAGTTTTATACTAGACAAGAAAATTAATGCTATTGTTATTAGCAACTTTTATCACATTTGTTGATTAGTTAAAACTATTTATTCATTTATTTATATATAAAAAAAGTTTATTTTGTCACTTCTTTTTTGATGTAATTTGTTGTTTGCTGGACCACCTTCATTCTTACATCTTTTGTCTATAAATGGTTTTAAATGCTGATCCTTATTTTCTCTCACAAACAAGAACATTTTATTCCCATCATATGTTCCTTGCATTGGCTTCACATACGATATTACATCAAATGTATAATCTTGCTATTTGTTTACAAAGCCTTCAATGATCTAGCACCCCAATACCTTCCAGGCTTAATCTCTATGCATAATTCATCCAGATTATTTAGATCACAAAATGGTTTATTTCTATGCAGTGTACAAACTATACCGTGGCCTTTGGGGGAGCCCACTTTTTTTTCTAAACCAGGGGGGTGGGGGGAGACTTGAGAGTCCCTTGCCTTGCCACAATGATGTGGGCTATAAAACACACAGGATCCCTGTCCTTAAACAGCAATGTATAAACAAAAAATATATTAATATAAAACAAATATTTATATAATTGTAACTAATATTACAAAGTAGGCTGAATGAACAAAACACCACGATAGTTTCGGTTTACTTTCTTGCTAAAAAGCGCTTGTTTTCTCATCAATAACTTTCTTTGACCCTTGAAAATATCTTTTGAGGGATTTATTTTTACATGCACAAACAACAGCAGCCTAAACAACAGAACATCGTTGTCTAATTTTACCTGCAGTGCTTCTGTGAGAAGAATACAATCATTTACATAAAATCAACAAATACGAATATGTTTCACTTAACAACAAAATAAATAACCTGTAGCCTATCATTTTTCTATTCGCTCTATAAGTTCAAGATGATGGCAATAAGGACAGCATATGCTTTTTTATTTTACATAGGCCTATAGAATGTCATGGGATCTCACTTTCACTCCGGTAAAACATAATCGCGAATGCAAAAATGACAGAAACACAATTGAAAGGGGTTTTGTTTTGTCAAGTTTACCTGCTTTTTTTACAGCAATGTCAAGGTGTTTAAAAAAAAGAACATTCTATTGGCCTACCCTATAAGCCTACTTTATGAAGCAAATAAAACAAAACACAACATCACATAATTTGTTTCGAAAAATGAAAAAGCAGTGTCTCAACATCTATATGAAAGCATCTGGCTGTCAGTCTTTGACATGATTGGACCTTGATGCTCATGACAAGATTAGCATGTGTAGTTATCTTTTTTTAAAGTGAGGTGTAAATCGCCATCATGCATGAATGAATGATTTTTGCACTTTTACACATAATTATCCATAATCCCATTACACAATACTGAAACTGCACGTCAAAATAACACATTGTCGATATTTTTTGAGACCCCCAAAATTTCACAAATCATGTTTTCAGGGGAGCCCATGCCTTATTTAGGGGAGCCAAGCTCTGCCTATCTCCCCCGTAGTTCGCACCCTGTTTCTATGTGTTCCAAGATATTAGCCATAGCATGAGACATGTCATGAGCTGTGAAATTATTATCTTTTACCCATTAGAACTGCTGCTTTGTTCTGTAGATTGAGTGAAAGCAGCTTAACATAGATTAAGTTCTAGTAAATTAAAACTGATTCACGTTCAGTTGTCACAGTTGAAGTTCAGTTCAGGGTAATGTAAATCTAACTGCTGTAAGCCCAAACACTGAAGAGCTCCTCCACAGATGCACAGCTCCACTAGTCCCAAACAAAGCAAGCCAGTGGCGACTGGCGAGGAAGAAACTTCACTGATTGATGAAAGTGATGGAAAAAAAAAACAAAACATAATTTTAACTGGTCCAGTATGTTCAATTTTTTGCAGCTGTGTTTGTATACTACTTTAGGAACTCAAACTCAGACATGTGTACCTTCACAACATTGTCATTATCACATGTTACCAGCATTAATTACACTGCCATTCACAAATCCTCTCTCATAAGTCTATCATATGCACATATCAGAAAATCACTGGTAATAAGTCATCAGTGTACATTTAGCCTACTGCATCATTTATCACACCATTTTTCACCTGCATGGCACATAGTAAGTTTGCAATTTTGGATGCAGCACACACTTAAATGAGGAGAGCTGGATGAAGGGGCAGGAAATCAGTCTCGCTGTTCTTACTTCACTGAGCTCTCAAATAAGAGTTTATCAACTCTGGCAATCTAGCCATTTGAACTTCAGAACACTAAATTGAATTCTAAATTGTTTAGTCAAAGCAACTGACTTTGTAATTGCTTACGAAAGCTGGAAGAGAAAGTAATAAGAAAAAAAAAACTATACATATGAAATTTCTTTACATCAAGTTGAACCTTGTATGTTCCCAAATAGTAATCAGCATCGAGTACATTGAGAGGTGCAAAAAATTGCCTTGAAATTCTGCCATGTGCTTTCATTGCTGTTATCGATCTTTCTTAAAATGACGTTAGTAAATTAGCTTTTGAGTTAAAACTGAAGTGACAGGAGAAAAATCTAAAGCTTAAATAGTTATTTGTGGTTACTCGGGCATGATAGATGTCCTTATACATTCCATGGGGTACGGAGAGTCAGACCTGGAATTTAATGGATCTTTTGTACCTAGTAAAGTTTAAGGACACAATCTCCCAGCAAAAAGAGGGCTTTTATATTGAGCAATACTTTTAAAAACAAAATGAACAACCTAATGTTGTATTTTACAGGACACAATAGCAAATGCTAAATAATAGTTTAAATAATAGTACAAATAGCACATCATGCTGTTTATTTTAACTTGCACCAAAACGTTGTAATTACACAGCAACTACATTTTAATTATATTGTAATTACATTATAATCACACTAAAGTGCTTATTTTAGACCCTACCAAATCTATTCATAGGGATGACCTGACCACAGTGCCATTCTATTCAATAATAATAATAATAATAATAATAATAATAAATCCCTGCTAATATGTTCATTCTGTGAAGTTAAACCATCAAACCCTGCTTATTGTTTAGCATAAGCAAGAGCAGCAGGAGAAGGGGGGAGTGAGTGGGCTTGAATATTCTTGACTCAACTGGAAGTTAATTAAGGCAGCTCCAGCATTCCATCACTTTCCCTGCCCCCTGTCTGTCATTCATGTGTGGGCCCTTCTAAGCAATCATTACCGTGGTATATTGATCCAGTCTGTGACAAGGTACCCATTCAAAGAAGAGGACTGTAAAGAGGTCTGGAGTACAGAAGTGGAATACAAGAGTGGTCAAGGGTGTCTGAGATCAAGTGTATACAAACAGATTTAAAAATAAATAAATACATGTAATAATACTACTAATAATAACATACAGTATGATCTACCAAGGGTTTGGGGTTTTAAAATAATTCTGTCTGCCTATTCTTTATTCTCACTCCAACAAACTCACACATTTTTCCCATTCTTCCCTCCATCTTATGCACTTCATCTTCTCTAAACACAAATTAAGATTCAGGTAAATACCTCTGCATCCAATTCAGCTGATTGCCTTCGCTCCCTCAGTGGCAAGACCTTAATAGATGAATATGAAATCTTCTGAGCCAATATATATGCTGAACAGTTAAGTGGAGAGGAACACTCATCTGTGCCGCCCTGCCTGAGTAATGAATATAGCCCAGAGAAACTTCTTTCTTTTCCCCCATCTGTTTTGTTTGGCATGTTTTCTATCATATCAACAACACATTGTCTAACTTTTGAGAGTTGAAAAAGTTACTTTTCTTTTTTTCTTTCTAGAGGTTCTCAGTCTCTCATTATGTACTGTAAACGGATGATTAATTTCTCCTGTGTAGTGGTAGAATGAACAATGAACAATGAGACAGTTTGTCTTGTGAGCAAGCAGTCTCCGTCTTTGCAGACAAGGGCCACAACACAACACTGAGCATTAGTGAACATGAAATCTCCAGCCTGCATCATTCATCTGAAAAGAGGGGAAAGGAGGCAGGAATATGCCATCAGACATAAGTAACAATAAAACTCTTAGTTGAGGCTTGAATATGACCTCTAATGTCACTGCCTCATTTTGATGAATTGTTTTATTTTGTTCTTCATTTGCTAGTCATTTTAATTGTAGTGGTGGGGGTTATTATTTAGATTATCAATTATAATCTAAATTATAATATATTAAATCATATTTATCAAATAAAAATAATATATTTGGCATAAAAAGTACATGGTAATCAATGAAAAAGTACTAACCATGGCATAAGTTATGAGTCAAACTTAAATATGGACTAAAAAAGTAATAATTGTAAGACTTTTTGAAAAGATTACTTATTATCAGTCATAAGTACAGACCAATAAAACTCAAAGCTGAGGCCTGAATATGGCTTGCTCTAATGTCACTGCTCTAATGTCTCCGAAGTACAACTTGTTTTATTTTGTTCTTGATTTGCTAGTCATTTTTAATGGGGGAATGAATCAGTTTGACAAGAAAATTATTTATTTATTTACTGATATGTTAAATCATATGTGCCAATTAAAAAAAAACAGAAAAACTTTTGGCATAAAAGTTATATATGATTATCACAGAAAATACTAATCATGGCTTAACTATTACATGTTCATGTTTCATGTCATAATTACAGTTTCTGGTTATATAATATGATTAGTTATAGTATAATTAACCAAAACATGATTATTATGTGTGTGTTTTTGTCCTGGCAGAATTTGGCTTTGTCACATGGCATTAGTTCTCATGCCATTCTATATGTATATAAAACTTAACCATATTATATAGATATAATAAAACATTGGGGTTACATTTGCGTAATCCAAATGAGAAAATGTCTGAAGATTGTCAAGTCTTTGATGGAATCCCCTGAACTATGGTGAGAATAGAGCAATAAGGTGAAGGATGAAAGAGTGACATTTTTCTGAGACTGTCCTGGATTGAAATTTTTTTCTTTTATGTGTATTTCATAGAATTTTTTTTTCAGGTAGATATATTTTGATGAACAAACTGATATTTGGAACCTTAATACGATATTTTAATAATTGAGATTGACCATATTGGGTCTAGTGCTAATGTAATTTGAACTTGGCAGGGTCGGTGATGCCACAGGGAATATTTCAGGATTTGTATGCATAAATACATCTAAAAACATTAAATATCCAACGAGAGGCAGTTCCTTTTCTGTAAGTCACTACAATGTTATGTTGTGAAAACATTTGAGATAATAATGTAATGACATTCTAAAGGGCTAATGGAACTGAATTTGCATGCAAAGAAACTCCTACACTCAAAAAAAATAATTTGTTGAATCAACATGATTTAATCGTAGCACCCATTGTGCATCTAAATGAATCAAGTAAACTTGAACTGCTTTGAGTGTGTTATATGAATGCAATATAAACTCGTAAATTCAACATGGTTTTAATAGGTCTATGTAACTTCTTTGCAGCTATTTAATTAAAATGTTTGTGTTGTCTTTATCTGATTAAATTTATTCTTATTCACTCAATGTCAGTAAAACACTTCAACTCAACAAGATTCTTCTGTTACATCAAATTTCTATCTTGTTCGTGTGTGGTTTTTAAAATCTATTTTGTTGCTTCTATTAGATTTGTCTTAGTTGGCAGCATTGAAGTTCAGTAATCTCCAAAAAATACATAAAACATTCAAACAATATAACATTTTTATTTTTTTCATTAGACAGTAACAAAGTTCAGACTGTATTCTTCACTTTGAGGTCTCCATTAAAGTTACAATGTGTAAAACATTTAGCCAAGAAAACCTGGGCTCTTAAGAAACCTGATAACCAAGCAGCCAAGACTTTAATTTTGTCTTACCCACAAACCTTGGCCTGACAACCAGAAAAAATAAACTTTTAGAATAACTTTCTAAAAATGAATGCATTATATACCCTTTTGAATTGTGAAACATTAGCTTGACAAAACAAACTAAATAATAACAGTAACATGAATGAACATGCATTTGTAACATTAAGCAAACATTTGTGATATATTGTTTAACTGTAACAAAATAATTAATACTTACAATAACTTGCAGCCAGCTTGCTGTAATTACACCAAATTACAAATATAGCTATATTGCCTCACATCCACACAATATGTCTCAAAGTATCTTTTTGGCAGTGAAAGATTACAAATTTCTTTAAATATATAAATTACATTGTAAAATGCATTCTGAGGGAGCCTATATGTGAAATACAGGAACATGTCTCCAAAGTAATGCAAATTGTCAGTTGTGTGTATTGACTAACAAATGGCTAGTTAACACTTTCAAGCTGGTCAAGGGGCAGGACGGGTTCTGACTCCAGTACCTAATTTGCACGCTTTGTTTTCATGCTAAAATGTAACATGAATGGGTACTTATATGCTGATGAGATCGGGGCTGGAGATGCAATTTACCCTGCTGACAACAACACTTCATTTGCATGCTTTGTTTAGGTTTGTCCCCACCTATATGTATCACATTGTATCACATTACATGTAAAAATGTATATATTGAGTGCCTAGCTGCACTACTGGAGAGATCTTTCGATGAACACCACAGCTATGCCGAGTCCTTATTAAAGGATTCTCTTTTGAAGATACCCGAAAGCCTTCCTGGTTTTGTCTCGTCTTAGAAATTCACAACAGCAGTTAAACCATGGCGTGAGACAAAAGAAGTAACCTTTATACATTAACACAAACATAAAATTATGACAAGAGCATTTGTAAACAACTTTTTTAAAGCTGTAAAATAGTAACACAGAAGAAAACAACGGCATTTAATAAAATACCAATTACAAAAAAAGATGTCCTGAGCATCAGTGATTGTTCCACTCCCAGAAAATATTTGAAACAGCTACAGTCAGTTGACAACACTGTTGCAATATATGTCCATTTGCCAAGCTTACTTGCTCTAGCACCCCATTTAAAGGAACCATAACCGCTGTCTAGGAGAGCTTCTGTCCAGCTACAAATGTGCACCATCTTCACTCAATCACTACACCAGTCCTGTTCAAGCTCACGCACCAGTGTTCATACCTCAGTAGCTTGTTTGAAGGGAACAGTGCAAAAATTAAATCGTCAACATGCAAAAGGAATTCCAAGTGCGTTTTTGTCTCCAAGTTACTTGTGCCAAGAATAAGTTGTCCTTGAAACACCAAAACTGCAGAATTCCAAAAGTTCAAAAGTTCAGTCTGTTAAGCTAAACAAGCGCAGTGACTTCTCATGCGGTTTTATTGGTGGGTATGTGAACCAACTTATAAGTGCATACTGTGATGGAGGCGCACAGTAACTCACCAGAGAGAGTCGTTCATATGAAGAGCTTAAATATCATTGAACCAACAATTTTTCATCTAATTCATTTGATTATTTCTTAATTTAATTTCAAACAGCTAGAATGAATCATTTAACAGAACTAAACCCGTTCTATTAATTTCCATTAGACATATTTGTATTTTGCAAATCGAGCAAGTGGCTTGTTGAGTTTTTTGAGTGTATGAGATGGACCCATACATTTACTTATTCAGATTTCTTATTTTGAAGCCAAACTGTTTTTCATTGAACAATGCAAGTTCTCCTGAAGAAGTTTTAATAGATACAATTTTCTTATGCTAATAATAGTTCTAATACATTTTTTTTTTGCTGATATTAAGGCATATTCTGCAGGCTTTCTTCCAACAACAGCACAGCTAAGTTCAGCAATGTGCCATGGTCATTTGGCTAAATGAGTGTTCCCTTTTAGAGCAAACACGTGCAGCAGGTGAACTTTTAACCCTTTCACAAGTATGTTTTAAATTCTTTAGCTGATCCCCTTGTGTATCCCTTGTGTACTTATAGTGACTGCTATTTTGAACTACTAACTTTAAAGTTTCCATGGAGACATGTCAAGTTTATCACATGACACACTGCAACATGATGATTTAAATATATACATAAATATATTTTTTTCCCTTTTCTGCAAATATTGACAGCTGTTTTACTTATATTGTGACATATCTGATATTCCAATTATATGTGTATGAGCATTCAAAAACATCATCCATCTGTGACACAATCACTATCTCACTTTTGTTCACAAATGTTACCTCACGGCAAACATAAATAAACTGTAGCAGTAATTTTGCTCACAGCATGCCTCAATAATAACCTGGCAAACTAAAATTACATTTCCCCATCCTGGTTTGAAATTGTTGTGCTGATTGCATCATCAGATTCGGTACTCCAATTGGTTATTGGTTTGCAGATTGTCATAGCTGAAGTCACACTACAAGAATGTGTCTGGAATATTCTAACACTGCCAGAAGTTTATTGTAGGGAAATATTTTTATTGCAACAGCCATTAAGCAGCTGTCTGTGAACATGTCAAATCAACAATCAAAAACACCTATTTTAGCCTAGGATTATAGGAATCTTTTGGTATTTCCCAACTTGGTCTCAGAAGTTTGTCCCAACTTTGTTCCAAAGCAGGAAAAGTGATTCTTAAGTAGAATCAAAACATTGTTGGGCTAGAAGTAAGAAATGCTTGTGTCAGGAGATGAGGGTTACTATGGTTACTGTGACCAATGAGACTAACAGAACAATTTTGAGCACCATATTTGGAACAGCAGTGGAACAAAATGCTGAACACATCTGTAACATCCAGGTTGTAGGTGAAACATTAGGTGTCGTTACGTGTAGGTGTATTACTGCTAGCATGACTTTTACAATTCTCCACTCCAGCCAGTCTGAAAGCTTGCATACCTCTGTGACAACTTATCTCCTAAGATGGCTAACAGAACGAAACGGTTACTACGTAACCCTCGTCCCTGAGGGGGGGAATGGAAATGCTATGTGGATAACTTCCACTATGGGGATTTCGCCAGAAAGCCAATCATCTGAAGAGTAATAAAAATGGGCCAATGAAATGCCAATGAATTGGCAGCATCATCGCACCCAGCTGGCAGCAATCACAATCAGTTGTGTACAAGAATGCCAGACATGCATTGCTAAGCACCTTTTCTAGCTGAAGAAGTCGAACTACAGCTGTCAGCTAAGGCGCAATCACTGTGGCGAAGGAACATACCATTTCCAATCCCCCCCCTCGGGGAACAAGGGTTACATAGTAACTTCAATGCTATGTGGAAAACTTCTACTATTGGGAAATGTATGGAAAATGTCACAGTGGTTGAACCTCACCACGTCACTGGTGAGAGGTTTGCCAGGCTCCAGCGTGAGCGCACCATCATCACCAGAGACACAGCCCTCTAACGTGTCCCCGGGCCCTAACTTACCTTACTTACCTGTGAATCGCTTAAAGGCTTATTTATTTTTTTGAGGAAGTCGTAAAAAACAAATTCACCTAGTTAAGTTTTAGGAATTTTTAAATATGACAGTACGTTGGGAAAGAGTGCCAATCCCGAATGGGGAGGACGCTGTGGAGGCCACCTGCTGCCCAAATGGGGAGACCTGGTGGCAGAAAGACATATGGACTAACCCTGGCAAGGGGGAGTACACTTATGAAAGATGGTTAGTGGGGAGGGAAGACACGGGCCCGCCTGAAGAGGGGGGAACTATACTGTGGCTAAGTGAAGCATATGGGATCGCGCATAGCAGGCACCTAAACCTGACTGAGCGAGCATGCCAACAAAGTAATGGGCCACTGAGTCGGATGCTGGGGGCCTCGAAGGAACTCCAAATGGGGAACTCAACTGGACAGAGTGAAAAAAGCGCACGTATCTCTGAGATTTAGAGAGAAAGGCACAGCAAGCATGTTACAACACCAAACCGAGTTTCCTCATTTACCGGAGTTACCCAGCACACGTGAGGAAATCGTCTCCACTCAAAGATTGTAAAATCTTGCGAATGTATTAGGTGTCGCCCAGCCCGCAGCTCTACAGATGTCTGTTAGAGAGGCGCCGCGTACCCAAGAGGATGCAACACTCTTAGTGGAGTGCACTCTCACTCCCAGGGGACATGGCTCACCCTGGAACTGATAAGCGAGGGAGATGGCATCCACTATCCAGTGGGCCAACCTCTGTTTGCATACGCCACTTACCTTCTGCCGACTGCCGTAACAGACAAAGAGCTGCTCAGAGGATCTAAATCTCTGAGTGCGGTCGACATAAAATGGCAGAGCACGAACGGAACACAGCAAAGAAAGATCTGGGTCTGCCTCCTCCGTGGCAGAGCTTGCAGGCTCACTACCTGGTCTCTAAAGGGTGTGGTAGGAACCTTGGACACATATATACAGGGCGGGGTCTCAGGATAACATGAGAGTAGGCCGGCCCAAATTCCAGGCACGAATCACTGACCATAAATGCCTCCAGGTCCCCGACCCTCTTGATCGATGCCAATGGAAATAAGCGGAAATAATAAGTATTTTTATAATAAGTATTATAATAATAAGTATTATTCCCTTTTTAAATAAATAGACAAATTAAAACAGTACACTCACTCGAGTGGATAAATTCATTATTATATTTATTTTGCTACAATTAACTGTAAGTTAAATCTAAATATTTATAATTAAATGCAGTGCTGGCACACTGGATTGTAGACACAAGGTTAGCAGTGTTGCCTTTTAACGAGGGCTTACTCCACTCCAGAGTGTTTCTCCCTTTTATGCTGTGTTCACACCAGACGCGGTACGCACGGATAAATCGCGATATTCGTGCGTAAATAGGCGCGTGAACATTTTGAGTTTACTCGCTTCATTCGCGTGTGAAAATCACTTCACCGTAGACGCGGTGTAAGGAGGTGATGTGGGCGGTGTGCTTCTGTCTGCCTGATGACTCTAGCTTTGTTGCTAAATGGCTAGCATGGATTTTATTGAGAGAATAGCTGTGTTTATGTGCTTTAGGAAGACTGAAAAACAGCGTCGATTCGTTTGGAGTCGTGCCTGAGTCCACTAGATTCATTCTGAGGTGCACCTAGCTCTGTGAGTTCATAAACTCCTCCAGAAACTATACCTGGATGATGGAAGCTTTCAGCTGTGCTTCCGACTGAGCCGAGCCCAGTTTGATGAACTGTTGTCCGGTGTCGGCAAGAGTATTTCCCCTCGGGACACCAACAACAGGCGCTACGTCATAATCACGCCCCTACAAAACAAAGCTCGTGATTGGTTAATGCGGCACGAATGTCTGCTGAAGTTCAGATTTTCCAACTCAAGCGATTCGCGTGATAAGCGCGTCAATCGCGTGAAACGCTCAACTCGTGCCTCATCATTCGTGCCGCCTCATTCCCGCGTATCACGCCGCAGGATGTCTATTCGCATCTTTGCATTGACTTAACATGTAAATTACTCGCGCTTATTTGTTTTCTTTATTTTTGTTTAACAGTAAGGGTTCTTTACAGGTAATATTGTGTCTCTGACTTAACAGAGCTCTGCCTGTCCAGATTTTATGTGTGCAGTGGCTCCATCCCTTCTCAGGCAGGACCTACATGTACATCATTCTACCATATGTATTTTCTAGATGGTCACTGTATCTCCTTACAGGTAGGATTCTGATTCTAGAATTATAACTCTGACCAATGTAGACAAATACAAAAAAGTGTTTCTGTTTTGTTAATATTAATTAGTTAAACATTAATAATTATGAATTCTACTGTAGTTTTATAAATATACTGTATAAGGATTACTTGTATTATATCAATTTATTAATCAAAATCTTCATTTTGTTTCCATGTTAACCACTGTTGCCTTTTTGTAATATGATGTGATGGAAGGAGATGATGAATGTTTCAATCTTTACTTCTTATGGCTTCATCATTTTCCCTCTGTTTTGTTTCTCTTTCTCTGTCTTTATCTCATACAAACAGACATACACTTACACAGCATCATCCAAAAACAAGAGGCTTCCAATTACAAGTTAATAACATACCTCATTATTTCAGAGCTACTTGCTACAACATGTCCAACTGGCAGCCACTCTCAGGGACCTTCTGGTGAAAAATCTCCATATCAACAATGAGGTTTTATTGGTTTATTTTTGAACTGGATAATTACTTAAGTAATTAAAGGATAACTTGACAATTAATTTGACTTATTGTCCATTTTGTTTTTGCATTCAGTTTTAATGTGCAACTGTATCAAAGCAGCATGGAATATAACCCCCACAAGATGTTTTGCAATCAGTGCTATTAAAAATCTCAGTGTATATGCATCCGTACAGGCCATTCACAGCTTAGATTTAAGTATTATTATGTTCCAAATATCAAACCGCCAACTCATAATCGGGTTTATTAACTGTAGGACTGCATGTGTAATAGGCAGACTCTGTGTATTTCAGCTGAATAACTAAACGAGAAAGTAACTTCAGTGTAAGATAGATCCTGTCATGATTCTTGAAATCGTATCAAGACAAGCTGTCAGGGAGAAATTGAAAATAATTCATACTGAAGAGTTTAGCTATTGAACCCCCAGCCGTCCACCTCTCCCCTCTCTCTCTTTCATTCTTTTCTAATGGTATGAAGTTGGGCTCTGTGTCCTCTTGGAAAGGCATTTCCATGGTTACTGATGTAATCTGCAATCTGCCGCTAGCTAAGTGGACAGACAGGAGGCAACATGATGAATGATGAAGTCTAAACATTGGCGTGTAAAAGCGGAAGCTTATCACAAACTCAAAGACCATATAATCAGCTTGAATATGTGAATGAGTCTAGCATTGTACCACACATTTAACTTAAAGAGCCCCTATTATGCATTAAAAAGGGTCATATTTTGGTTTTGGGGGTCTCCAACAACAGGCTGATATGCATGCAAGGTCAAAAACCACTTTCATTGTCTTATAATATTCATTTATGTTTACCTAATTATCCCAATGACTCCCATATGATTCGTTCAGCGATTCATTTGTTCCCAAACCCCTCCTTAGCGCGATGCTAATCTGCGCCAATTGGACCGATGACAGTCTGTTGGGATTGGTCCAGCATTCAGCACGAGAGAAATGCCCACCACAGCTTCAACAATATCAAAGTAATCAGAGTGCAGAATGTATGTGTGAGCATACCTGCCAACACTCTCGTTTCTCCCGGGAGTCTCCCGTATGTCAGACGCATCTCCCGCCACCCTCCCGTTATGTTATTTCTCCCGGAAAACTCCCGTAATTTCAACACCCCCCCGCTCCTCAGCATTTTGGTACGGTCTGTGACAACATTGGTATAGGATCCGATCGCAGCGGCCGCCCGAAACACACTTCATAGTACACTAACACAGTACCCGGTTCTCAACAGTGTTATTCAGACACCTCACCCCCGAATCTAACCACCACCAACGTGGCTTTAGACGTGATAAGAGAATATAAAGAGTTAACCAGATACAGTACAAGCAGTTACAAGTAACAAAACACAATTAAATACATAATTTGCAAGCTAGAGAATCAAGGAGGCAACCATTTTAATCGCACTTACTTACACTTGTGAAATGAAGGAAGAAACTGGTCCATGAACTGTGTACTGTAAAGTTCCTGTCAAGCTCTGCAAAGTCCCATACATCAATAGTCTTTTCTGATCCTTCCTTTAACAAACGAATCCCCCGTTGTAAGCGTGTAGATTGCTAAAGCACTCGTCAGAAAAATGACGGGAACACAGCACAAGGCCTGGGCTATAATGCTGAGGTAGTTTTGCAAAAATAAACCTCAACCACTGACTCTTCACAGTTTCATCTTTGGGTAGGGAATATAACACTAATTTTCCCTCACACTTCCAATAATATCCAGCTGAGCACAGCGTCTTCGCGACATGATTCAACCGGACAGTGTTCTTCTTTTTCTTGCCACTGTTTTTGTGGGCGGGGCCGGAGGTTTAAATTTTCCCAGGATTGCGCGCGCAACAAATGGGCGGGGCTTAAGTTCCGTATCGACATCACGCCGGCACGGCTAAAGACTTGTTATCAAGACGATTCATTTGAAACACTATGAGTCGACTCTTTTATAGATTAATGAATACTTTTAAACACTGCGCACTTTCAGATTTAAGCCTTAGCTGGATATTTCACTTCACTTAGAGGTGTGTTACACACTACATGGAAGGTCATTTTCAAAAACCCAAAATAGGGGCTCTTTAACTTCTAAGCATAATACCTTAAGCAATTTCTCACATGTAAGGAATGCAATAATCTACATTAAATCTATAAAAGGCTAGTGTATAAATATCTAAAGATAATAATCAATTATTGATCGTCAAACCTCTATTGATTTGTTTTTTTCTTTGGGAGAATATGATTAAATCACACATCATTCTTTTCCAGGCAATTGCAGTCATGACTTTGATTCGATTAAAGCAATCTGTGGTTCAATTGCTCTGCTAGTGTAATTATGCAAATAAGTGTTAACTCCAGAATCTCAACCATGGTGCACGCCAAACAAGCGAATTAAGACTATTAAAAATAGGGTTTTCTGTCCCCTTCCAATCAAACAATGCTGTTGTTGTTTACAATCTAAATGCAACAGAACCTGGTGCAATTTCTCCTTTAACTTGTTTCATTTGGACATACAGTATATGAACATACTAATCATGGTTGGATCCATAGCCAAAACAAAACAAAACAAAACTGAAAAAAAAAAGTTTTCAGTATATTGGCGTACTTCTAACTGAAATTAAATATTGCTTTTAAGAGGGGTGTGGTTATGAATATTGTGGCTGAAGTTTTTGAAACACCTCTCAGGTTTTCTCTTTGAATGGGGAGGTATCAAATTCTCCAAATGTTTTTGTCAAGCATATGGTTAAATGTAATACGGAATCACCAATACAATTTTACAAGAACTGTCTCTTAAAATATGTTTATAAATGTTCGAAAAACACACATTTGTTTTTCCCTGGCTGCCCAAGCTAATGCACAAGTACACTGGAAGGGAACAAGACAATGACACCAGCCTCATTTATGGTATTTTCTGTTCACATGTTACACAATGTCATTTTCTGGATAATGTCTTATCTGATCACACTGGTCTTCTGAAGTAATTACAAACTTGGTCTTGATGACAAATCTACTGCCCAAATGACAGCAGCCAATTTGTTTACAAGTTTGTGGGTGTTTAAATGCTTGCTGTCATGTGATTTGTGTTTGAATGACAGAGGTACGAATTCAGATCAGATGGGATGGATTGTGCCTCATATTAATTTCATCTCAAATTTCTCTTGTACATGTCATTTGCACATCCTCTTCTCGCATAAATCCACCAGGGCAATATGCATTTCAGCTGACCAGCTTGGTGTAGACTGGCTGACTCACCCACAGTGTTTTCAAAAGCAATCTAGAAAAGAAAAGCCGTTGCTGTGGGGTTATTGCTGTGTAACTATAGGCTGGCTCTGGCTATACAATGCCACTAGAGGGAGCGTTAATGACATGAAAAGGCCAGCCGGATGTTGGATGCATGTTATGTTGTTTGGGAATCTTCAGTAAAGAGCACGTTAACACAGTTTGAATCCAGAGTCTTTATTTACAAGACAAGACATGGTGTCAGAAGTGCTGTAGTTTAACGTGACAGCTGCTTAAGATAATGCGGTCGTTGCACCAAGAGCAGGGCAAGTTGCTTTGGATGTAGTTGGAGTTGCCAGTCTTCTGTTAAAAAGAAGTGGAAAACACTCAGAGGACGATGTGTACGCAATTAGAAATTTGCATACCACACTTCTGGGCCAACTGGCTATTTCAAAGCTTGGGCTGGTGACACGATTAGACAGCATTGACATCAAAACTCTAAAGCTGAACTACCCGAAATTGTGCAGTGGTTTGGGAGAAGTACGACCGTCTGAAACCAGGAGACACTCCATTCTCACTCAAAACTCTGAGACAAATCCTGTTACCTATAATGGGAAAGGTTAAAGAGGAGCTGCATTGGATGGAGACGTTGGGAGTTATTAGCAGTGTGGAGGAACCAACAGACTGGTGTGCTGGGATGGTTGTGGTCCTGAAAAAGTCAGGTGCTGATAGAATATGTGTAGACCTCTCCAAGTTGAAGGAGTTGAATTGAAGTTCACCAGGAGAAATACATCCTGCCATCAGTCGAACAGAAACTTGGAATGCTGGCAGGTGCACAAATTTTCAGTAAGCTGTCAAAGTGGACAGCACATTTCTTAGGACACATAATTTCTGCCAAAGGAATTATCCCCGACCCAATGAAGACAGCAGCTATTAGAAACATGACTGAGCCCTCTAATGTGAGCAAATTAAGGAGTTTCCTGGGAATGATAATTCAGCTAGGAAGGTTCATTCCCCAACTGGGTGAAAAAACAAAGCTCTTTGCGACCTGATGTCGAAAAAGAACAGTTGGTTCTGGGGAACGGAGCAGGCTAAAGCTTTTCAAACTCTGAAGGATGTCGTCTCCACCTTTTTTAGCAATTTATGACACAAACAGAGACTGCAAAGTGTCAGCTAATGCTTCGTCCCATTGACTGGGGGCTTTCCTTATGCAGAGGTGGCAGGAAGGATGGAAGCCTATAGCTTATGCATCGAGATCTTTCACTCAGACTGAGCAGAGGTATGCACAAGTGAAAAAAGAGGCATTGGGTCTCACATAGGCATGCAAAAGATTCAGAGACTTTCTTATTGGCAAGCATTTTGAAATGGAGACCGATCACAAGCCATTACTGAGTCTCTTGGGATCACAAGCTCTGGATGCTCTTCCCCGTCAAAATGCAATACTCCTACTCCATTGCTCACATGCCAGGAAAGAGCTTGTGGGTAGCTGACACTCTGTCACGCACTCCTGTAAAACAGAGTGAGTCACAAGAAGAGAGAGAGCAATTGGCGGACACAAACATATATGTAGACACACTCTTGGAAAATTAACCAGCAAGTACAATGTACCTGGGACAGCTGAGAGAGGAATTAAAGAGTGACAGTGTCTGCTCCAGTGTGATGAAACTGTGCGTTGAAGGGTGGACAGAGTGCAGTAGGAGAGACCCAATACTGAAACGATATTGGGCAGAACAAGCGGTCTTAACTGTGTAAGATGGTCTGTTGCTTAGAGGCACAAGGCTTGTTAAACCGGCTGCCATGAGAAGCAGCATTCTAAACAAATTGCATGAGGGACACTTGGGACTTGTGAAATGCAGAGAGCGGGCAAGACAGTTGGTGTGGTGGCCAGGATTAAGTCATCAGCTAAAGGAGATTGTGCTGACCTGCAGGACATGCCTTAAAGAGATACAAAATCCAAAAGAACCTCTAATGCCCACTTAATTCCCTGACAGGCCATGGCAAATGCTAGGGGCATATTTGTTCATGCTGGGAAACAAGACATACCTGTTAGTGGTAGACTACTACTCAAGATATGTGGAAGTAGCTCAGTTATCACCTACCAGGTCTACCAATGTCATTGTTCACATAAAGTCCATATTCGCATGTCATGGAGTTCCAGAGACACTGATTACTGACAAGGGGCCACAATTCTCTGGGCACTCATTTGCATCCGTTGCAGCATCGTATGGATTTATTTATGTAACGAGTAGCCCAAGATTTTCCCAAAGCAATGGCGAGGCAGAACGGGCAGTCAAGATGGTGAAGGGTCTTCTCAAGAAAGCCAATGATCCATATGTTGCTCGTTTAGCCCATAGAGCTACCCCCTTGCAGAATGGATACAGTCCACTTCTAATGGGTAGGAGGCTTCGGACAACTGTGCCTACACTGCCATTGCTGCTAAAACCAGTACTCCCAGATACAGCAGTTGTCTCATCAAAAGAAAAGGAAAGGAGGGATGCAGATTCAGAGTGTTTCAAAAGGATTCACAGAGCCAGAAAACTCAGTATACTGCAGCCAGGAGATCATGTCTGGGTATCTGATGCTAATGATTCCGGAACGATTGTTGCCAGTCACAGTGCTCCGAGGTCTTACCTTGCAAACACAAAGCAAGGGACTGTTAAGACGCAACCCTCACCATCTAGTAGCAATGCAAGCAGAAGCTACAGAGGACAACAGTAGAACACCAGATCAAAGTTCTGTTGCAAACTCTGAGTCACTTCCTACCACTCAGGAGTCAGAGCAGCAGGACATTCCAGATTTGACATCCCCTCCCAGAACCAAGTATGGGAGGTGAATAGCGAAACCAGTAAGACTAAACCTGTGAACTGTGTGTGTTGTGGGTACAGGTTCCTACCACTTAATGTAAATTATTGTGAAATGATGTTCAAGATGCAAGCACAAATGGTAAAACTACCTGTTTATTCAAGGAGTTCGATAGGAGCAGATCTTCCAACAAAAGAGGCAGAATAATCCTCTAAGATCTGTTGAGACAAAGGTAGTCTACCCTTTGTTCTCTAGAAAGGGGAGATGGGGGTTATTGCTATAGGCTGGCACTGGCTATATGACGCCACTAGAGGGAGCATTAATGACACGAAAGTGCCAGCTGGATGTTGTATGCATGTTATGTTGTTTGGGAATCTTCAGTAAAGAGCACGTTGACACAGTTTGAATCCAGAGTCTTTATTTACAAGACACAACAGTTGCGGCCCAGATTTCAGATTTTACTATGTTGCTGGTTGTCAAATATGTTGCATGCACCCTTCAGTGTAAAATTTGAATAAGAGGAGAACATTTGGCATTTATACTCAAAACAACTGCTTTAAACAGACCAACTCATATCCATAAACACATTTATTATGTTTAAAAGTAGAAAACCATTTGATATGAACACCCCACAAAAGTATATATCGTATAATTGCATGATTATGAAAATGAACTTATCCATTTGTCTTAAAATGATGAAACACACACTATATATATATGTATGTGAAGTATATGAAGTTTCGTTGCAAAACGAGATATATCCATTTTGAGAAATATTGGTTATTTGACATTATTATTTAAGACATCAACAGTCAAGTTCATTCACAATTTTTGTACATTAAACTATTA
>CAIGQV010019186.1:19074069-19085734 GCA_903798115.1 Danio jaintianensis | reverse complement strand
CACTTCCAACGGTCTAGAAGCCAAGAAAGGTGTCCAAGATGGTCGAGTTTTAGGTTGTGGCATTCTAGCAAGCACAAACCGTTGACAGTTCTTCACCCCTGTGTCTACAGCCTTATACATTCCTGCCCAGTAGCACATTGGTCAAAGCAAACTCAGGGTTCTTTCAATTCCTTGGTGCCCCATTTGCTTGTTAACGCTTTGCAGCATTGGTTCAATTAAGCAAGAAGGAAGTACCAGTTGTTGACACTCTCCCAGAAAAGCATCATCAGCCACTCGATACAACAGTCTTCTATCTTCCTTGAATTTATCCCATTGCTTGAGTAATGACCTCACTTGCCGAGGTAGCCCTCGTCTCTCCTAGCAGGAAGGTTACTTTTAAATACGCCAAAACTGCTTAACAAGCATTAAGAAGGGGTCAGCATCCTAAAATTGACAGAGCTGTTCCCTAGTATACCCGGTAATGTTGGGGTGTATCCAAAGTCAGAATTTGGCCAAACTTCTTCTTCCAGAGGGCTTCTTAAGACTGGTCCAGGTGTGCCAAGGTCTGGTTCCACAGTGGTACCCCCATGTACCTCATTGCAGATGGCCATGCAATGATCAAACTCAGCATCTTCAGTCTGCTCCTCCTCTTCCTCCAACCCTGCTCTCCTAGACAAAGTTGAACACAGCCAACTGAGCTGCCCATCTCTGTTCCACTGCTCCCAACCTAGCCGTGTTGAGGTGGCATAATAGGTTGTTGTCTGTAAGCACCATAAACCAGCAGATAGCCCCTAAATTTCTCCACTACAGCCCACTTTAAGGCTAAGAGCTCCAACTTCAGACTGCTGTAATTACGATCATTGCGTTCAGCACCTCTCAGCCTCCTACTAGCGTAAGCTATTACCTTCTTCTTCCTACCCTGATACTGGTATATGACATCACCCAAACCCCAGTTACTTGCATCCATCTTTAATACGAATGGGAGTGAAAAGTCGGCATATCCTAGCACAGGAGCACAGGTCAACTCTGTCTTAAAACATTCGAATGCATGTTGGCACTCTGATGTCTAAGCAGCCTGAAAGGACTGATCATCCTGAACCCCACTTCCCTTATTGGTGCATTCATTTACGACATTTTAGCGAAATTAGCTCAATTTATGAATATTAATGAATAATAATAACAAGTTATTATTAATTTGGAATATTCAAAATTAACTTATAGTTAATTTATGTTAATAAATATAACAAAGACTTCACCTGCTCGTCCGAGCAGACTCTGTAATTATTTATTTATATAGAAATGGAATTAAAGCTACTTCTTGAGAAGTAGATGAATAGTTTAGAAGTTTTATTCAACTTAATAAGCTGGTAGCAAGGATCTTTTCCCGTTAAAATGACCATTTCTGTGAGGCAAAGACAATCCAACGTGGTTATAAAGTGATTTATTGACTAGTCCAACATATAACGAACAAACGTACAAAACATAACAACAAAACAGAGAAAAAAGAAAGTGAGGAAATAAAAGAGTTCAAATAAAAGAATGGCAAATCTAACTCAGTCCCACACAACTATTAAGAACCACCAAGTATGTAAACATCTTAAAAGGGCACAGCATAAATGCATGACTAATACGTGTATTTCTGGGTCTTTCTCTTTCTTCCTGTGATCTTTCTCTGATGCTTGGAAGATGAAGTCTTTTAAAAAGCCCTTTGTCGTTTTCGTTGAGTTTGCGACGCAGATCAGAGGATATGCGCGGCGCAAACTTTAAACTAAGTTATAATTTGCAGAAAAATAAGAAAACGTGGACTCACGGCGTACAGAAACAGGCCTTACCTTGTGTCTGGGACCTGCTGCGGGAGACCTTCTGCGAGGATTTTGGAGTGTAGATGGGTTTTACCTACGGGTCAAGTCAAACCCATTCTCTACTGACTGACCAATGGTTTGAGGGCAAAGTTTGAGCGGGAGATTTCCTTCGTCTCTCGGCCACTAATATGCATAATGAGGATCCACCCTGAAGACACGGATGGACTTTAACTCAGAGTATTAAAGAGTGTAAGCCGGATAAATTATTATCATGTATTCTGCATCATGTGTTGTGAAATTTAAGGAGAAGAGTAACAATACCAAACATGACACTTTTAGCAATACATAAAACATAATTCATGCATTCTTAGTTTGTCTAATGTCTTGAAAAGGGCATATACAAGTGTAAGAATTAAGACAGAATTAAGGGAGAGAATACAAAGGTTACAAACACATTACATGTACTTTGGGCTGAATTTTGAGATTTCTACTAGTTTGTTTCAATAGTTAAGAATGTTTGTGTGTGTGTGCGTGCGTGTGTGTGTTGAAAAATGGGGGGGGTTCCCTTTGGAATGTGTTTGGGTTGCAGAGATGTAGGAGGCAGGTTTCTCCCTTTCCCCCCACCATCTGCAAAATAGATTGAAGACCAGCAAGGAATCAGTCACAAGGGGCCGATTAAACCTCTTGGTAAACAAGTTGTCACCCACAGCGATTTTTGGTGCCAGACTTCCTGGCACCTATGGCCATAAAAGTCAAAGCAGTAAGAAATATGGTATTGGAGGGTGATCACGTTCTTCAGCTATGGCCTGTATGCTACATCATGCAGAGGCCCTGCCACCTTAGCAAAACCTGTGATAAATCGTCGATAGTAACTACAGAATCCCAAAAAGGACTGCAGTTTCTTTGCGTCTCTGGCACTGGCCACTTCTTTAACACACTGACTTTGTCAGGATCGGGGCCAACACCTTGAGCTGATATTTGGTGCCCAAGAAACCTCACCTCTGTTTGTAGAAAACATTTTTCCACTTTTATTTTTAATCCAGATGCAATTCAGCCTGTTGTTCTGGAGTTCCCACCATTCGCACCTTGTCCAAAGGGCCTTGTGAGCCTCCGTGAGTCTGTGTCATTGACTTCAAACTAACTGTTACTTCCTCATGGTCTTGAGAAATATATTGAAAAGCGACATTGCAGGGATTACTTTCCACCTGATGGCCTTGGGATAGTACCCCCAGCCTAGCCTTTGGCTGCAGCCAAAGGTCTTCAGACCCCAGACTTAAGACCTGTACAGGGAACACAGGCACTTAACAGGCACTATTGTAGGCAAGAGAACCAAACCCCCCAGCAGAGACATCTTCACCAGTTAAAATATGACCACCCCATTAGTCTTAGGCAACTCTTTATGCACTCAAACTTGTAGTGTTGCAACAGAGCCTGCAGGTACATGTGTTTTCAACTTTCCAGCTATTCGGACCGTAGATTTCGACCCTTCAGATGTCGTTTCCTAAACTTTACTGAATGCATACAGCCAATCTGAGTTTAATGCTCCGTTTAGTCCATTATCAAATTCAATCAAGATTAGCTGTTTGCATCGCTGTGCAATATTCATTCCAAGAATACCTGGAGGTGAAATATCAAATTCTCCCTCTATCTGGTCTCAGACAATCAAAAATCCCCAGCCTGGTATGGTTACACCCATCACCTGGATATCCAACTCTACATATCCTAAATATGGCAGAGGCAATTTATTTGCAGCTGTAATGCGCAACCACTTGGAGGTGCTGTGCATGTCTCTATCCTTCCCATGCAAGTGTTCCCTGAAAAAACTTTCAGTGAGTGTACTGACATTGCTACCCGTGTCTAAAAGATACCTGACAGGTATTCCCCCAGAGTAATTTCCACCTCAGGGCATGGACCCACTGCCCGTTCCAAGAATCGTTCTTTGGTCAGAGGATCACTGACTGATCCATGAGCATCCCCTCTCATTGCTCGGCTCTGCGCAATAGAGGGGTGCCGTTTCCCAACGCATGTGTTTTTGCAGGAATCGCTACCTGGCCTACCAGCTTGCATGGTGCTGTGCGCTGGCGGGCTAAATGTCCTACTCCCTCACACTTCAAGCAAATAGGCTGACCATCTTTAGTGTATCTGGGCTTAACTTTATCCCTCTGTGGCCTGTCAAAGGACTGGTGGTAAGACTACGGACTGCATCAGTTAACTCACTGATTGCTTTGCCCTGTTGGGCAACAACTTTCACAACATTTTGAAAAATTGCATTCAAATCACCTGAAGACGATGATGCAACCATGGCCGAACCACGGGTGGATTCGACACCCTCCTCAACACCCCGGCCCAGCAAGTAACGACTTTTTGCACATTTGTTCCACGTGGCCGTTCCTCCACGCACCACAGGAGGGCCTCTTCTCTCACTTCAAACAATGTCACACAAGGCTGGTCCCTCACTAGCTTACGCAACTCACGCCGGAGCATGGGGTCCCTGATCCCCTCCACAAACTGATCTCTCAGTGCTAGCTGTGTATCAGGCACCGCATTTGGTGACTGCCTGATCGCAGCATTTAACATTGTCGACAAAGAATGGGAATATTCTTTAAGATTCTCCCCCTCTAACTGTCTTCTGGCATAGAAGGCATGCAGCAGCTGAGGAATAGTTTCCGAAAATGCATCTCTCAGGTAAGTAAACAGATCTCGGGGTCTTACATGCAGAATTTTGCCTCATCTAGGGCTGATCCCCTCAGGTGTGACAAGATAAAATCTATTTGATCCTCATCACTCAACCCCCTTACTCTGATTACATGCTCCAGTTCCTCAATAAACTCATCAAAGGTCTGACTGTCTTTACTAGAATCACCACAAAAAGGAACAATTTGTTGTTCTCTAGGTATATAGATGTAAGATATAGTATTAAGTGTTCAGAGTACCTAATGTTGACATCACCTGATCATGTCTTTTCCCCAGCTCCTGAATTTGTGACCTGAGCTGCAGAAAAGGGTTACCACTCTCACTGTCATCCTCTCTACAAGTGGCGCCGGCTTCTTCCCAGGCTTACTTCCCACTCACACTCACATCAGGTGCTTCTGCCTCCATAGCTCGATTTCTCAGTCCACAAAAGTCTCTAGAAATTTCAAACAAAACACAGTCCACTACAGCGTCCTCAATTCAGCAGGTCCAGGCACTCTGACTCCTCGTCCTCCCCGTTGTCCGGATGTCGCGCACAGCTCGCTGTACAACCTCTGAAGCGTGACCTTCCTTCAGCACTACCTGTTTATTTTTCTCACTTAACTAACAGAACTTAGATTCTATATATATATATATATATATTTTTTTTTTTCTTGTATACACTATTTATTCTACCCACAAATGGAAACCTGCTGAGGAAATTACCCCACTCCTGGTAACAAATAAATGTGGCCGGGATACTGCTTTCTCTAATTAAATAAATCAAGCATCCTCAGTCATCTATAATCAAAGGGTTCTTTATTTGCAACCACGTTTATATAGAAAAATATGGCATTAAGGTTGCAGGTTCCCAACAGTGGACAAAAACAAGAAATGCAAAATATTCTGTGGACAGTAATGAAAGAATCACAATATTTACAATAGGTTAGCTCAAACCAAACAATGTTTCAAAATGACTCCTTCGGGATCTCCTCCTTTCAGTTGACAACTATAATGTCCACACAAGAAAGTAAATAAAGAGCACAAAGCAATTTTGCCTATGTCACTAATAAGCACTAATACATACTAATAAAACTAAATAAATCTAAATAAACAACGATAGTGGCTTATGATGTATCCCTGCACAACAACAAAAGCATAAACAATTCTAAGCACACATGATCATAAACCGAATACACTAAAATGTCAAATAAACAAATGTACATTTCCACTTTCACATGCTTAACATCACTATCAACATTCTAATATTTAAGAGTAAATGGTTGAAAAACTTAAATTAACACTGGTCATAGGAAGAAAAAACCCATTGCTCATTAACATTTCTTTGAATGAGCATAAAGTATTGACATAGAAAACAATAAAACTCTGTTGAATGTTGAACCACACACTGAACGATCGATCACGTGCCCACTCACGTGTACTCGCTCTCCCCTCTGATATTATTAGGCCAAAAGAAAAGGAGGTACAACAAACGGTCACCTCAATATCACTCAAATAATTTAATAATATACGATCATCAACCAGTAAATGAACAGCATCAATAACCACTCACGCTCAATCTTCGTTGCTGGAGATTACACGGTCTCACCACGTGAATATTTCTGCACCTGAAAAAAATGCAAAATCCAAACGATAGTCAACGATCACCAGTCAAACATAAAGATAAACAGCTGCTCTCAAAAGACAACAGATTAGCATGACTAAACTCTCAGGAGGGCACCTCTTCTCCTTTCACAACGACTCTGTATGAACGCACCGGAAGGCTCTAGTGGAAGGGAGTCGTCATTACCAGACATTATATATGTGTATAATATATTCATTAATTCATTTTCTTTTCGGCTTAGTCCCTTTATTATTCTGGGGTCGCCACAGCGGAATGAACCGCCAACTTATCCAGCATATGTTTTACGCAGCGGATGCCCTTCCAGCTGCAACCCATCCCTGGGAAAGTGTATAATATATTTGATTTGAATTGAAATATATATTTCAATTCAGTGTCTTATTCTCTACACAGCAAAATTCCCAGCGTAGAGAATACTTGCTTCCACACTACAGAGTTACAGCAGTCAAAGAAAGAAAAAAAAAACCCCCATAAAAAATCAAAGACCCAAAGTAAAGTAAATACTGTTCTCAACAATGGTGACATCTAACAAAACAAGTATTTTCAGTAAATATCACTAAGGACTTTTTGTAGACATCTGACAGAAATAGTCGTAATAAGCTGCTGATGCTGTTAACGGAGTTGTTTAATGATCTGATGAGCTGAGATTTTGAGTGATTTAATGAGTTCTCATTTGAGTTAATCTTGAGTTCTGTTTCAGAATAAAATAAAGCAAACTACAGCTGTAAAATGTTTGAGTTTTAAATTTGTTTTGTGAACTTCGTGAAGAACTTCGTAAATGTAATAATTTACTGTTTATGAAAAGTAAGTTTACTCATTAGTCATACATCACAACCTGTCTCATGAATGGCAGTCAAGTGAATGATTTAAATGTCTGTTCTTCAAGCAAAATTTGATGTATTGCATGTTTTGGAGACTTGAAAATTGGTTCTTTTTGTCCACACTCAAGTCACTTAATTTCATTTTAAGAGTGGATTTTCTTCAGAAATAGTAAGACACAGAAAAAAAGTATAAAATAAAAACATAAAATAGGTTTGAAACAACACCAGGGTGAGACAGTAATGACATAAATGTAATCTTGGGGTGAACCATTCCATTAAGTAAAACTTAATAGTTTTGTTTTCTGCACTGATTACTCATAAGCAGTGAAAGCTATCATAGTTTTAATATTCAGATGGACCTGGCTCAACCCCGTAAAACACTATGCGTAAAATATTTCACTTCAGATGGAATTCCTTAAAGGGAAATTTCAGTGCATTTTTTTTTCTTGTCTGTGCCGCTGGGACACTTAATGGCTCCTCTCAGCGATTTGTCAAATTCAAAACATTAGCCCTCATTCACAGCCAGAGCTAAGCTGAAATCTAATTCCTCTTAATGGCTGGCTGTGCATGCACTACACTGTTAGCAGGGAAGAGGCCCAACAAAACACAGTAAATGTGCTCATCGCTCTTCCTGACTGTGTTGATTAGATTAAAAGCTGTAAGGCTCCCCTATTGCCTCTGATCCAGGACCAGCATTCACATCTAAAGTACTAACCTTTCTCCTTTTAAACCAAACTCCAAAACCAATCTGAAATCCTAGTGAAAATCCAGGCTAATTCCAGGTTAAGTGTTGTCTTCTCTGGCATTAGTGGTGGAAATGACCTAGTTGGACATGGTAAGAATGGTGATACACAGTGATACAGAGTTCACTCTCAGCAGCTGGAAAGCCAGCTGTGATTCTCTAATATGCTCATTTTTCTAAATGGTTTGCTTCCCATCACCAGCTCATTTGACTAATGTAAGTCAGTTACATGGACACGGACAGCCAGTGCCATCAAAGACATTGTGAATGACAGCCTTTTTTTGGGTGGGGGAATGGAGAAATGTAATAATATAATTTCAAGTTGCCTGAATTTGTAACAGATGTAGCACCATCTTGCTTCCTAAGCCACATTTGCCATGGAGTGCTTCCAGCTTGTTCACTGGCTGATGGTGAACATGTGTGTGGCGCTTAAGCACTATTAGATGATTGTTGCTGGATGTTGTTGGACAGACTGTCTATAGAAATAGTACAGTAGTCTAGCAGATGGGCAGCCATACAGTATGAACAGTTTATGTGCTATCAACTACAGTGTGACGTAAGAATTGTATAAGAATTGTACAAAATCATTTTCTTTACATTCGCATACTCAATAAGCATTTATGAGAATATACTGGAAAAAAATATGATAAATATGTGAGAATGTAGTGTGTGTGTGTGTGCATCGAGGCTATATATTGAGAGAGAGAGAGAGAGAGAGAGAGAGAGAGAGAGAGATTCCCTGTAATAGTCATGGCAATATGGTGGAAATTAAACACTTTATTTGAGCATTGATTCCCACCATTAACTACTGGCTAATTACCTGTTTATTATTGGTTGTTTGTTGGTACCTATAAAGTATGATAGTTTTCTACATCCCTACTCCTACTCAATACTTAAACCTGACTACTACCTTACTAACTATTTATAAGCACCAAATGGTTTGTTTATTTATTAAACACAATGGTTTATTAAGAGACAGAATTGTTCCTTATAATAAAGTGTTACCAACATTTTTTAACTAACTAAATAATTAAATACTTACATAAAGTAATTATTAATGAATGAATGTTTCCTATTGAATTGTCCCGAGTTCATAAATGCACACCTTCTGATCAAGACTAAATGTAAAGCGGGAATTTGTCTAGAATTTGTCTAGTCTTTATATTCAACAAATTCGAATGAATATTAAATTATACTTTATAATTTTGGCTATATTTGTTACTAAAATACCAATTTTAACTGGCTTTAATTAAAATCTAAGCATTACATTGCTGATGCTATTAAAGATACCATTCTTGTGGAAGATCTTAAGAGTGTTCCATGCATTTCAATTCTTTGTGTAGCATTCAATATTCTCTAATATTAACACAAACATTTTATTATTTAATTTACTAACTCACATATGTGAAAATATATCTTCATTCTAGACTTTATCTTTACAGAAACTGTAGAGTCAATTAATTAGCCTTTTTAAAAGACATTGTTTCCCAGAACTGGGTTGCAGCTGGAAGGGCATCCGCTGTGTAAAACATATGCTGGAATAGTTGGTGGTTCATTCCGCTGTGGCAACCCGTGATAAATAAGGGAATAAGCCAAAGGAAAATGAATGAATGAATGAATGAATGAATAGACATTGCAATTAGTTTAACTGATGCAGCTACAGTATGTGAGAACACAATTGACATTTCTAACTATGTAGGACAAAAGGGCAGAGAGAGATTATTTTTTTGCCCTATCGGAGAGATTATTTTTGCCCCTTTCACCAAGGGGATGAAAAGACAGCAATGATTTATAGAGAATCTGAGGGATGACATATGCCGAGCAAGGCAACTTTTTTAGTGGCCCAGAAGATGCAGCTGAAATTGGGTTACTCACAAAATGCAAAGGGCTTCGTTTCAGCCTTACAAACTCAATCAGTCTTCCAATCCCTGGAGGTCATTTTAATAACACCATATGACAGGGATCTCTTGCCAAACAAAATGCAATCTCTATACCTACTCTTTCGGGAATTTGGAAAAACAGCATCCTTAAAATAGTTGAACTGTAATCTCTGACAATATACGGAGTGGAGGAAAAGAGATTGAATTTAAAATGACAGGCCATCTGTGTAATGTTTTAATACAGGGTATTAGTGATTAGATGGATAATATGGTTAAACCCAATTTACTTTATTTGATCCAATATGGAATTAGAATGTGCACTAAAAATAAATTTACACAAAATACAGTATCATTTTTTATAAACATTGAAACATGTTTTTTGCACTTTAAAATGTGACCCGTTAGTTAATGTAATTACTGACATGAACAAACAATAAACAATAAATTTATTACAGTATTTATTCATCTTTGTTAACATTAGTTAATGAAAACAAAGTTGTTCATTGTTAGTTATAGTTAACAGTGTATTCATTTTTAATAATGCATTAATAAATGTTAAACAATAGCTAATGAATGCTGTACAAAATTGTTCATACTTCATGTTACACAACACATTAAATGGCATTGACTAATAGACCTTTAAGTGTTACACAAATCTTATATTAAACTTTCCTTAAAAAAAAAAAAATGTGTCATTGGCTATTCATCTTTATTAGTTCTTTCCTCTTTTTTTATTTACTCTTTAATTTCACAGCTTGCTTTAGAAGCTCTATTTAAAATGAAACTTTATCTGCTGATGTTGCAACATTACTTCAGAACATTTGTATGTTGCACACTGTTTGGTTTCATATTACTTAATATTTGTTATTTTGTACTGTTTTAACCAACACACCACAATTAAAGTCACAAGGGACTTTAGTTGCATGCAATATGCATTCTATGTCTAGAAAATCACTTTTGTAATTTTTATTTAATACAAACATCTAAATGGAATCTTTTTTCTACCAATAAACACATTGTGGAAATTCATTCATTTATTTTCCTTTATTCATCAGGGGTTGCCACACATGGGGAGAACATGCAAACTCCGTAGAGAAATTGCGAAAAAAAACCCATACATACATACATAAACACATACATGGATGGATAAATGGATTGAAAGAAGCAGAAGCTCTGCAGCATTTTTCATTACTATTTATAAGCATGACAGACTTATCTCCAGACTGTTTCTCCTTCCTCACAGGTACATATGGGCTTTGCATATGCAGGAACAGTACTTTTCTGTTTGCATATAGACATGGCCATTAGCTTATTCAAGCTTTAAAGCAAAATACTTTTTTATGGCAGAGAATAAGCATGAGTAAGGAAGATTTTAGATGTTGGTTGCTGTACGAGAAAGTTTACAATGCACACAATGCAAAATCCCATGTTATTGAGTAAAATTACATCTACAAGAGGTGGGATGCTGAACAAGGTGTTTAGACTACTGTCGATACTTCAGTGGAAATGTCAGAGGAAAAGTCAGGCAGACGATGAAAGATTCACAACTGTAGTGAAAAACTACACAGGCACACTACCTTCTTTTCTTCGTGGCAATGCAGTGATTTTTAGCTTTTCACACTCAATATGTTCATGTCATGGTATAACTAACATGATCTGATTGAACATCATTAATATTGATATTTCCCTTTTATTTTGAAGAGCTATGAATTATTGATCTGAACTCCAGTTAGGAATGCTGTTAGCTAGCTGAAGGGTCATGATTAATGCTTGGTCAGTGTGGCTTTTTTCTGTGTGTGTGTTTGTGTAATCAGAATCAGAATCAGAAAGAGCTTTATTGCCAGGTATGTTCACACATACGAGGAATTTGTTTTCGTGACAGAGCTTCTACAGTGCAACAAAATTACAGAGACAGGACAAAAAACAGATAATAAATATATTTAAAAAATAAAAGTTGTAGTGAATGCAAATATACAAATTGACAAGTGTATGTACAGGAATATTACTATATACAATAGCAGCTGTTATGTGCAAATTAGCGTGTAAAATATGTTGTTAAATAAGTGTTTATGTGTATAAAAGGTGTATAGCAAGTAGTGATGTTGTTCCATAATTACTATCATTCAAGT
>CAIGQV010019186.1:19035139-19073669 GCA_903798115.1 Danio jaintianensis | reverse complement strand
TGGGACATGTAACATGCTGTCTATATTTTGGCAGTTCGCGGGATAGTAAAGAAATATATTCACTTATTATGTGATTAGTGTTGTAAATACTGCATACTTACACTGCCGTTCAAAGCTTGCTTGCTTATGTACAGTATGTGAGAAAGAATTTGGTCACATTTTACAATAAGTTAAAATTAGTGAATTTTAGTTAATTTATTTATTAACATGAACCAAGAATGAACAATACATGTACAGCATTAATTAAAAATAATAATACCACTATCAATTATAATATTTTATTTTAATCAGTCATTTTCTGTTTAACTTTCTGTTGGAATCATTTGAAAAAAAAAAGACTTCAATGTGTAATCAGATTTCATCAGATTATATTTGAATGAATAAATTCATGCCTGGTGAGCATGATATACTTCTTTAATTAATAATAATGTCACCATCTCGGTCCCAGTCATTCCCCTCACTGGTCAGCAGAGGTCTCTCTCACCGGACTTCTAAGAACTACATCCCCCATAACCCCCGTACCTGTCTCTGATTGCACTGCACCTGACTCTCATCACACACATATAAGCAGCGCTTATGCTCACTTCATTGCGAAGTCTTGTTTTGCCCTGCTGACTTCACTGAGTGTTTTCCACAGTTTCCTGATTGATGCTTGTGGTTCATGTGCATTCACTTACAAGTATTTGGTGCCTGTTTGTTATTAAACTGTGTTTAATAAACGTACTGCAAATGGATCCCTTGTTGTCAGACTCCTCGTTACAAAAGACTTTGCCCAACCTGGATCCAGCAACCATGCAACTTCTGTCTAAGCACAAGTCCTCGCTACCCACCAACAACAACTGTCTCATCTCAAACACCTTATGGAGGAATGGAGGCCCTCCAAGGACTCGATATCTCATCAGCACAACCTATCACCGTCAATCCCCTATCCAATCCACCTCCAGGTATTCCTCTCGCTGTCTCTAACCCACTGCTCCCACATTCACCACATTCAAGGACTTCCTCCAAAGATTTAGTGTGGTGTTAGATCACCCGGAGGATGGCAGAAACACTAGGGAGGAACTGTTGACAATCCAGCAAGGAAATCAACCCGCATCAGAATTCGCATTACACTTCCACACACTGACTGCACAAACCGGATGGGCGGATGATCCATTAAAGACCCTCTATCGGAAATCTCTCAGTTCCGAACTGCAAACCGAACTGGCTTGCCGTGATGAGGAGAAATCACTGGATCGATTTATTGAATTGTCTATTCATCTGGATAACTTGCTCTGAACACGGAGACCTATACATGTCTGTTCATCCTCTCCCATGCAGAACGTATTGCTATGGTTGACTCAGCAGGAAATTTCATGGATCATAATTTCACCCTTAAGAATGCCATCCCTCCAATCTCTTGTGATTCTCCCTTAGCAGTCACGACGATTAGACGAGCGCCCCCTAGGGGATGGCACAGTTCATTACAACACCCAGAAGCTCTCCCTCAGAAAAGGCTCTCTTCATAAAGAGGTCATCAATTTCCACATCCATTCTCCCCGGCACTCACTGATTTTAGGATTGCCTTGCTTGCAATGTCACAATCCCAGCATTTCATGGGGAGAGGGTGAGATAGAGAAATGGAGTGAAACATGCTTGCAAAAATGTTTACAATCTGTTGTCCAGATCCACCTCAATGCCATCTCAAGTCACATGGAATCTACACCAGCCCAAAGTATTCCCGCAACTTACTCCGATTTATCCGAAGCATTCAACAAACAGAAGGCCACTGAACTGCCTCCTCACCGTGAGTATGACTGTTCCATTTAATTACAGCCTGGTACACTGCCCCCTCATGGAAGAATGTTTCCTCTGTCTCAAACAGAAACTGAAACTATGAAGTCATACATCCAAGAGGAATTGAAGAAGGGGTTCATACGTCCCTCCACATCACCTGCATCCGCCGGGTTCTTCTTCGTGGGTAAGAAGGATGGTGGATTACGCCCTGTATTGATTATAGAAGTTCAAATGAGATCATTGTTAAAAACTGTTACCCACTTCCATTGGTCCCAGCAGCTCTAGAGCCATTGCGCTCCACCAAGTACTTTACTAAACTTGATCTACACAAGTTGGCCACTATGCATATCTCGTTTTTCCCTTCGGGCTAGCAAACAGTCCTTCCGTTTTCCAGGCCTTTGTCAATGAGATTTTCAGAGACATGTTAAACCAGTGGGTAATTATTTACATTGATTATATCTTCATATATTCAGAGTCCATAAAGGAACACATCGGCCATGTCAGAGCGGTCTTGGAGAGATTCATTGAGAACAAACTTTATGCCAAACTGGAGAAGTGTGAGTTCCATAAAACTTCCATTTCATTTCTGGGATATGTCATCGGAACTGAGGGTGTGGCGATGGATGAGAAGAAGATAAACGCTGTTCTCAACTGGCCCAAACCCAAAAACCTAAAGGAATTACAGAGGTTCTTAGGATTCGCTAATTTCTATCGACGATTCATTAGAAACTTCAGCACTGTAGCGGCACCTCTCAGTACCCTAACCAAAGGAGGTAAAGTACAACTGCGATGGAATGACTCAGCAGAGAGCGCATTTGTCAAACTTCGCCACAGCTCCCATACTATGCCATCCCAATCCCAATTTGCCATTGATCATAGAGATCGGCGCATCTAACACAGGCATCGGGGCAGTACTCTCTCAAAGGCAAGGGGATCCAGTCAAACTTCATCCATGTGCCTTTTTTCCCGCAAACTTAATTCGGCCGAACGCAACTACGATGTGGGTAATCGAGAGCTTCTTGCCATGTAAGCCGCCATGGAGGAGTGGAGACACTGGTTAGAAGGAGTTAAATTTATAGTTCTCACTGATCATAAGAAGCTAAAATATATCCGCTCGGCTAAAAGACTAAACCCCAAGCAGACAAGATGGGCACTATTTTTCACCCGGTTTGACTTTTCTGTCACATATATTCCAGGCTCCAGAAACATCAAGGCAGATGCCCTGTCACGTTTACGTGAGGAAAATCAGGTGAAAGAAAAGGATCAGCCCATCCTTAAGGACTCTCTCGTCTTGGCTCCAGTCATCTGGGATGTTGAGACGGAAATCTCTCAGGCACTAGCACAACACCCCATTCCACTTGATTGTCTTGCGGAAAAAAAACGTTTGTCCCTCCTATGTTGCGAGAGAAACTCATCCAAGAAATCCACTCCAGTCCCAGTTCAGGTCACCCAGGTATCACAGGTGCCCTTGATCTGATTCAGAATCATTATTGGTGGTCTACTATGCAATCTGACACCACAAAGTTTATCAATAAATCTACTCTCTGTAACATGCATAAATATTCACGTCATCGTCCAGCTGGATTACTGCACCCATTACCCATTCCACGCCAACCCTGGTCACACATCGCCATCGACTTCATTACGGATCTTCCTCCTTCTCAAGGGAATACGACTATATTGACTGTGATTGACAGATTTTCTAAAGCGTGCAGGCTTATACCCATCACCAAACTACCCACTGCTTTGGAGACCACAGAACTACTGTGCAACCATGTATTTCGGCTCGACGGCATGCCAGAGGATATTGTGTCTGATTGTGGACCTCAATTTACATCCAGGGTATGGTCAGCCTTCTTTAAAAGTCTTAACATAAACATCAGTTTAACCTCCGGATATCACCCCCAGTCCAACGGTCAAACGGAACATCTGAACCAAGAGATAATACGCTTTCTACGTACATACTACCATAAAAATCAAGAGAATTGGAGCAGGTTCCTACTGTGGACAGAATATGCTCAGAACTCTCTAAGAAAGGCTGCCACTGGCATAACCCCCTTCCAATGTGTATTAGGCTTTCAGCCTCCATTATTTCCCTGGTCAGGGGAACCTACGGAGCTCCCAGCAGTCAATGATTGGTTCCAACGCAGTGAAACTACTTGGAATTCTGCCCATACCAACTTGTCACGGGCCATCCGACGTTTCAAGGAGCAAGCGGATCGCCACCGTCGCCCCAATCCGGAATACTCACCAGGACAATGGGTTTGGTTATCCACCCGTGATCTCCGCCTCAGACTTCCATGCAAAAAAACTCAGTCCCAGGTACGTGGGTCCATTCAAGATTGAAAGACAAATAACTCCTGTATCCTACCATCTTATCCTACTTAATCGCTATTGTATTTCTCCCACATTTCATGTATCCCTGCTCAAGCCTGCTTGCTGGTCCAGCCAAGATGGAGAGGGAGTTGGCAGCCGGTAAACAGGGCCCACCACCCATCATCGTTGATGGCGAGGAGGCGTATCAGGTACACGACATCCTGAGCTCCAGACGCCGGGGTGGAAATCTACAATACCTGGTAGATTGGGAGGTGTACGGTCCGGTGGAGCAATCCTAGATCAACAGAGCAGGCATTCTCGACCCCTCTCTACTGAGGGAATTTCATCAACGTCACCCGGAGATGCTGGCTCCTCGTCCCCATGGAAGAACCCGGCGCCGTTTGGGGGGGTTTTGTCACTGACTCGGTCCCAGCCATTCCCCTCACTGGTCAGCAGGGGTCTCTCTCACCAGACTTCTAAGCACTACATCCCCCATAAGCCCCGTACCTGTCTCTGATTGCACTGCACCTGACTCTCATCACACACACATAAGCAGCGCCCACGCTCACTTCATTGCGAAGTCTTGTTTTGCCCTGCTGACTTCACTGAGCGTTTTCCACAATTTCCTGATTGATCTCCTGTTGCCAACTCAGACTGCTTTATACCTCGTTTGCCTTGCTGCCTACCCAGACCTCTTGCTTCTATCCTCGGATTTGTATCTTGCTGCCCTAACCCATGCCTGTTATACAGACCTATGCACATTTGCTGCCTGCCTCTCGATCCTATATGCTTGTGGTTCATGTGAGTTCACTTACAAGTACTTGGTGCCTGTTTCCTATCAAACTGTGTTTAATAAACGTACTGCAAATGGATCCCTCTTTGTCCGACTCCTTGTTACAATAATAATAAATTAATAAACATATAAAGTCCAATTTCTCCTCTATTTTCCACGTTTTGATCTTTCATGATTTGATTCCCTCCTATATTTATAACACGCTTTAATTTATTTTACAAAAATAATAATTGCACATTTATTCATAATTATAATAACCTAAAGAAATTTTGTATATTATATTTAACCATTTTGGACCTCATCTTCAGTAACTGGTCAAACACTCACTCACTTTCATTCGGCTTATTCTCTGCTTTATTAGGGATCGCCGCAGCAGAATGAACCATCAATTCATTTGGCAATTGTTTTACACAACATATGCTTTTCCAGCTGTATCCCAGCAACCATGCATTAACTTATTTACACACTAAAACCAATTTAGTTGATCTAATTTACCTATACCACATGTATTTGTACTGTGGGTGGAAAGCGGAACACCTGGAGGAAAATCACGCAAATGCCTCCTGGCCCAGTTGGGACTCAAACCAGCAACCTTCTTGCTGTGAAGCAACCATGCTAACCACGTAGCGACAATGCCACTCATCTGGTCAAACAGTGTTGCAAAATGTAAGTAATGCGCTGGGATGTTTTACTATTTGTATAACTGTCTGCAGACTGGAGTATGTCAGTGGTATGCTGTGTGATTTTGTTCAGAAAATAAAGTAGGTTTTGGTGTTGTGCTTACTGTAGCTCTGGGATGGCTCACATCAAGTGGGGAGCCGGAATGGAAAACTTTGAGTGGAACTGGAGAAGCCAGAGTGATTACAGAAAGTCCTGCAGGAAAATTATTGTCATCCTACTCCACAAACAGCACTGTCTGCATGTTGCTTGGTGACATACAAAACTTGATGTTCCTCCAAACAATTTATGTAAAACTATTATTTGTTTGTTATTTGCATATTCAATATATTATGTTTTTGTGCAGTTACAGTAGAACATGACAATTCAGTTTATGGCAGGTTAATATATTAAGTAACAACTGAAAGACACTGATGGACATTGTTTATTGATCATTTTGCAGATATATCACAGCAAAAGCAAAATACCATATTAAACTAAATTACATGTTTGAGTGAATAATTTTATATTGTTAATAAGAGCGCTGTTGCTTTATAAATACTTTTTGTGTGCAATACTACAGTTACTAACATCTATAAATGTACTATTAATGACTTTAAATAAAATGAAAACAGTGGTGACGGTGCTCAAAAAGGGTTTATTGCAAATTTAACTGATCTTCCAGTCTGGCCTCATTGTTTATACTGTATGTACTAGTATGAAACATGTACATGCTCAAAATGTATGTTTTTTTATTACATTTTGTATGCATATTTTTATTATTATCATTATTTTATGTCCATATTTCCGCATCCAGACTAATTTATAAACATTGCCCATATAAATTGAAACCTATCACCTAGCGTCTACCTCAGACAAGTCCTGTCAGTGGAGTCATTAACATCTGTTTATGGAAGTCAGCCAAGGACACCTATGCGTTCTTTTGGCCCTCTCAGAAGACTCGTCGACTCTCTATCAGCGAGGTCACACATAATTATCAGGGCTGCACTTGCATTTTTAACGGCACAAAGGAAAATAATTAACCAAATAAATTCTATGGTTTTTGAAAGTCTCACCTGAGGCACACTGCAAATGGAGGGCATTAAGATGCGGGCAATGCACCACAGGGCTGCTGAGGGATACAATCAGGGGCATGTTAAGAGCTTAAATGAGAACAGGCTCGTCCATCAAGTGGGAAACAAGATGCAGCATGCTGACAGCTGCAGGAGATTGCATTGATTTTCAGTTCACCACTTCCCGCTTCACATCTTTAATGTACACAAAAGGTGATCGCTTTATACTTTGTAAAATCTGTGTCCTCTACATAGCAGAAGGCCTTGTTCAGGTTATGAGAAACAGAGGCAAAAACTGTTAATGTGTTAAGATCTCACGCAAGGAGAGGCGATGGAATAAATTTAGCCCTGTATTAACCTTTCAGGGTGTTTTGTTTCTTTTTGGACGGCTACTGTAGGTGTGAGGACTTGCATTCTAGCACAGGTTATAATGAATTATTTACAGGTGATTATCTACAGGTTGATGGATTCTATCTGCTCTGATGGAACACAGAGAGGATTGCTGCGTAAAGCACATTCATTGGCACGGTACAGAATCACAATGGATACAAGGAGAAAATAAAAGAAGGATTCAAAGGAGAGAAGAGCAATGGTGAAAAGAGGTCAAGTCATCTTTCATCTAGAAAACTTTTATCTAGTCTTACCCTAAAAAAAAACTTTTAAAGAACTTTGTTGCTCAGAACAATGACCTTCTTTCATTCTTTCATTTTCTTTCGGCTTAGTCCTGATTAATCATGGGTTGCCACAGAGGAATAAACCGCCAATTAGACATTGAACTTTTATTTATTTACTTATTTATAAAGTTATCAGTTATTAAAATCTCTAAATTTCATGCATTACTTCTAGTGGTTGAAATGCTATTTGCATTTTGTTGTTGTTTTTGTTTTCAGTTGGGATGTGTGACTATTTTATTGACTTTATTTTGGAAACAAAATGAGAAATGTTTAAAAGTAATAATCTTATGCAATTAATTAAAATGTATTCATTTTCTTTTCGGCTTAGTCCCTTTATTAATCTGGGGTCACCACAGCGGAATGAACCGCCAACTCATCCAGAATATGTTTTATGCAGCGGATGCCCTTCCAGCTGCAACCCATCACTGGGAAACACCCATACACTCTTATTCACACACATACACTACGGACAATTTAGCTTACCCAATTCATCTATAGCATGTGTCTTTGGACTTATAGGGGAAACCGGAGCACCCGGAGGAAACCCACGCAAACACGGGGAGAACATGCAAACTCCACACAGAAATGCCAACTGACCCAGCCGAGGCTCGAACCAGCGACCTTCTTGCTGTGAGGCGATCGTGCCACCCACTGCTCCACCGTGTCACCTATTAATTAAAATAAGTTAATTAATTAAAAACAAACAATGCAGTATTTAGGCCTGCAGCAAATAGCTTCTGATCTGTTTGAAAATCAATATGATCACATCCTGTCATTGCTTCAACTTCCCTATTAACAACAACAGCTACATTAACTTTGTGGGTTGGGTTGGGGCAGGGTTATGTGGAGTATGAAGTGCAAATGAGTGTCCAAATGAATCTATACCATGAGTTTGATCTGTACTGACCAACTTAATTCTCCTGAGTGCTTGACCACAGAAAGATTCGCTATTCTCTGTCTCTGCTTTTTACAGACTGCCAGAGGGTCAGATCATTTACCACAAACAACCTCCAGAGGCTGACATCACCTTAGGGTGCTTCTACGTCCCATCAATCAGCCATGCAATTATCTGCAAAGATGGTGAGGCTCTGCCTCTCCAACCAGGCATTTATCAAGGCATCACTGAGCCACCCGGAGACATGACTCAAAGTGCCTTACAGACTTTTCAACACACCCTTATTCCTGCTCTTCATCTTTGAAAGTACCTGAGAGAGACACATCTCTCAATTTCACTCTTCTTACTTCCTTTTATACGACAGCGCAACACAGCAGAATAAACGCAGCTTCATCTCTTGCCCGTAAGCTTTCTGGAAAGAGCGAGAAAGAGAAATGTGAAAGAGACGGGACCAGAGGTCTTTAAACACAGGAATCTGCCATGTTTCCCACAGAGCTTGGCCACTGAGCGGAGAAGAGCTGTCAAACAGAATCATAGCCTCGTCTTTCTAAACGCAAGTTTCAAACAGCTCAGTCAGTGCTGTATGTATGTGGCTTTAGGCACCGTTAGGGACACCTAATTGGATAGAAATGAGCTTGACAGCTGCAAATGTAGCACCAGTGATTCATAGCTGTGCTGATTCTGTGTTGTTCTCAGTGTGAAACAACAAATTTATTGTGAATTATTTATGTCAAACCAGAAAAAAAACAATGGCTTATGTTATGAAAATATCATAATTGCAACAAATTTTCTAGACTCACTTAATCTGGATCCCTGCACTGTGTACTTAAACTGTTTACAATAAGCTAGGCCAGTTCTGCTCCAGAAAGTCACTGACTTGTAAAGTTCAGTTTGCTTGTAAGTTTGTAGTAAGTGGCTTCATATACTTAAAACAAACCTGTTTTTTTCTTTTTTTTTGCCCAACACAGGAAATTTAAAAAACGAACAAAATTTCACAACAAAATGAAACCGAGTCAAAACACAACATCATTTAAAAAAGCAAACATTAGTTTACACAACTGTATAACCACAACACATTGGACATGCTTCCAACCACTAGGGCAGTTGGTCTGCAGAAACAGGTGATGTTTTGCAAACGTTTTCACAGGCAGTCTGAATGCTTTGCTGTTGCGCAGAGAGACAGTGAATGTAAGTAAAATGTATTTTTAATATGCTCAGTACATATTGATACAAACAATTGTCCATTTTGACAGAACACCTTCCCTCTAATAGTCAGGAGTATTGTAGTGTTGTGGCTTCATCCCATTGTGTTTTGGCTTGTTCCCTTGTGTTTTGTCCAGGGGGAACCCCAAGTTTGTGCTTACTCGGCCCCCCACTACCACTCCCTCTCCTCTGTGAAAGGGCTGGCATCACGACTGGTTACAAAACCTGGGAATATAGGGGAGGCAAGAAAGAAAAGAAGGCAGGATAAGAGACAGAGGAGAAAGAGCGGAGAGAGAAAATAAAATAAAAAAGGGTCGGTTCTCCAAACGCACTGTCACTTGATTCTCAACAAGTTAAGATATCTTTGTCAGCAGTGCCTATTTTTATGCTGGTAGCCCGATGGAAGAATATATCCACCCGCCCACCTCATGCTGAACGGCGATGACTCCTTGTGGTAAGGTCCTGTCTCCTGCTCAGCACTCTGCTTAGTGGACCACAGTAGGCAGGAGGAAAAAAAATCATACATTGATCATACATTGAACAACGATTTTGATTGTGGATTGTACATGCAGATATAACCTGTCTATATAATGTCACTTAAATGGCTACTCTGCTAATAGTTACCAAAACCATAACAACCATAATTTTTAGAAATCAGTCCAACATTCATTTTGTGAAATTGATGTGATAGATTCAGCACTTTCAGCAGAATCAGCACTATTTGACCTCTTTCAACATTACAATGCACATAATCAATCATTTCCTTCCTGTGGCTTTCCGACCCCTTGGGTTCACACAAGCATATGGCTGCATATTTCCAGTCACTACATCCTACTGTTAGTGATTGTCAAAATGATTACTGCTGTCCTCAAATAACTTGCTTGCAAAACACAACACAGATCATTTTGAGGGAGAGTCATTAAAATAGAAACAACTTGTTACCATAAAGTTGTCTCCAGAAGAACCGAAAGTTACTCTCTTTGGTATTTGTTGGTTATTGTTCTGTTACAACTTTATTACATATATGTAATTTGTTTGCCACAATTATGTGCCCCAATATCCTCACATTATTGTATTTCATCTAATCTTTTACTGTATGAAACACAATTGATGTCCAAATGTCTATCAAAATGTTATTTTACTAAAGTGTAAAATTTTTTTTTAAATTAATAACATTTCACCATATTTCCCTGTCTACAATTGGAGAGGAGAGAAGTGGTGCAATACAACAACATAAAATAAAAACAAATTTAACTATTGTTTGGAAATACTGGATGTGGCACAGTAAATCAAAACATTCGCAGACAGTAAACTTGCCATGTACGAACAACAAACATTTGCACTAATTGCTTTGTCGCTTCCATGTAAACTGCCATTAGAATTCTGGTTTAAGTAAGCAATAATCCACAGTTTTCCGGTGCCTTAAGTGATGTTTTATAAACAAATTTTGAGAGGATCACATGCTTATGATTGACCACTGCTGGTCTCGCAATGACCAACTAATCAGATGAAGTCAAAAGCACATAAATTGTCTGCTCTTCTTACCTCAGTCATCTTCATCTTCTCATTTTGAAGAAGCTTCATCGCTAAACACTCCAACATGGAAAATTTCAATGCCAACATCCTCGAGAGCCCTGAGACTCCGCTCTCCGCTCAATGCTCTGCAGCCCTGCTGGGCATTCTAACAAAGCCCAAAGGTCCTGCAAGAGGCTGCCGATTCTCTCGTCTCAATAAAACAGACCTCCTCAAACTCTTCTCCACCATCAACACGGACTCCCACCACCCATCATCTACTCCTCCAACAAGAGAAAACATCCGGACCACCAGTTTACGATATGCTCCATACCCCCAACCTACTTTCTCCCCGCCAGACCAAGATCACCCTGGACCATCCAGAATGACAACAACCAGAAGAAATGCCCACAGCCACACTACCTCCACCCTCCGCCTCCAGGCACCCCAGACCACCCTCACCACTTCAACAACCAACCAACACCCAGACATTCCAATAGACAGCGCAAGCCCACAACCGTGTGTCACCCAGCCTTACCCACACCCCACCCCCTTTCCCTGGCCTCCAGCCACTCTTTCAAACTCCACCATCAGCTCACCACTCCCAGCTACACAAACACTACCTGCTCAACGTCCTCAAAACGCACCTTTTCCTTCAAATTTTCCTTTTCCCCTCTCCCCCTTGCCCCTTTCACCACTGGCTCCAACCCCAGAAACCAGCCTCTCCCAGTCCAAATCCCCCCTTTTAACATTCCCTCTTTCTTTCCTCCTTTCTCCTATCCTCCAGCACTCACTTCCAGGCCTATTTTTAGCACAGACCGCCCCAGAAACCCACCCTCCCAACACCTTTTTCCATCTCTCACCCCCTTCACCTTGTTTACTGCCACACCCCTCCCTGTGCCATCTAATGCTTTGGCCATAGATCCTCCCCCCGTGTCCAACTCCATCAAAAATCAGATCTTCACAGGTGCAGACATAAACCTTACCACACTTCTCTCACCTATTGCACCCCTGATGGCAGAACGGCAGATGGATACCTCTCGATTCCTGTGAACATTTATCAACTGTCTTTAGAATTATTTTTCCACCCTGATCCTAATTTTACTGATTTTCTCATTTCAGGTCTATCCCACGGATTTCACCCCAGTGTTTCCACTCTTCCTTCTTACAACCTCGTTTGCCCTACCCTACAATCTGCGCTCACAGAACCCGAAACCATGGATCAACTAATTAAAAAAGAAATCAACAACAAATTCATGATAGGTCCTTTTTCTGCTCCCCCTTTTAATGTTTTTTGAATCAGCCCCATCGGCGTCACCACCAGGAAATGCTCCTGTAAAAATTCTAAACCAAACACTACTATCGAATTTCTGAGAGTCAATTTAGACTCACAAAAATTTCAAGCTTCCCTACCCCAAGGGACAATTGATAGAATTATAACATTATCTTTGATTTTCCTCAAAAAACAGCAGTGCACCAAACGCAAAATTCTTTCAATTATCCCCCAAGGTTGTCCTTTCTTCACACACCTCCGCCAGCTCGCCACCTCAGTTCACGTATTGGAAGACACCATTCTTCTTTCTAAATCCAGTCGCGACAACCTCAGCTTATGGATAAAAACAAACAAACAAACAAAAAAAAACTAATTGCTTTCTCTTTTCAGGAATTCTGGCAGTTGGCTCCAGAGGCGGAGGCCCATCCAACTCCTGTCTCTCCCTATTTAGAACTAATATTTCCGTGAATCACGCCATGTTCCACCTATAGGAAACTTCCATCTCCCTCATTTTACAGGCTGTCGCCCCCAGAACCCTCCAATAATATTTCACTGCTTGGAATACATTCAAGCACTTCCACACTCTCTATAACACACCTTTTCCCAATTTTTCTCTCCTCTCCACGTCACAAAGAATCTCCAAGCCAGTTCTATTAAAACTATTTAAGCGGAATCCAATTTGGAATCCACAAATTGATTCATGGATTTCCATCTAATCAAATATCTAATTCCCAAATCAACCTCCTCATTAAAGGTATACAAAAAGCCCATCCCTCCCTCCCAGACACCAGATAGCCCATTACCCTAAAAATGATCTCTAAATGTATATCCATCCTTCGCAAAGGTTACCAGTCCATTCATACAGCCCATAATCTCAATTTCATGTTCACCCTCACTTTTTTGGCTTCCTTAGATTCTCTGAAATTACCACATCATCAAATTTCAACCTAAACATCCACCCCACCATCTCAGATCTAGCCTTGTTGGATGAAAAAAAACTTTTAGCATTTATCCAAACTTCCAATCCCATTTCTCTCCTCTTTGTTGCAACTCTGATCGCCCCGTAACATGCTTTTGGTTTCAGAAAGACCTCAAAGAAGTCATCCATCTTTCAGGCTTTTCTCCAGAACTATTTTCTAGCCACTTCTTCAGAAATGGCACAGCCACCACAGCAGCTCAAAAAGGCCTTTCCCAACAACAAATCCAGACTCTTTGGTGTTAGTCACTCAATGCTTTCAAAACCTACATCCACCTCAATCACTCTCATCTCAAGGAAGCCCAGCAGACCTTTACCTGCTGGAGTCTGCCCCCTGCTAAACTCAATCCAGCGTGAGCCCGTCTTCGCTACTTCCTTCCCCTCCCCTAGCACCGAATCCCGCAAGAGTCCACCCCCTTCCAAACTCATTCCTGCATGACCCCATCTTCGCTACTCCCTTCTCCAGCACAGATTCACCCAGGAGTCTGCCTCCCTCATACACATTCCAGTGTCAGCCCGTCTCCTCTACTCCCTCCCCCTCCCCTAGCACAGACTGCCGCAGGAGTCTGCCCCCTCCCAAACTCATTCCAGCGTGAGCCTGTCTCCGCTACTCGCTCCCCCTCCCCCAGCACAGACTCCCACAGGAGTCTTCTCTTCCCATATGCATTCCAGGGTGAGCCCATCTTGACTACTCCTCCCCCTCTCTTAGCACAGACTACCACAGAAGTCTGTGCCCTCCTAAACCCATTCCTGTGTGAGCCTGTCTCTGCTACTCCCTCCCCCTCCCCCAGCACAGACTTCCCCAGGAGGCCACCCCCTTCCAAACTCATCCCAGCAGGGCCTTGTCTCTGCTACTCCCTTCCCCTCCCCTAGCACAGACTCCCGCAGGAGTCTGCCCCCTCCCAAACTCATTCCTGGGTAAGCCTGTCTCTGCTACCTCCTCCCCCTCCTCTTGCACAGACTCCCGCAGGAGCCTGAACCACACTCAGATGCACCCTCCCTCTCCTTCCCCCAGCTTGAACCCCCGCAGGAGCCTGCTTCACCAAACACCCTCCCATTGCTCAGACTCCCACAGGAACCTGATCCCCACCCATACACCCCTCTTTCCCTCCTTCCCCAGCCAGGACTCCCGCAGGTCCGAATTCCTGGCACGATTCGCTGACCGAAAATGCAGATAAAAAAAAGCAGAGCTGTCTTCATGAACAGAAAACTTAGAGATACTAAATCGAGTGGCTCAATCGGACCTTACCATAAACCGCTGTGGCTTAGAAAGGTCCCAAGAGGGCATGAGAGCGGCAGGGATGGAATTAACCATCTCGTGCCACGTGCCTCTGAGGAACTGCCTGATGAGGTTATGCTTTCCCAGCGCGCTACCATCTGCTGATTCATAGAGAGCAGAGATGGCAGCACGCAAAACCTTCAGGGTGGAGGGTGACAGCCTACGCTCCAGCTATCCTGAAGGAAGAAAACACAACACTAATCTGGCATGTCCAGAGTTCTTTTCAGAGAGAAGTGCTCCATACAACGAATAGACTCCACTTTAGGACATAAGCATGCCTCATACAGGGTGCTCTAGCCTGAGTGATGGTGTTAACCACAGAACTGATAAGTCCTCTTCGCTCTGTATAGAAACCATTCATGGAGTTTCCAGAACTCTGCGCGGGTGCCCCGTCCCAGAGAAGGGAAGTGCTTCCTTTGGGGAATTTGTCAGGGAGGGCCATCGCGCGATGAGGGACCGATGGAGAGCGAGAAACACTGCCCACAGCTACAGGCAATTGTTCTGGCAATGCAACTGAAGTCCAGTTTATGAACCTGCAGCTGCATGTCAAAGAGACAGCACAACTGGACACTTGTTCTGAGGTCACCCAGGCCCGTAGAAGGCAAGGTCCATCCAGGGACTGAAGGTGCAGCGAAAAAGCGAGGTGCTGGTCACCCGGTGCGTCTCTACCTGCCATGCCCATCTAGGGACCCGAGCTTCTGAAAAACTTCAGTGAGACCACTGTAACCTGCCAAATTGTATTGGACAGGGCAGCACCAGCACCAGCACCTTACTAAGAGCAATGGAGTAATGGAGACCGAGTCCAGCTATATTCAGAAATATAAGAAACTCTGCCTGAGGGAGAACTTGCTCTTTCTTGGTTGACCCGAAACCCCAACAGGTCGAGGTGCCGGAGCACCAAAAATGCAGATGTCGTGGGGGATGCGTTTCTGCATGAGCTTCTTGACCGGCATCCTGAACAGATAACAGATCAAAATGCGCAGATAGGATTGGTTATAATTCACTGCTCTTTGGGTACGATGAAGTGCGGGTGTAAAAAACCCACTCTCCATCTTGCATGAGAAAGGGGTGGCGTGGCTATGACCACTTTAAATACTCATCCGTGAACTTGGGAGGCCTGAGGGAATTGAGTCACATAGCTGAGTATGTCAGAAATGCCACCTTACGTCCTAAAGTGGAGTCTATTCATTGTATGGAGCGCTTCTCTCTGAAAAGAACCCTAGACATGCCAGATTAGTGTTGTGTTTTCTTCCTTCAGGATAGCTGGAGCGTAGGCTGTTACCCTCCACCCTGAGTATAACCATCCGAATGAGCTACTACAATGGGAAGCAGAGCGGAGCGTCCCGAGGAAGAGCTGAAAATATGAGATTGCCTTTTACCTTCCTCCCAGGATCCCGCGAAGAGGCTGGAGGTGCGAGAGAAAGGAGCCCGTCCTCTGGCGCCCTCAAAGCCTGTGGCAAAGTGGACCAAAGCTGAGAGCTGGAAGGCAGCGCGTCCCATGCTGGCAGCATTTGGGCTTCCACACCTGGAGAGAGGAAAAACCGCTCTTTCTTGAATCGCTACATTCTTCTGCAGGGGGAAAGAACGGTTCTCCTCCTCTCCAAGGGGCCTGCCTCAGGGTCACTATGCGGTCTGATTACCAGACTTAACGGCGACCTGAGACGGGAGCATCAACTTTCTATGGGGGGGCTTCAAAGAGAACACTTATTAGTGACTATAGGCCTATAGTCTAATTAATTAATTAATTAATTTAAAGATACCAATATGGACTTTTTAGATACAATCATGTACTTTTAAAATATTCCGACTTAGCTTTAGTACAATTTCTGAGAGTGTATGCTAATAGGCATGGCCATTTTTCTATCTTTTTTAAAGGAATAATAATTTCAGTGAGTCATTTGATGCTGGTAATTTGATGCTTTTACAACAGGCAATTACAATGAAAATACAACAGATAGAAGTATAGTATAAACAATACAGACATTACTTTTTTGCAACAAGAGAAATATGACAAATGTAAAAAAAAGTATAACAATGGTAAAGCAAAGAGAAAGACAACGAGAAAAAAATAAATAAATAAATAAGAGAAAGAGGGAATATGAAAAAATAATACAGATTAATGCAGAATATTAAATAAAGACCATTTTATAAGTTGTAACTGTTTTCTTGTTATGAGACTCTGTAATGGTATTCAAGTACAGTTCCAATTCTCATTTAAAAAATAAAAAATTTGGTTTACATTGAGTATATTTACACTTATGTATAAAAAACTTTCCAATAAATAATATGAGGTATACAAAAACTTGAATTAAGGAATTGTTTTTCTTAGTGTAAAACCCCAAAACAACATGTATATATAAAAGAATAATCACTACAAATCTTTTGGATAATTAGTTTTCACATCAGACCAGAAATTTTTAACAAAGGGACATTCCCCAAATAAGTAAGCAACACACTCAGAAGAAGTCTCACAGAAAGAGCAAGAGTGGTCAATGTCATTTTTGAACTTCTGTAAAACTGTAAAAATTGTTTAACTGGATAAAACCTGTGAATAATTAAAAAAATATATTTCTTAAATTTTATTTGTTAAAAAGAATTTCTGGGGGAACCGTCAGCTAATTGTTGTATTGCTGATTATGACTTTAACGATTGATAGATCTGTCTTTCACAACAAACACAAGCACATGCAGCGATCTCAGACCAGTTCATCCAGACATTGTAATCTGATTCAAAAAACTTCAAAAGAACCAGATTAGGCAGAGATCAGTTATTAAGGTTAAACGATCCAAAATCAGCCAAATCATCTTAGATCGTTTAAACTAAGTACAAAGAACGAACACTGATGTCACTGTTAGTCTGAAAAAACACATCAGAGCAACAACTGAGCAGCCATTCACAAGGAACGCGTCTTTGCATCTGAAGACACAAGATGTAGGGATGCGGAGTCGACTCCAAAAGAGTTGATTCCTCGAATCTCAATGGACTTAGTGCCGGAATCGACTCCAGCAAAGGAATCGACTCTCAGAGAATAAATCCTGAATGAAGCTGTTACATGCTACAGTTATAATGCTTTTTCTCAAACATGATGAGCATCAAAGGCACTCGCTTTGACTGCACGCTTAGACATTTTATGCTTTTGCTTGAATTTTGCAACCACAAACACCCTTGGCTATTATAAATAGTGCTGCGGGATGAAGTTTGCTTTCACTTTCAAATTGATATAAAGCACACATTTTTTGTATTTTGGTCTAATGGTCTTGATCTACTGCGATATCAAGTTTGGTGTGTTATAAATGAATATATGTGTTTGAGTAAATTTGGAGCAGATCACCATCTTGCATAAGCACTGCAGGTAAAATTGATGTTATGCTTAATGTATGCTCAAGTAAAATTTTTATTTAACCTATGCCTATTTCACAAAACGCACTTAATTTCATCTTAAATGTCATTCATTCTTCTTGTTTATTTTGTAGACAAAAAATATTAAAATTAAGGAACAAATTATACCAAATAAAATTTGTTTCAAAAAGAGGATTTTTAAATAAAAATATAGCCAAGGCTAATGTTCAAAAATAGGTCTGACTCACTCCTTTTATTTCAGCATATGCCATCCCATTAATGGAATTACAATTAACAAATTGCACAAAACAAACAGTGATATACGCCCCAAAATTGCAGTTCTTAATTTCTGTATTTTTTAATGGCAATGATTGTTAACCGATCAATAACCAAAATATCTAGATTTTTCAATTTGATTTAATGACCAATAAATTAATACATTAACAAACCCAAAATTGATTTTTTAAAAGTGTAATTTTAAATAGCCTATTATATGACAAATGAGTGCTGCTATGGGTGAAAGTTAAAATTGTTTTATCTTCACACAGCATCTAAAAAACTCCTACAAATGACTAAAACAGTCACGCATATGAGTGTAAAACGGTCACGCATATGCGTCAAACAATGGAAATATAAGATATTGTCTCATCTTATGAGCATGTAATGGCTGGCTCACATGTGTGTTTTTTTTATAATCCTGAACTATTGTAGTATGTCAGACTAAACAAACATGGCTCCCATGTTACACTGTAAGATCTCAGCTCTCATAATGTCAGACTGATTGACAATGAAGACATGCCATACACGGAAGAAAACTCCCCCGGTGTTTGTGGCCATCCATCCGTGACACTTTCACTATCCCGTGTTCTGAAATTATTTCCTCACAGCAAACGTAAACAATCTGTAGCAGCAATTTTGCACACAGCGTGTCTCAATAATAAAACCAGGAAGAAAAAACATTTTGACATTTTCCTGCGGTCATTTGAATTGTCGCATGGATTGTGTCATCAGATTTGGTGGTCCTATTGGTCCTTGGATTGACGCTCATCGCAGTTGTTGTTACACTGCAGGAAAAAGTCTGAAATCTTTTGACACTGCCAGAACTTTGTCAGAGGAAATATCTGATCGCAATGGGCATTAAGCGGCTGTCTGTGAACATGCCAAACCAACGATCAAAGATCAGAGATTTTAACCTAGGATTTCAGGAATCTTTTAGGATTTTTCAAATTTGTCTCAGATGACAAAATCGTGGAATCTCACAGTGTGAGCAGGGCTTTAGTCAATCTGTAAGTGAGTGCCTTCTCTACACACATAATATTGAACAGTTGTTGCACTTGATGCCTACATATAGACTAGATAAAATCAGATTTATTTATTTATATATTTTAAGGAAATTAGCAGTTTGTGATAAAAATAATTGTTGTAGAGATTTGTGCAATTTTTGTATACAGAAATTAGCAAGATATTGCCTGTATTAGTATAGGCAGGGATGTTGTAGATGGGGGATTCAGTGGTCACCAGCATGCACAGCACAATAACTCAAAGAGAGTGAGAAGGAGAGAAACTCATGGTGGTTGGCAAGGATATCCAAACTGACTAATTATCACATCTCGTTAAGTGTTAATTGCCACCGTGAGAAACTGCTTGTCTGAACTAATGCTTTCCAAATCATACAGTCACACACAAACACACTCTCACACTACCATGTACAAACACAGCTTTTCTTTCCAGCTTTGGTGTACTATTAATAAGTCCAAGTTCATCCAGCAAGGCTGTCCAGTGGTTTCATTAGACATTGTTTAAAGGGGTGCTAATCTTTACAACTCTGGGTAGAGTGTCCATTTTATAACAGCCTTCTAATTAGATGTTACTAGCATGGTCATCTGAGCACATTAGCTGGTCTGGAATTGGCCTCTATACGCTTATATAGTACATTGCATAGCCTTGTTGAGTGCTGTCCAAAATCATAGTGGACATTATTAAGTGCACTTATTCAGTCTCATAATACACCACAATAATGGCTACATAAATTAACTCAGTGACTTCTGTTGGACTATTCCTAGTCCTCCCAGGTTAAAACATCGGTCAGAGGATTTTTCTTAAATCATTTCACTTCTCAGGCAGTACATGTACATGGTGTGAGGGATGTGCTGAATAAATTTCTACGTCTATCCAACATAAGCAATGCAATCCACAGGGGAATCTGTTTGCTTTTAAAAAAATTAAATCAATTACAGGTTATACCAAGCAACTTCGATCAGGGAGGTATTATTAAACAAATATCTGGCTGTAATTATCAAGCACTCCCAAAAAAACATACTGTTGATTTTTTATTTATTATTTCTGGTGTGTTTGATTGCAGATGTAGCTGAACTCTGTCAGACAATGACCTTCCAAGATTAGATGGAGGATTAGATATCCATTGCTGCATCAGAGGGTGTGCTGTCATTTTCTAATGATGAATTGTCTATACTTTTGTAACCCCTCTGGTCGGACACCCAACCACCTGCTCTGAGTTGGTCTCGAACTGACGATTCCAGTATGGGAGGCATACCTCTAATGAGGAGGCTAAAAAACACAGCCTCTGACATCTGTTCCTAGAGCCCCCCTTGAGATTAGGGGAGTGAGGATTTACCCACACAACAATCACGAGTTGGCCTCTGTGACACTCACCCCCTTAAACCTTAGTCCTATCGGGGTCCCAGCACTAATGTAACCCCTCTGGCCTAACACCCACATGCTCTGAGCAAGATTTGAACCAGTTCAGATTTTGGCATGGGAAGTGGATGCTCTAACAAGGAGCCTAAAAACCACAGCCTCTAGTGTCTTTTGCTAGATCACCACCTCTTGAGATCAGGGCATTGAAGTTTGCCTACCAGGTTTCTTACAGAGAGATATGTGGAATGATGGAAGCAACGATGGAGGCCTGGAGGATCACCAGACTGCTGGGTTAGCATAGCTCCCATCCCTATGGTGGAAGCATCAACCTTTATCATGAAATGAGGCCATTCTAAATGTATTTTTCAATAGGGAGAATGCTTCATGGGCATTGTGGTTCCATGAGAGGGTTTCCAGCATCCCAGTAGGACAGAGGTAAGAAGGGCTGTAATCACACTAAAATTATGGATGAATTGTCTATAGGAGGCCAGGTTCTGGGAGTATATAAGGGACATCAGTGTAGACCACAGGTGACAAACTCAGATCCTAGAGGGCCGCAGCTCTGCACAATTTAGTTACAACCCTAATTAAACACACCTGAACTAATTGAGTCCTTTAGGCTTGTCTGAAACCAACTGGTACGTGTGTTGAAGCAGGATTGGAACTAAACTGTGCAGGGCAGCGTCCCTCCAGGAACTGGATTTGAAACCCCTGGTGTAGACAATGAGGAACAAATAGAGAAATTCCTAGAACACGAGAAGGTCTGAAAGACAGCTGGTGACATGGAGAGTCAATGTGGCATAACCTTGTACTCATAGTGCCCAGATGTGGGTATGGAAATTTTACAATTGCTATGTTGAGAACTCTGTGATTAATGCAAGAGCCCTGAAAAAGAAACTCGAAGAAGTAAGGTAGATGGTACAATAAACCCTTGCAATGCCTTCTGCACGTACACCTACATTGCATTTTGCTCAGGGATGGACAAGGGTAAATGCATCCTTTGGGTAGTTTAGCTTCAGGCAGCAGATTGATGGTACAGTCCCATAGCCAATGAGATGGTAAATGGATGGCTGCTTGCTTGCTGGAGACATTCTAAAATGCCATATATTCTGTTGGAAATTCATGCTTTCCAAATGATTCTTGGCATTCATTGAGGGCCAGAGCAACCAGAACTGTTATAGACACAGACAAAGGGCTGAATAAGACAGAAAGAACTCCACCTTGCCACATTCAAGTTTTTTTTAATTTTTTTTACAGTTCATAGTCATACATTTCTTGCATTGTTGGAGTTTATGGAGTTGGAGTTTAGTCTTGTGAGATGCATAAAAAAGTCAACGACAGCAGATCCACACAACATGGAAATGGGGGTAAGAAGTTTATTGTTTTGTTTTGGAAAGATTTTTTTACTTTTTTTTTTGAACAATGCTCACATCTGGACGTAGGGTTTGATGGGGTAATTCTTGATGAAATGTCCTGAGTAAGACATGCTTCAACTCCCAGGCATGGAGTCAATCTCCTAGGCATGAAGTCAGTCACTAGTTATGATACTGAGAATCAGGCAAGGCTAAGTGGTGACCAGTTACTGGTACCAGGCAGGTAGCTATATGCTGGGAAATGCAATTCTGATGTCTGATTTCAGTGTAAGTGATGCAGTGTCCACTGTGGAGAATGCATCAGTGGCTGTTTAAATCTTCAGAAAAGTGGTTAGTGAAATGGGTATTATTGTTGATGATTGTATTGTTGGTGTTCCATATTGATAAAGCCCACAGCATCCGGTTAAAAAGGACAAGAGGAAATCTGCCATGGGCAGATCTAGTGGAGTTGGGTTGCGGAGCTGAGGCAAGGGACACTTTGATAACATTAACCTGTTCAGTGAAGGGATTTGGGGATGAAGGTGTTAGAGGATCCATGATAATGCAGTGTGGTTCAGTCTTCTATCCCAACACAAGAGGACGAGGACAGGGAATAGTGCAAAATCAGGTATTTATTAAACAGATTGATGAATGACGTGCACTGCAAGATTGTCTTGTGAAAGTTTTTGCTTATCTGAGTTCTTCAAACAAGGAGATGTTGGAGACAACAGAAACAAAGAGCAGTTACAGGAATATCCAGGAGTGAGTCAGGTAAGTTCAGGAAGGTAAACTGAAGGTGTTAAGCTGCGGTCACACTGCACTTTTCGCCCCATAGACTTCCACTCATACGCAGATGAATGCAGCAGACTGGAAACGCAAGCTCGTGCGACAAGTTTCACAGTTTGCTGCGTTGGAAAGTTCAAGCTTGGTGAACTCTGACCTGCAAAATCGCATCACGTGATTGCATGAGACCAATCGAAGATCAAAACATGACTTCTCCGGACAGAAATTTAAAATATGGACCTTTTTTAATGTCTAATCATCTTGTTTAATCCCACCCATCTTCGCAGCGCCACACAACAGAATTTTGCATGCTCAAACTCTAGTGTGACTGTGGCATTATTCTGGGATTGATGAGGCAGTGCAGAGGTGACGGGGTTAGTAATCAGATGATTGTGATCAGGGTGCTGGGTGACACTCTTCACCGCAGTGAACGTTTGAATTGGTGAGGATGTTATTTTCCAGAAAATAAATGTTGATGGAGAACAGAGAGTTTAATAGATTATTGAATTGATTTTTTTAATTGCATTAATTTTTTCTCCAATCTAGCACAAAACTGTGCTATTATTAAATTATTAATGAGATAGTTGGAGTTATGAAGAGTGGAAATGTCAATCACCACGAAGTAAAAGTTTTTAGGCGGAACACACACAGTGCCATTTCTCACATTAGAATCATCTGTAATTTTTACTACTGTATATCTTAGTTTGTGTTTTGTTGATAAAAAAATAGTAGACTTAAATTGTTAAATCACTTGTCATTTTGCCACTTGCACTTTTTATTAACTTAAACAGTTGTTATTAATGTATTTTTAAATGAAAATGCCTTTATTTTTTAAATGGTCGATTTATGTATGTTCATGTTTATTCAAATCAAGTTTTATTTTAACGAATTTTATGAACCTTTGACAATGATGAAAAGTCAGATTTGACCCTTTGAGCTGAGACTTTGAGAACCCCTGGTCTATAGTGTATGCACACCTTGCACTTTATATTGTTTTTGCACATCTTAGTTTGCCCACAAGGTGTTCTCAAAGTCTGAAAAGAGCAAAGAAAAAATAACAACAACATTAGATTGAACTAGAACAACATTTAAGGCTGCCAAAAAAAGAGAGTAAAAACTATACATAACACACAATAGATGCCTGTGTTGATGAGTTTGTGTGAGGGATTAAAATGTATCTGCATATGTATTTTAAATGTGAACAAACAATATTTTTGATCATAAATTTCAGAGAAAGCACAGGCACTATTTTGTTTCTAGTGCACTTGAATTGAGTGCCATATGGGTGCACACTATCAAATGAAGGCTGTATGTTCAACTGTGCATCTAAAGTAAATGAAATATTTGGGCTTTACACTCCCACAATGTTCCACAGATACAGAGAAGACAAAACTATTGCTTGACTGAAAATTAAAGTGCAGCTATGGAACTATGGAAATCATTGCACCATATTCTGAAGTTTCAGACATTTTGTTTTAAATAAGGCTGCTGTCTATATCCCCTTGAAGGCAAGAAAAGCATAACAGAGTTTCTTGTGAATAATTATCCCATAGATGTGATTTTTCTATACCACACACTTGTAGTGAGTGGAGAGAGGAAAGGTCATATTTACCCAGGTCCTCTTGAATTATAATGAGACCTCCTGTTTTTTTTTTTTTTTTGTTTTTTATCCCATTTTTACATTCTCGTTTTCCCTATTCTCCCATCGCTGTTGTGTCTCATTAAACTGTGCATATAGCACTGTTGGCTTAAAGTGTGCAGATCTCAGTGTGAGTCTATTCTTTTTCCTAATTGATTCACAGTCTTTTATGTTCTTTTGACAGTGTACTTTGTATGGGTCGCCGAGGCTGTCAGAAGCAACTTTGTAGAAAAGCCATCATGAGTGAGTTAATTTCATGACAATGTATCTTTTGTGAGGTACATGTGCAAAACTGACAAGGAGTGTAGTTTTTTTTAATGCACTCCACTTTAAACCCAGAGTGTTCAGGAACACATCAACATTTCTTAGACTTATTAGATATATTAGACAAGTCTTTTATTGCACTTTCAATACTGTCCCTACAGCTGAGGCATTAGTACAGATATTTTTTAAAATACAGCCATGAAGATGTTAGAAATAGAATAAATAAATCAAGTGCCTTGGAGTGAATGTGTACACTCTTAAATTCATGAGCACTTTTTTCCCCAGCATTGCAAAACCCCCATTTTATTAGGCTTTTGTGAGCATTATTGGCGCTTGTATTTACTGTGGAGGTTGCAGAAACCAACATGTCAACCAGCTGTAGAGAGGTAATGGATTTCTACTCTGAGCTAATCATGTCTGCAGCCCTGCTCACAAATAGGTTCTAATTCAGTTCTGTGCTGGAAAGCCAATTTACTCCAGGGGAACAGTCTACAGCTAACCAGCCATTCCTAAGAAACAGGTTGTCAAAATAGACAGTAAGAGAGACTGTGCCGAGTTATTCCGCTTTGCTGTTTAGACTCAATATAAATTCTGGAACTAAGTGTGGTGTGTAATGTGCAAAACCACTTAAAACGCTATCATTGCATTCCAAAATAATAATAATAATAAATAAATAAAAAATGTTTCAGCTTCAGAAGGACACCGAATTAAGCACTGGAGCAGATTATCTGCTTTATTTATGGAATTGTTTTTATTTTATATTCAAAATTTCTTTTCATTTCTCAGGTTTCTTTTTTTATTTATTACTGTTAATGTGATAATATTTTGTTTATCATTTGCTGCATATCAACTAAATAATGATAGATGGCACTAGGCACTAGATAGATGGAAGTTGTGACTTAATAGTGCATTGTAAACAAAATAAATATTGAAAATACATAAATCTTTGTCACAGTCACGGCAGGCTCTTTTCCCTATCAATGATGCCAGTCAACAGGGCAGAGTTCAATCCTGACAAAACACAAAAACGATGGTTGTGATGACACAAACAATGGAACTATGGCAGCTGAGAAGTCCATTCTTTGAGTAGCCTATTGCAAAATACGTTGATGCTACAGTAACCTCTGAAATTGTGTTATGATCTATATGACCTTATGATTTTTTATTGAGAGTATCAGGCTTATCATTATTACTGATCACTGTTGTTGTAAAAGTATATAATATGCACTATTATATAATCAGAGGAATATAGAAAAGAGTCACTTCATAATTAAACTAAATAAACTAATAAACTAAATAAACTAATAAAATATTAATCAGTGTCTAGGATATGGACCAAAAGACATTGCAATTATTAAATTTAGACTAAAGTAAAAAAAATAATAATAATAAAGTCTAGATCTGTACGTGCTGTTATTATTTCAGTTATTATATTGAGAAATTAAACATGGATAACATTTAGAAAATTACTAAGTTTTTAAGCCCACCGGCAAATACAATTGCATATTTAAAAAAGAGACTTGTTGTGTTTATATCACTCCAATATGACTGTGGACACACTATACCTACACACAATTCTGTTAAAACAGCTTCCAAAAGTTGATTTTGCATCATAGGTGACCATTAATCTAACAATGGTGCAGAGTTAAAGTGCTGACTGAACATTAATGATTAACCCCTGCTTTTAATCACTCAAGAAAAACACAAAACTACTACTGTCTCACAGCTTTAGGCCCTGCCCAAACAAACATGGGTCCAACAACCTCCACGATCAAAAGCCAGCCAGTTCTAAAGATAATTAAGGTAGTTGATGCCCCCCAGCTGAAGAGGTGACATGGCACTCTCTGCAAACTTCTTGAAGACCCATGGAAACAGTGTATAGACAAGGCTTAGCAATGGCGGATGCCACAGGTGTACAACTATGCGATCCTGATAAAGTCGCAGTCACACTAGAGCAAAATTCTGTTGTACATTGCTGTGAAAAGCGCTGGGATTAAACAAAATTATTAGGTATTTTTAAAAAAGCGAGCGATTGCTCCATATTTGAAATTTCTGTACAGAGAGGTCATGTTTTGATCTTCTATTGGTCTCACACAATCAAGTGATGCAAATTCGCAGGTCAGAGTTCACCAAGCTTGAACTTTTCATCACAGTGACATGAGAAACTTGTCGCACAAGCTTGCGTTTCCAGTCTGCTACATTCGCATACGTATAAATGGGGCAAAAAGTGCAGCATGACCATGGCTTTACTCAAAAGGTGCAGGGCTTTCTTCAAATGTGTCGAATCAAGGTCAGATCAGATTCATAACATTTGCTTACTGAAACAAACTGACAGTTAATTTAGCGGACAGAGACCACCTCTTCAGCTGGGTCTTGGTTCAATTGTTTGGTGCTCACCAGAGTGGGATTGTTGTACACATCTGCCCAAAATATCCACACCAATCAAATCAAACAATACAGTTATAAATACACACTTAGATAATATACTGTAAGTATGGAGCTTTTCAAAGGCACAATCAATTCATCCACTTTGTGTGTTTGTGTGTGTGTCTGTGTGTGTGTGTGGGTGTGCGTGCGTGCGTGCGTGCGTGTGTGTGTGTGTGTGTGTGTGTGTATGTGAGAGAGACAGAGACACAGAGAGAGAGCGAGAGAAATGTGTTTTACAACATATATTACCTTTTCCCACCCAATATAGCTCTATGAGTTAGTCATGTATCTGTCTTCTGCATTGACATTGCAGTGTGCTGGATTTTTGTGGAACCACTAAAGGTCTGTGTCATTCTGCTGGGAATGCATGCTTGGTTAGTTTATTTTTGGCACAAACCTACACTGACCTTGATGCTCTCTCTGGTTTATGACTAGTTTTTCCACATATGATCAGAATGCCACATGAATAGGCAGCTGAGACATTGAGCAGTTCACACTGGGGATGTTAAGTTAGCTCTGACAAGACGATGAAACAAATTGGGTAGAATCAATCAAAATTAGGCTTGTAGCTCCAGCTTGACAAAACAAATTCCTTTCCGGTTTATAGAAGCTCTGCAGGGAACCACTATAGCAAATGAAATGTATATTCAACCCACAACAACTTGCTGTGGGTCGTTGAGTTGTTGAAGGACAGTGCACAATAGTGGGGGTATATTTATGCAAATGTGTGCTGAAACTAGAACCACATTAACATGTGGCTATTTTCTTTGTGCATTTGTGTATTAGCCTACCTATTTTTAAGTGTGGACTTTATATAACATTAACCTATGGTTGGTGTATTATGGATTCTAAAACAAAAATTATGTCAACATAATCTATGCACATTTTGAAAATAACAAGGTATTTCAAATTGATGATAAATTACCATGATAAAACATTTTTTAATGTCTTTTTGCTTACTCCCAGGGCCATTTATATCGAAGTTGATATTTAGCCACACCATATTGGTGTTTCGTAACATCTAGTTTTTATGAGGTGGGTTGTTAGCCCAACGCTCAACCCCCCAACCTGGAGGACCAGGACATACATACATACACTACAGACAATTTAGCTTACCAAATTCACCTACAGCACATGTGTTTGGACTGTGGGGGAAACCAGAGCACCCAGAGGAAACCCACGCCAACACGGGGAGAACATGCAAACTCCACACAGAAATGCCAACTGACCCAGCTGGGGCTCGGACCAGCGACCTTCTTGCTGTGCGGCGACAGCGCTACCCACTGTGCTACCGTGTCGCCCCTTTTAATGTCTTCTACAGTATAATATTTTGAAGACTTTCCCAATATTCTGCAAATAACTGCATGTCTCTAGTGCAGTTTTGGGTAGCAGCTAGCTACAAGTAGCTCAGCTGCAAGCTTATCTACATTTTTAGTAGCTTGACTAGCTCAGACATTTATTATACAGCGTGACTTTTCCAGTAGCTAGCTACTTTTTCCTGTAAGTAGCAGAGTAGCTTGAAACCAAATACATTCCATTTATTGAACCTGCAATGGTCTAAAGGTCTGAAGCAGTACAGCATTGTCTTACAAGATAACATACTATAAAAGGTGCTGGTCATATCTTAGAATAGCTTCAAATAGTTTAATTCCATTCAAGAAGTAAAACATGTATAATGTTTGCATTCATTGGACACAGACTGGTATATTTCAAGTGTTTATTTCTTTTCATTTTGAGAGTTTTTTTTGATGACAACTAATGAAAATCCCAAATTCAGTATCTCAGAAAATTAGAATATAACTTTAGACAATACAAAGAAAGGATTTTTAGAAATCTTGGCCAACTGAAATGTATGAGCACGCACAGCACTCAATACTTATTTGGGGCTCCTTTTGCCTGAATTACAGCAGCAGTGCAGCATGGCATGGAGTCGATCTGTCTGTGGCACTGCTCAGGTGTTATGAGAGCCCAGGTTGCTCTGATAGTGGCTTTCAGCTCTTTTGCATTGTTGGGTCTGGCATATTGCATCTTCCTCTTCACAATATCCCATTAATGTTCTATAGGGTTAAGGTTGGGCAAGTTTGCTGGCCAATTAAAAACAGGGATACCACAGTCCCTAAACCAGGTACTGGTAGCTTTGGCAGTGTGCAGGTGCCAAGCCCTGTTGGAAAATGAAATCTACATCTCCATAAAGTTGGTCAGCAGCAGGAAGCATGAAGTGCTCTAAAACATCCTGGAATACAGCTGTGTTGATCTTGGACCTCAGAAAACACATTGGAGCAACACCAGCAGATGAAATGGCAACCCAAACCATCACTGACTGTGGAAACTTCACACTGGACCTTAAGCAACATGGTTTGTGTGCCTCCCCTCTCTTCCAAAAAAAAAAAAGCTAAATTTACTTCATCAGAGAATATAACTTTGGTCGACTCAGCAGCAGTCCAGTCTTTAGCCCAGGTGAGATGCTTCTGACGCTGTCTGTTGTTCAAGTGTGGCCTGACACACGGAATGTGAAAGCTGAAACCCATTTATTGCATACACCTGTGCGTAGTGGTTTTTGAAACACTGACTCCAGCTGCAGTCCACTCTTTGTGAATCTCCCCCACATTTTTGAATGGTTTTGTTTCACAATTCTCTCCAGGGTGCGGTTATCCCTATTGCTTGTACACTTTTTTTCTACCACATCTTTTCCTTCCCGTCACCTCTCTATTAATGTGCTTGGACACAGAGCTCTGTGAACAGCCAGCCTCTTTTTCAATGACCTTTTGTGTCTTGCCCTCCTTATCCAAGGTGTCAATGGTGGTCTTTTGGACAACTGTCAAATCAGCCGTCTTCCCTATGATTGTGTAGTCTACAGAACTAGACTGAGAGACCATTTAAAGGCCTTTGCAGGTGTTTTGAGTTAATTATCTGATTAGAGTGTGGCACCAGGTGTCTTCAATACTGAACCTTTTCACAATATTTACATTTTCTGAGATAATGAATTTAGGGGTTTTATTAGTTGTCATCAAAATCATCAAAATAAAAAAAAATAAACACTTGAAATATATAAGTCTGTGTGGAATGAATGTATACATTATACAAGTTTGACTTCTTGAATGTGAAACTTGTATAATGTAAAATTTTGTTTTGTTGTTTTTGAGAAAATGTTACCGTGTTCTTAATCTGAGCTAATTATTTTGTTTGTTATTACAGTACTGCATTTGTTACAGTTTTGTATTTCGATTTTTGCTAGTCAGAGAAATTTGAAACTGTGTATAAAACATTAAGCTTTGACATTATAATTGAATTGTTCTGTTTTAAGTACCACATGTTTTACTCAACAGGAAAGTTTACCCAATAAAGAGTAATTATTTACACTTAATTGGTTCAAACCTTCATGAGTTTCTTTCTTCTGTTGAACCCAAAAGAAGATATTTTGAAGAAAGCTGAAAACGTGCAACCACAAAATTTCATAGTAGGAAAAACAAATATTATTGAAATCAATGGTTACAGTTCCCTCTGAGGGAACTCACGCTGCGTCTCTATTAGGAGACACAATGGGATACCATCCCTCTCTTATAACCTTCTGAAGCACAGGTGAAATCAATCCAATGCAATTGGCGGGACGTAACGTGCGTGTGTGACGTCAGACCAAAGGTATAAAAGTACCACGCAGACAATGAACTTCAGCTTTTTCTCTCTTCACTCCGCGAATGAGTTCGTTGGTTTTGAAGCACTCACAGCACTGATAAGGCACTACGATAAGACATTTAAACTGATACATGCACACACTTTCACTTTCCTTTTGAAAGAACGCAAAATGGAAAAGAAATTCAGATCATGCGCTTCTCCCTGTCCTCGTTTTATTACAGAACAGGACACACACAATCTGTGTGTGCAGTGCCTTGGCCAGGAGCACGCACAGTCAGCCCTCGAGAGGGGTGACTGTGTACATTGCGATGCGCTTCCTGGCCGAGTGCTGCGAAGCCGCCGCTGATGGGCGGTTGCTCCACCTCTCGGCTTCTGAGTCAGTCGAGAGTATGGAGGGCCATCGGGGCCATAATGACGTTCCCCCATTATGCCCTGAATATGATGAGCTGGCAGAGGTCCTGGCCAATGTTACTAGAAAATATAACATAAACTGGGAAGTGGAAAGGCAGGAAGTGCGTCAGAAAACTGGCTTGTGTGATGAGCGCATCCTGCCACCACGGGACAGGCCTCTGAGGGGGGGGTCTTCCATTTAATAAAGATCTTCAAAAAGAGGTCACTTATACGTGGAAAAACCCATATACTACCCGTGTTATAAGCCAGCAGGGGTCAATATATTCAGCTGTTACTGGTTTACATGAACACGGGTGCCGCACGATTCCAAAAATGGAGGAGCATTTGGCGCGCCACTTGCTGCCTCAGGCATCGTCGGCGAAGACCCCCGCCTTGCCGTCTAAGTCAATAAAATTAACATCAGCGTTAGTAGGCAAGGCATATGCGGCAGCAGGGCAGTCTGTTGGGTGTCTGCACACAATGTCATTATTGCAGGCATACCAGGCTGACATGCTTAAGGAGGCCCTTGACAAGGGGGGGCGGGGCCCGATACAGTTAGAGAGATACTTCGGGCCTCGGACCTGTCTCTCTGTGCCACCAAAGAAGTGGCTAGATCTTTAGGCCGCTCTATAGCGGCCATGGTGGTAACGGAGAGACATTTATGGCTTAACCAAGCGGACATCAAGGAGGATGACAAATGCATCTTCCTTGATGGTCCCATTTCACCCGCTGGGTTGTTTGGCGACTCGGTGGTTAGAGTCGCCAAATCATTTGAGCGGGCGAAAAGGAGGTCGGGCTTCCTTCCCCCGAAAGGGCGTCCTTCTTGGGCTGTGAAGCGGGACCAGCCCCAGCCGTCAACCAGCTCATCAGCTCAGTATAGAGCTGAGCAAAAAGAGAGTTTGGCTTCCCGCCAGCCTCCAAAAAGAAAATCGGGTGGGAAGCGCTCTCAACAAGCGTAACATACGGTGGTCCGAGGACCATCGTTGTGAGACGGCCCACGCCTCAGAAAAAGTCCTAGCATTAGGACTTTTTCGGGCAGCCCCCAATGAGGAGCAGAGGCCGCCTCCTCGTTGCCCGCAGGGGGTCTATCCACTAACCCTCCCACCGTCTGTGCCTCAGGGCGTGGAGACCCCCGGCGTCGTCCACCAACGCTTTATCCCAAAAGTGGTGGCGTTAGTGGACTCGCCCCCTCTACGGAGGGTCCAAGAGCAGTTAAATCAGGGGCCTCCTGGGGTGAGTTCACCTCAGTGCCCAGAGTTAGCTACTCAGGGGAACATAGAGGCCAGTCTCGAGAGACTGGTACCCCTGCGGAATTTTCTGGCAGAGTGGGAGCGTTTGCCAAATGTTTCGCAGTGGGTCCTGCTCATTATAGAGAGGGGCTACAGAATTCAGTTTGCTTCACGCCCCTCTCGCTTCAATGGAGTGCTCCATACCCTAGTGAAGCCAGAGCAGGCTCTAGTGATGGAACAAGAAGTAGACTCCCTTCTGAGGAAGGGAGCCATAGAACAGATCCCTCCTCTAGACATCAAGTCAGGGTTTTACAGCCGTTACTTCATTGTTCCAAAAAAGGATGGAGGGCTGCGCCCGATATTAGATCTAAGACAGCTAAATCGCTCAGTACAAACACTGAAATTCAAAATGTTGACTATCAGCACCATAGTGTCACAAATACAGTCCGAGGACTGGTTTGTCACGATAGATCTGAAGGACGCATACTTCCACATATCCATCCTTCCAAGTCACAGGAAGATCCTGAGATTCGCCTTCGGGGGCAAGGCGTATCAGTACAGGGTTCTTCCGTTCGGCCTAGCACTCTCACCCCGCACGTTTACCAAAGTAGTCGACGCGGCTTTGGCTCCGCTTCGGCTACAAGGGATTCGTATTCTCAATTACCTCGATGACTGGCTAATTCTAGCCCGGTCGAGGGAGCTAGCGGTTCAACATCGAGATGTTGTTCTCACTCACATAGAGAAATTGGGGTTGCGGCTAAACCAAAAGAAAAGTGTGCTTGTGCCAGCTCAGACGACCACTTTTTTAGGTGTGTTATGGGACTCCACGACAATGTTTGCGTGTCTGTCGACTCGATTCGGGTAGCCGCAAAGAGAGTCAGGGTGGGCCAAGCCATCACTGTCAAACAGTTCCAGAAGCTGTTGGGTCAGCAAGCGGCAGCCTCCAACATAATTCCGTTGAATCTGCTACACATGAGACCGTTACAGTGGTGGCTCAAAACCAGGGGGTTTTCCCCGAGGGGAAATTCGTTCCGCACGATCAAAGCGTCACGGCGTTGCCTACGAGCTTTATCGATATGGAAAAAGCCCTGGTTTCTGTCCCAGGGCCCTACATTGGGAGTAATATCTCAGCGCTTGGCACTGACATCAGATGCCTCATGCAAGGGCTGGGGAGCGACCCTGACCCTGGCCTTCCTGCGTCGGGACAGTGGAAGGACCGGCACCTCCACATGCATATCAACTGCTTGGAGATGTTAGCAGTGTTTCAAGCTCTGAGACACTTCTTCCCTCAAGAGAGAGGTCACTATGTGTTAGTGAAGACCGACAACACATCGGTGGTCTCTTACATCAACCATCAAGGGGGTCTGAATTCGCGCCCTCTGTGCAGATTGGCGAAGCAGATCCTTCTGTGGGCTCGGGGGAGGCTGCGCTCTCTGAAGGCAGCTTACATCCCAGGCCCGATGAATGTGGGAGCGGACCTCCTGTCGAGACAGGGGTTGGAGCCCGGGGGATGGCGACTGCACCCAAAAGTAGTGGCGACCATTTGGCAGAGATTCGGCAAAGCCGACGTCGATCTATTCGCCTGTCAAAACTCAACACATTGCCCATTGTGGTACTCACTCACACATCCAGCACTATTGGGGCTGGATGCCATGGTGCAGACGTGGCCGAGGCTTCATCTGTACGCTTTTCCCCCGATCGCTCTGCGCCCGGGAGTTCTGGAGAGGGTCCGTCAAGGGGGGTACAACCTATTGTTGGTAGCCCCTTATTGGCCCACACGGGTGTGGTTCTCAGACCTAATGTCTCTCCTCGACGGTCCCCCCTGGGAGATTCCCATCCGGATAGACCTTCTGTGCCAGGCAGGGGGTGCGATAGTGCACCCCTGCCCGGACCTTTGGAAATTGTGGGTGTGGCCTCTGAGGGGGCCCACCTTGTAGATCTTGGTTTGTCAACTGAGGTTGTTCAAACCATACTCAGCTCCAGAGCTCCCTCCACGAGGAAATTGTATGCTACCAAGTGGAAGCTTTTTACTTCGTGGTGTACAGACCACCACCTGGATCCAGTCCACTGCCCTGTGGGGTCGGTGCTGGAATTTCTCCAGGAGCGTTTTGATGACGGTTTGACTTGAATACGGTTTGAATACGGTTTGAATATGGTTTTGAATACGGTTTGAGTTTATGTATCGGCAATGTCTGCATACCGTACTGATGGTCTTGGCAGAGAACCTCTGGTGGTCAGATTCCTCCGTGGGTCCAGGAGGTTGAGGCCTGCCTGTGCCAGTAGGGTTCCTACGTGGGATTTGTTGATAGTGCTCGAGGGCCTGTCGACAGCCCCTTTTGAACCCATTGAGGATGTGTCAGAAAAGTTTCTGACCCTTAAAACTGTCTTTTTGTTGGCCATTATATCCCTTAAAAGAGTAGGAGATTTACAAGCTTTTTCTGTAGCTCCCTCTTGCTTGGAATTCTCACCTGGTATGGTGAGAGCATTCCTGTACCCCAGAGCAGGGTACGTTCCTAAGGTCCCCACTGAGGTGGTACGACCTACAATGCTGCAGGCCTTTAATCCTCCACCATTTACGACGACAGATCAGGAGCGCTTGAATCTGCTTTGCCCAGTGCGGGCATTAGACGCATATGTACATCGTACGTCTGCTTTGCGTTCAACAGAACAGTTGTTCGTTTTGTATGGCCCACCTAAAATGGGGGCGCCAGCGTCTAAGCAGTCTCTGAGCCGGTGGATAGTCGAGGCTATTTCACTGGCATATGAAGCCCTGCATCGGCCTGTTCCTGAAGCGATCAGGGCCCACTCAACCAGGGGTATGGCTGCTTCGAAAGCCTTTCGTTCTGGCCAGTCCATCACTGGCATCTGCAATGCAGCTGGGTGGTCTACCCCACATACTTTTATAAGGTTTTATCAGTTGGATCTGGATCCTACTCCGGGATCCAGTACCCTGTCATAAATTAGGAGAACTCATCACAAGCATATAAAACTATGGCGTGTTTGGGATAGCGTTCCCATTGTGTCTCCTAATAGAGACGCAGCGTGAGTTCCCTGAGAGGGAACGTCTCAGGTTACGCATGTAACCATGGTTCCTTGAAGGGAACGAGACGCTGCGTCGCTTTGCCATACTTTTTCATGCCTGGTGCGCTCCGTTCGAGAGGTTTAAGCTGAAGTTCATTGTCTGCGTGGTACTTTTATACCTTTGGTCTGACGTCACACACGCACGTTACGTCCCGCCAATTGCATTGGATTGATTTCACCTGTGCTTCAGAAGGTTATAAGAGAGGGATGGTATCCCATTGTGTCTCCTAATAGAGACGCAGCGTGAGTTCCCTTCAGGGAACCATGGTTACATGCGTAACCTGAGACGATTTCCAGCTTCCTTCAGAATATATTATTTTGTGTTTAGTAGAAAGAAAAGCAGGGGTGCCCAAACTTGGCCCTGAAGAGGCGGTGTCCTACAAAGTTTAGCTTCAACCTCACTAAGACACACCTCAACTAGCTAATAAAGCTCTTTCAAGAAACTTCCTGAAAAGTGTCTTGAAGCAAGCTGGAGCTGAACTCTGCAGGACACTGGGCCAACAGCAATGAATTTGGGCACCCCTGATGTAAAGTAAATTATGACATAATTTTCTTTTTTGGATGAATGATCCAAAATCATGTTTTTTTTGTCCAATTTTTTGTAATATACACCTTTGTGAAAAATGCAGCATGAATTGAACTAGCTTCTCTAAGAAAGATTACTACAAATTACATTATTGCTGCACCTATAATAAGCCAACAGAAAGCAGATTGATATGTTTACAAGTCACAAAAACCACAACACATTACCAGAATGACATGTCTACAAACTGTTCAAATCTCTTTTCCATTGTTGTGTTCTTGTTTGTGATTAATATCATCCAGAGGAAGCACTGATTTCACTATATGTGCACTGATATCAATGCTGATTATCAGAAATTCCTTTGTAGATTTTGAAGTTTTATCTCAATAAATCCACTCTAGAAAGTGAGAACCTGAATGGAATTCACAGTAATGGATACCCGGATAACGGGAGGGATCACAATGGCAATGCTTCACTATTTTTATTATTGCTTAACATAACTGTAATTGGTGATATTAAAAATGACTTTAAAATGATTTGAAAGATTACAAAGCCACTGAATTGGTATGCTCGGCACATTACTGAACATTTAAAAAAATAAAATGAAGAACAATTATACTATCACTAGGTTTCTAATATTATTGCTAATGATAATCTGTCGGGCTTCTAAATGAAGAGTTTGTATGCAAAAACTGCTGTCTAACATTTTATTCAAAAAATACAGCGTACATACACACGAGAAAAAAAAAACTAAATGAGAAGCAGGCCTATGATTCAGCAAAATTCATGCCCAACACGGAAGAAACACATAACGTCAAAATCTAAGGCAACATAATGCCATTTACACGCAGTGTGTCAATTGTCAGAGTCATGTGTCTAGTAATTGTCAGAGTCATGTCTCTAGTTAGTTTTGAATGTGAGACCCAGAGAAAGACACAAATAGTGAAATAAATCTTGTTTGTGAAGCACCCATGGACGCGACCAAACATGGTTGCCATCAAGTTCAACAATGCTCTTGTGTCATAAATTTAAATCTAAATAATTCACTATAACAAAATACATTTTGATATTATATAATAATAAATAGTTACTCCAAATACCTGAGATGTGGCTAAGCATCCAAGTCCTCCACCAATGAAAAAGAGGTGCCAACTTGCTTAACGATTCAGAGTGAAGTAAGCAGCAATCTTATTGGATGATATTTATGTTGGGTAAATAGTTTTTTGTTTGTTTTGTTTTTATTTTTTACTTTCTTTTTACACATAATAAATAAAAAAATACAAAAGCATAACACAAAAAGTGTTATTATTTAACACATTATTTTTTGAGAGTAAACGAACATACATACATACATACATACTGTACATACTGTACATACATACATAAAACAGACTTTTCTGTGTACAGCACACCTAAATCTGAGACTGTCTCTATAAAAAGGTGAATGGGAGGATAAGTTGGTTAGCTTTCTAGTTAGGGTCACAACAAACATGAACTACATATGGTCTCTCATTTTATTTACCTAGAAACACTTTTAGAAGTGGATATAAGATAATAGATACACAGACATTGGATAGCTTGAAGATCTTGCTTTATATCTGTTGTAGAGGTTGAATACATTGATTTTTTTTTCAACAACGACAAGCCACTACACATTAGTCCACAGCAGACCATCATAGAAACATAAAAGAAAGCCATTCAATCTGCTTCAAGGGGTCACAAAATCAATACAGGAACAACCAAGAAAGAAAGAAAGAAAGAAAGAAAAAAAGGCCTCTTTAATACTTGGCAATGCTAAATGGTACAGACAGAGGTGATTAGAATCATCCCCATTCAAACGCATTAAGACAAGTGGATTTTGGATGCATCAATTACATATACACTTAATCTTGTTGACTACACCTTGCTTAGAATCGAGTCAACTATCTCTTATTAGTGTTCAAGACATTTATTAATTAAATTTACTAATAACATAAATCTGGAAAGAAAATGTTAAGAGATATTAAGCTTAGCCTGCTAATTAATATAATGGGTATAAAGTGAACATCAAAATAAAATGTTACACTTGTGTCTTCTATCTTCTATTTAAAACTTTTTTTCTGGCAAATCATTTTAGTTTTTCAGTGGAGTAACACAAAATTATATAGATGCATCATGATTTCATGTTCCATGAAAAAATACATTTATTTTTTATAAACCTCTGGAATATTTGCAATGCAGCTTATCATATAAAATGTTATATAAAAGAGGGGGAGGACATAAATAAATGAATCTGAGATAAAGTTCACACCAATAATTAAAGAGCAGTGACTCAAATTAACATAAAGGTCATATATCAGGACATCACAGGTGTCAAGGAAAAGAGTTCAAACTAATATCTAAAGAACAGATTTTGTGTTTGACATTTTCATTTTGTATTTAATTTAAATGTTTCAAAAAGATCTGTCTTCACAGCCCTAGACTCAATATGTCATTATAAAAAGCTGCAGTTTTTTTTTTTTTATTATATCTCTATCATAATATAATTATATATATATATATATATATAGGGCGTCACGGTGGCGCAGTGGGTAGCACGTTCGCCTCACAGCAAGAAGGTCGCTGGTTCGAGCCTCGGCTGGGTCAGTTGGTGTTTCTGTGTGGAGTTTGCATGTTCTCCCCGTGTTCGCGTGGGTTTCCTCCGGGTGCTCCGGTTTCCCCCACGGTCAAAAAACATGTGGTATAGGTGAATTGGGTAGGCTAAATTGTCCGTAGTGTATGTGTGTGAATGAGTGTGTTTCCCAGC
>CAIGQV010019186.1:18957789-18989532 GCA_903798115.1 Danio jaintianensis | reverse complement strand
ATATATATATATATATATATATTGTTTTGATTTTTTGTGAAAGATTGTCTTTTTTCTTCATGTAATTCTATTTAACTGTTAAATAAAGTTCACTGAGTCCACTTTAACACTTAATCTTCTGACTCTTAAAGTGGTAGTTCACCCCAAAATTGAAATTGTTATTAATCACTCACCCTTATGTTGTTACTTCTTCAGAACACAAATTTGATAGCAAGGTTCCTGACCCATTCAAAGTCCAAAAGCCAACAAAACCATCTTCAAAACAGTCTATATGTCATCTGTTGTATAATCAAAATATTTTCAATCTACGCAAATATTTTTGTGCAAAAAAAAATAAAAAACAATTAAAGTGTTTCTTCTTCTCTGTGTCAATATAGGGTGTGTGCACTTGAATGCACCTCTGACATATTACCTCAGATGCTCCTGTGCATTGTTTCAAAAAGAGAAAGTTGCACACTGGCATCCAGGGGGGCATACGTTACTCCACATGAACACACAATATACTGACACTGAGGAGAAGAAACTAGAATAAATGTGTTATTTTTGTTTTATTGGCACACAGAAGTATTCACATAGCTCTATACTATTCTGATTAAACCACTGAAGGCATATGGTTTGTTTTAATGATTTTACTTATCAATATCTTATTTTGTTTTCTGAAGAGTAACGAAAGTCTCAGGGGTTTGGAATGACCCCCCACTTTTGGGTAAAGTAACACTTTAAGGGTCTCTCACATGAATTGTTTGTGTGGTGGTTATACCTGCAACTGAATATAACAATAACAATGTCATTTTATATTATTGATATTATTCCTGCATCATCATAACATTGTTATGCATCGTGTTATGTATGTTATGATACTGATGGTATTGTTATGTTGTTGTATTGTCATCTTCCACATTAAAAGTTCTTTAGATTTTAAAGGGATGTCAATGATTTTATTATTCTTAAAAAGTTAAAGTTATTCCAATTTTATCCTTTCTCCTTGCTGTTATCATTTTACAGTAATTTTACAGTTGTTGTGAACTGTGCTAATATTTTATATTTAGAACTGATTCATGTTTAGATTTTTAGAATGTTTATAATTATCACCATAGTTGTTACCCTTTGTATAAGCAGGCCTTTAGGGTATTTCTATACTAATCCACAATTGAAAATGTTATCTTTCTCTACTTTTTGCTATTTCATAAAAAAAAAATAAAAAAAATATTTAAAATGTATATTTTCATTTTTATGCATATATTTATACTGGAATGTGCTATTCAGCTTTTCAGTGTTTTAAGTGCCAAAGATAAATGGTACTCTCTACAATTTTCTCATTACCCTGTTGCAAATACAGCAGAAAATGTACTTGCTATTGATGTCCTGTAGCAAAACAATGAGGTCACATTTTAGACCATACTGCATATGGATTCTCAATTGAGTGTGACATTGATGAACCCCATTAAGTGGTAAGATACTTTGGCAATAAAACATATCATAGTATAATCTCAGAAAAATTTAATAAACGTTAATAAAACATTTGGAAAGTGCTTGAAAATGCTAGAGTGAAGACTGTTTTCAAGTGTAACTAGATTGATGTAGACATAGCTTTAGGGGTTTCGAAAGCAGACATCAGCTGTTGTTGACTCTTTTAAACATTTTCCGAAACTGGACAGAAACTAGATTTGTTATAGACATTAACATGATCATCATTCTTCAAACATTCTACAGCAGATGAATGCATAAAAAACTTTAAAGTGTGAAATGCATATTGCTGATGTGTGAAAATGTATATTGAAATGTATATTGCCACGTACAGATGGATTTAATCTATTAGCCCTCATGTCGTGTTCACATCCCGCCCCTTACTTTAGTGTTCCTGGTCGAAATTGACCGGCCTGTTTTAACTGCTCTTAAATTAGCACAAAAAACATTTTTCACCACCCAATTTTTATTCAACATTCTTTAGCTGTGAACAATGTCTCAAAGTAGTGTTTAACATGAATTTAGACATAATTAAACATAAAATAACTGCAGTGAAAACACAAATAGGCACTGAAAATGTTTACAAAATGAACAATAGATGGCAGAAATCAAAATACTTTGTTTTATTACCAATAGACAGCTCGCTAAAATAATGATCTCAGGGTCTGACCAAAGAAATTGATTTATCAATTTAACAAAGCACAAACAAAATGGTATCCTTTCCTGTGTACTGATTGTTCGAATTTTCATTCAGTCCTTCAATTGGACTATATTAGTGTACTAATGTAGGGAATAGTGACTGAGGGAATGGAATGGATGGTGAGTATGGACACAGAACTAGCACTAGCTATATTTTGGTCATTTTTGAGTGAGATGCTTATGGTCTAATCCAATAAAATAATTGATGCTAAGCTAAATGTGCTCCTGCTAGACTCAGAGATAGGCTGAATGGAGATTGGCTGAGAAAGAAAGAAAGAAAGAAAGAAAGAATGAAAGAAAGAAAGAAATTAGTACGAATTGAACTTGTAGGAATAAGCCACTAAACTGACAAAATGTAAAATAGTTATGTTACCTTGTGAGATCAGGCTGGAGGATCGGCACAAGCATGTAAAAGAGATGTGTACCTGCAAAAGACATTGTTTAGTCTGAAATGTGTGTGAGAGTGAGTGAGTGAGTGAGTTGGGGTGGTGTGTATGGGGATGATTTCTCTCTGATGGATGAATATAGTCTGGATACCCATTCATTTGCTATGGCGGTCACTTTTCACACAGAGAACACCACAGGTGTAACAAGGTTGATTAAAACACTCAAAATTCAATGAAAGAAGTGATCATCGCTTTTATATGTTCAAGTGCATTGTGTGGAGGATATCATAAGGCCTTGATGCAATCAGATGTAAAACACAATATTTATGAGTGTTTTAAGTTGTAAATCGGTCAGATTTGACCCGAACATGACAGGAAGGTTAAATACATATTTCGATCGTTGTTCAGAATTTTTTTTCTTTCTTTCTTTCTTGAAAACATGTATTTATAATAAAACAGTGTTATGTCTGTGTGTGTTTGTAAATATGAATGTTTGTGCACACATGCTTCACTTTTTCAATTGGAATAATGTTTATCCCAGATATCCAAACAACAAAACATTCTGCGGTTTTTGTAAAAGTTTTATAAAATTGATAGAAAATGTGGGTGCTGGCTAGAAACTTTTAAAATAAAAATTGTGGCGTGGAAGAAGTTCAACCTCTTAATTGGACTGTCATTAAACTACTTAAGAAGCATAATGGAGACACCAACATTCTATATAGGAGACAAACACTCTGAATATATGCTCACAATACAACATATGCTCACAATTTACAATTCATTTATTTGCTCACTTTTTTAATATGGACCTTTTTCTTTCAAACACAGTAAAAATCCATTAGTTAAACTTAAAATCAACAAGTTGACTACATTAAAAAAGTGAGTAAATGTGTAACTTGCAAATAAGTTGACTAAACTTAAGTTTAATAATTATGCACACATATCATTTCTTAATTTTAAGGCAACGGGTTTACGGGTTGAAGTTACCAACCTCTTTAAAAGTTTACTGTGTAACTTTAAACAGTATCAATATTTTATTAAACACACTTTATACAGTAGATTGCAATGCGCACTTACATTGTGTTTTACTAAAACAGGAAACAGTGTTCTGCACAATATTGTGCTATTCTATTTCATGCACTATAACAAAACCATTTCCTCTTTTTGAAACAAGTCCTACTAATGGTTTTCCTGGTTGGATGCCAGCAGGGACAGAGTGGATCCATACACCATTAAACAAAACAAAAAACAAATAAATAAAGATAAACACACAACTCAAAAGACACGCACACACAAAAGATTAAAACTCATGCTCAGTTAAGACAGTTGTTAACATGAATGCTTCTAAGGACAAACAGTCAGAAAGATAAATGACTTCTAAAATCACTAAATGAAATACGATGAAATAAAATCGCATTGTGAGAAAAAAAAAAGATACTTAAATTCTTGAGCCTTGGTGCTGTACTTTCCTTCAGGCATTCTGGGTCATAAAAATAATACTTTATGCATAATTAAAAATGATACAGTGATATCAAGTAAGACTGAAGCATAAAAGTTTTACGGTTCCTCAGTGTGCCTGGTTTGATGTATATTTTAATTGCTGTTCCTCAAGCTGAATCAGAAAACAGACTAGTATGATCCCAAACGAACAGACCACGGTTTACTTCTCAAGGCAGATCTGTGAAATAAAGATTGGGGGAACTGTGAAAGAGAGAAAGAACGAGTGTGCATGTGTGTGTGTGCGTGTGTGTGCGTGCGTGTGCGCGTGTGTGTGTGTGTGTGTGAGTGAGAAATTTCTTTCTCTCAAGCATGCCTGGTAGCAGATGACCCGAGAGTATTGGACCTGGCAGCTCACTACAATTATCATTCAGCACAAGTGAAGCACCCTGTTTGATATCTGCCAAGGTAATTTAGTGGGAGAGATTGCGCTGTGTCCTTCTCTCACTCTGTCTCTCTCCTTCTGCCTCCTTTTCTGCCTGACAAGCAGTCTCTCCTTCCCTCCCTCTTGTATCCGTCTCTGTCTTTCTCACTCTTCTCTTTTAACTCCTTACCCGCATAGAGTTAAAGAGCTTCCAGCAGCATGTTGTTCAATCTGCCTCTCAGAAGAAAGTATTTTCCCGAGTGCTTGTTTGCGGCAGAGTGCCTGGTGAGAGAAATTAAGTGATATGGAGTGAAATTGTTTTCCCATGGTTCCTTGGCCTCTCACTTGTATGTCTGATTACTCCTCTTTTAGGGAGTCCAAACAAGGCTGAGGTCCACAACACGGATACGCCTATCGATAGAGCACAGCATTCGCAGACACATAAAATGAGCTGAATGATGTATGGGACTAATCCCAAAGGGTTATTTAGGAGTCGGTATGAAGTCCTGATCATTAGGAGGTTGGCTTTTCATTCCCTCGGGAGGACATTTGTCTTCTGAACTCTGACCGCAGTTATGTATTTATAATAATCAGATCTTCTGCTGATGAGAACATTCAACAACGTAGCCTCATTCTTGGGCTCAGGCCCAATATACGTTTCTGGAGACCGCGAATTATGTAGCCAAAAGTATGTATGACTACATTTCAGTTTTAAAATGAACACTATGGGGCGGTATGACGCTGTTTCTTTTCGCGCCTACCAGCAGACCACTTACCTCTGTATGGACGGCTTTCCCACTGTTACCAGTTTGTCCAGTTAGCTCGTCATGTACGTCGGTGGACTTGAGACACAGGGAGTTGACCACGATGATGGGATTCGAGTCCGGTGAGGAATGGTTCCAGAAAGCAGGTAAGACAAGAACTGAGTCCAAAAAATAAAATAAACAAGTAAATAACAGGGTAAGAATGTGGTAAAACGTGGTAAAAATCAGGCGAGGGCTTTTCTTTTTCTGGATTGCTTTTTTAAATTGTCGGTTGGGTTTAGGGAACTGGGTGTGCGGGTCAATCTGTGCTTTTGAAAATACTATTGGTTGGGTTTAGGGAAGGTGGAGGGTGGGTCAGTCAATCAGTCAGTCATTCAGTCAGTGAAACAGTCAGTCAACAGCGGCCTCTGGTGGATTTACGTGAGAACAGCAGATGTGGATGGCACTCGCGAGAGAAATTTGAGATATCAAAAAGCGTACACAGCGTCCTCTGGTGGATTCACGAACACAAAAAGTGCAAAAAAACGTAGCTCCTGGGATGTATTTGGCGGTCTTTAGAAATGTATACAGAGGTACGTTTTCAGAATGAGCCTGGGTTGACATTCAAACGTAATGTAAAATGTAAAATCACATTGTGAAAAGCAAATTCACTGACAATCTTATTCTTGTTGTTGTTAATATATATATATATTCAGAAATTCAGAAATAACAGTTTGTTTGCAAAAGCCTGTAAACGCCACTTGCCTTTGACAGCAAAAGCCGCTATATCCCGAGAACCAATCAAAAGTCGCGAATCGAATCAAATGTTTTCAATGTAATGGCACGCTGATACGCCGGCTTTTATAAATGAGCCTGTCCGACTGTCTGTGAATGGCAAATAAAAACGTCCCTTACCTCAAAACTCTGTGCATTATAAGAAAAAGAAAACAGTCGAAAGTGTAACATGCATTCATAACATTTTATTGCGCAGTGTCTTCTTTGAATGAGTCCGATTTACTATACATGAAACGGCAACTCCGTTTCCCGAAAGACGAAGTTAAGATGCTGTTCTTTTATTCCACTGGGATGCTATGAGGATAAAGAATAGATGAAAAAGAGACCAACACTTTGAGTATGGTGAGGATGAATGAATGACAGCTTTTAAAAGTATCTGAGAGACATCCCCTTTTTGCCCAGTAGGCCTACCTTGAGTTTTATTTGCTAATGTATGCCTTTTTTTAAGATAAATATAATGTATAAAACCATACATTATTTATATTACTTCATACTACCTATACGTCTGATAAACTTTTTATATTAATGGACAGATATTGATGTTACACAATGTTTGCAATGTTTAAATTTTAAAATCCCAAATATCAGAAATGACAACAGATTGTAAAAATTTTATTAATGTCAATTTTAATGTTATTGATTAATGCACTTACTTCACAGATTTCATTCATTCATTTTCCTTTTGCTTAGTCCCTGGTTTATCAGAGGTTGCCACAGTGGAATGAACTGCCACTTACTTGACAGATTTATGTATTTTTAATTTTAGGTCGTCTGTGTAATGTGTTTTATGTTTGGTAAAATAATTTCTAATTGCATCTTTAGTGATTTTCCTACTGATTACACTGTCTTGTCCCAATAGGTGGATCTATAAAAAGAAACTTCTAAACCTAATCAGAGGAGCCTGATAGAAAATGCTCATTTACAAAAAAAGAGGTCTGATGGATTTAGAGGGTTTTGCGTTTTGCATCTTAACTCTTCATATATATATATATATATATATATATATATATATATATATATATATATTTTTTTTAGGAAGCAAGGCCAAATGGTTTGTCTGCAGATGCATCTTTTTATGTCTGTGTGACCTTATCTGTTTTTTTATGTACAATGTGTTTACTGATCATACTCTGCAGAACAAAACAAGCGCCCCAGAAAACATAAAATGGCTGGACATGGATGGTATTCGCCTGCTGTGTGATAAAGTCACATTAGCCAGTGTTTAGTGTCAGTTCTTTGATGCATTAGGAGTGCACTGTAGTATTTTTGTTCATGGGTGATTGTGTATGTAGTAAATGGTTTAAAGCTAATGGGTCTTCCAAAAAAAAAAAAAAAAAAAAAAAAAACACATACATGCATTTATCAAGAGGCACAATTTGCTCCTGGAAATGTTCTCATAAAGGCAATAAATGGGAAACACTACCATGTGGGCAAATTGTTTCCCCCTGCAGTGGAAAAAGTTTACTTGTGTATACTTTTTACATGTGTCTCTGTCTCTGTGTGTGTGTGTGTGTGTGTGTGTGTGTGTGTGTGTGTGTGTGTGTGTGTGTGTGTGTGTGTGTGTGTGTGTGTGTGTGTGTGTGTGTGTGTGTGTGTGTGTGTGTGTGTGTGTGTGTGTGTGTGTGTGTGTGTGTGTGTGTGTGTGTGTGTGTGTGTGTGTGTGTGTGTGTGTGTGTGTGTGTGCATGTGCGCGTGACTTGTATTCATAATGTTATATGTAAAGCAATACCAGCAAATGTTGACCATAGACAATTCTTAGGAGGTCCTCATGAGAAAAATTGCACATAAATCACAAATATTACAGATTGTTTCCTGTGAGATGTGGGTTTAGGGGCAAGGTTGGGATTGGGCAGTGTTTCACAATCCCGGTCCTCGTGCCCCTTTGAGCTGCACATTTTGCATGTTTATTTATTTTTTTTTGAGTTTGAACGTTTGTTCTAATTTGACTATAAGTGACCTGTAAGGTGGACTCCACAAGATATTCCACTATGATTTCAGTTAAAGGAGCTTATATGTTTCATTCATATGACGCTTTATTTTTTTAATTTTTTTATTTATTTACAGAGATATATTATGTAACATTTCACGCTTCTCTAGTAAGAATAGGCTGCAGGCAGTATTGAGGTGCAAACCCTTGAATGAACATTCCGTAGTAGAATAAAGGTTCCTTGTGCTCAGGTAGAGAGCAATGAAGGAGAAGGTAGTAGGAATGTACACTGTTTAGGGGCCTGTCAAGGTGCTGCGTTTATGTTTGGAAGACATTTTATTTTTTGGTTATTTCTACAGTAAAGTGTTTATACATGTTTGATAACTGATTGATAACTGGTTGATAACTATTTCAAGTTAAATGTTTTGCAAATTGAATAAGCATTCACCTTCTCTAACCCTGTTTGCCACATTTAATATTTTTTAAATACAAAAAATATTTCTTTCTCTCTCTCTCTCTCTCTCTCTCTCTTAAACTTCATGTAATCTGCTTTAAATACAAAATGTAAGCTTACCATGTAATAGCGAAGTGCAAATTGAGTGTGCATGTGTGAATGTAAATCCATACTTAACAATGGGTTTTCATGAGGAGGACACCTATAGTATAATAACTGCCTGGAAATCTGCACTGATGTGTAATTTGCTACATAGGTAGAGAGGATTAAAATGCACAAATAACTAATGGCTAAAATGTTCTTCTAGTGTAGCAAAAGCTTCCCATATTTTGAGAAGATTTTATGCTTTACTATTGTATTGACTGTCAAAATAGAATTTTAATCCTGACAAGACTATAATGCAAAGATTAGGTGGGAAATAGCTCAGCTGGAAACGTATTGTTCTCTTCTGAATCACCAGAACAGAACAGCTTAAGTGTAGAAATAGCACATTAAAATGATAAGAAAAAGACAGAGTTTATACGCTCCCAAACAATTTCAAGAATTCTTTCTGAAGCCTTCTGCATCTGTAAGTGTTTAATTAAGTTTATAAATGGAAGTTGTCAGAAGACCAACGACCTCAGCCAGTTAAAAAAAAGCATAATAAAATACATTTTATATTAAATACATTACATTTATTAATTAATTCAGTCATACATCCAACCATACCCACTCATGATTGATTGATGGCTTCAGGAAATGAATATACAGGACCAACAAAAATCAGTGGGGTTTAAATTTATTCTTTACAATTCTGGTTAGCAGTGTTTGTTTCTTTTGGTAAGGGCTGAAACCCAGAACAAAATAAAACACAAAAGAAAAAAAAATTATAAATGAAAATGTCTTTTCAATTATCAGCAAACTGCTTGTCAAAAATAAAACAGTCAAACTAAAGATATAACAAAATGCAACTTTTGTCTCATGTGCACAATAATAAACAAATAAATCTGGATTGTGCCTAATAGTAATAATAATACAGTAGTGGCACTCTAAAAAGAAAACACGATAAACATCAGCTTCATCTGTACATGTAGTCAAATCACATGCACTCGTGCTTACAAATCAATGCAATCCTGCATCAACATTTTTTTGTCATCTGGGGTTTTTTAAAGGGTCTTTCATTTATTTTTCTGCATCTTTGTGCATCATCTTTATAAATGCTCACTCTCAACCATCACCTTGTTACAGCTTGATTGATTGATTGAAAACAGAGGCATTGATACTGCAATGTTAGTGAGCCTTAAAGGTGCTGTGTATAAGTTTTTGACTCTTCTAAAGCATAAAAATACCATAATATGTTTGCAGATATTTAAGAAACATGCTAAGTGAACTGAACATTCTTATTTATCTGAAAAACAATGCTCAAGTCAGTTATTCTGCTTTGAAAATGTGAGTTACGTGCAGGAACGCTGTCTTTGTTTCGGTCCTTTTAACCCGCCCAATGCCACTTTAGCCAATTATATTTCAGCACCCCAGGTTGCCTTGTTGGAAAACCAACTATTTCATTTATTCATTCAGAAAGGCTCTCAAAGCATGTGCCCGTGACCGAAATGTGACCTCCGGTGGACAGTAGCAGACTCTGAAATGAGACGCAGATTCAGAGTTCCACATAAGGTTATTAATTAGCAAATAATATAAATATTACGAACGTAAGCATTAGGTGAGAAGATTACATTGTAACCCCGTGTCCCAACAACACACTACGTGATGAGATTTGCAGTGATAAGCAATTTGGCTATTTGCACCAGACGAAACACGACATAAATTTAAATACAGCCATTCAGAAGCACAGAATATGCACTCACTCACGAAATGATAAGGTTTATAATGTAATTAATACATATTAAACTTCTTTAACATTATTAAATGTACATGCTGAATCACAGATATGTGTGGATTTTGAGTCACAGTTCTAAAGTTCAATTTTAAATGGTTTATTTTATTTTAAGATCTGAGGTAAACTATCTGCTGCTGCTTTCAGTAGTATGGCAATAAATGTCATGTAAAATAGCATTCATGTTAGCATTTAACACTGAATAAAGCACACACTGTCAATTTTCTGTTGTTCAGCTGCAAGAAATAGAAGGCGTTTCTAATATATCAATTCGAGGTGTTGGTTAGAACAAAAACTCCTTTTAATATGGAAAATATATTCTATTGCGTGCCGTTGCTTTTATATATAACATGATTTAAAGAGCCCCTATCAGGGGCGGACTGGGACAAAAATTCAGCCCTGGCACCGTAGCCACACCAGTCCACATTACCACACTGACACAGCCCCACACACGGATACGCACATTCACTACTTATGTTGGTGTACAGATGGTGAAATGATATGAGCAGTACCATATGTAATAGAAATTTAAACATTTAATGTATGTGACTGGAACAAAAACAACCCGTTTATAACAAATTTATACATACAGTAAAATCTAAATAAAAAATAATCTGTGAATCTTGTAGAGTCCGTGTGCTGTCTATGCCGTTTGTCTGCTATTAGTTATGATAGGAGTATCCTGTGAATGTATCACACACATACACACAGACACCTTTACACACAAATGGACATGCAGCACTAGCAACACTTCAGCGTACTTTTGTTCACAAATAACTATATATGTCATTCTCTGCAGTGTTGTTCTTTATTACCACTGTCTATATGTTGGCTTCTCCTTGTTTCTATGTTGACATTGTACACATTGTCTGTCTGATTCTACATGTTCTCATCCATTTTAACTCTGCAATTTTAATATGTTTGTATGGCTGTCTGTGATTATACTTGTTCCTCACTCTTGCCTGACTGTCATTGTGTCCATGCTTCTTGTTGGTCTCTGCAGTCACTGTGAGTGTCATCATTATTTAGATCACTGCTTACGCTAGGCTTTGCCTCATTCTTGTTTTGAATAAATATGTGCTTATGAAACAATTATAGGTGACTGTGGAGAGGTGAGCATGATCGAACACCCAATGAGGGGGGAGAGCATGCTCAGAGCCCAGCGGCTAGTCAGCGGATCAATCAGAAATAATAAATAACACCTGTTTATTCCAGTGATTGGACCGGAAAGACACCCTTCTTAAGGGGAAGAGAAGGAGCAACCGGGAGAGAGGAGAGAGAGCACAGACACACACAGAGCTACAGTGTTGTTGTGCATTAAATTATAAAAATAAAGAAAACTATTACTCACCTAATATCGCCGCACCCTGTCTTCTTCTTCCCACCCTACAAACGAACTTTACTACAGTGACCTAATGAATAAATATGAATAATTATGACCTAACATACAGTTACGTTTGAATGTTACAATGTAGAAATTATTACGATTATTGTCATGTGTTCACCTCTACTTTAGAGTTAATTACAAAGCCAAAGTACAGTGTGTAACTGTTTTGTTTTTCCTACCTCTACCACACTCCTCCCTGTCTCTGCTAGGCCTACCGTAGCATCCTTTCTCACAGCACTGGTATTGGCAGAGCAGTATCTGGCTGCACTGATTCCAGCAACGTCCTAGTTAATAAACACAGTATAGGATGTAAAGATCGCAGCAAAATGTTTTCTAATTGACTGCTCTCAACATTGGAATACACATTAATACAATTAAGTAATAACAGTAGCACAAAAAGGAATAGAATATATAGCATAAAAAAAGCTGCAATATTTGTGTGTGTACCAGCAGATTTGTACATTTTTTAATCCTTCATGATATATAGTTATTTGTGAATTAAAGTATGCTGAAGTGTTGCTAGTGCTGCATCTCCATTTGTGTGTAAAGGTGTGTATGTGTGATACACATTCACAGGTTACTCCTATCATAAGGGTTAATTTATCGTTAATTAGAGCCACAGTGTTAAAAAAGGCTCACATGAGCTTTTATTTTGAAGTGTTTCTAGCTATCTGCACTGGGTCCAGAAACATTCTAGTTTTGAATAGATGAACACACGATTCAGTCAAGGGAGAACATAAGCATGCCAATGTTTACATTGTCATACTATTGCATAGATATATTACACTATTGCTTGTAATAGAAGTCTATGTTCCACCCTACCTAAGGATTAATTACATACTGTAACCTATGCATGTATTTAATGTTTTACTTTAAAGACTAACTATGTATTCAAAGTTCACTACAAATGCTTACAGTACTATGGCTATAGCTATAGGTTCTTTTGCATGTTAGACTATATTGCTAGTAACATACAGCAGTCTGTATACCCTAAATCCCACATTATCTGCTGATAATGACATTTTAAAATGTACGGGAGTTCTACGCTAAGCTTACAACTGTTAAACAGAGTGTAGGTTACTGTCAAAAACTGTCAGAAGTAGCGTGAATGGCGTGAAAATTGCTTATATTTTAGTATAATGACTAAGAAGTATTTTTCTGTTTTCTTCTTACCTCCAGCAGCCGAATTTAAACCTTTCGAGAATATTTCAGTTAATTTTATGCATTTGGCAGCGTCTGATTTTAGAGCCCTTTTTTTTTGCTTTCTCTGAGCTTTTCGGCACCGCCTTTCCTTTTTTACGGTCCATTTTTGACAATTAGCTTTTGTTGCACTTACTGTTTGTTTGACAATCTTGCCAGATTTTGATTACGTCCGCCTAACCTCTGATTGGGTCGGCCCATCTCAAAACCAGCCGGCCGTCGCCGATTGGGCCAAATGCTTAACATTTATTATTATTATTATTATTATTATTATTATCATCATCATCATCATCATCATCATCATCATCATCATCATAATATTCACATCTTGCAAGAGATAAAAGCTGCCTGCATGTAAAAACATTCATTCATTCATTTTCTTTTCGGCTTAGTCCCTTTATTAATCTGGGGTCGCCACAGCGGGATGAACCGCCAACGTATCCAGCATATGTTTTACGCAGCGGATGCCCTTCCAGCTGCCACCCATCACTGGGAAACATTCATACACACTCATTCACACACATACACTACAGACAATTTAGCTTACCCAATTCACCTATACCGCATGTCTTTGGACTTGTGGGGGAAACCGGAGCACCCGGAGGAAACCCACGCAAACACGGGGAGAACATGCAAACTCCCATGTAAAAACAATACATATAAAAATAATAATAATAATAATTTAAAAAAAACTGACCGGCCCACATTTAAAAAATGGTCCGGCCCTTCTGGCATTTGCCCGAATTGCCAGATGGCCAATCCGCCCCTGGCCCCTATTATGGGTTTTTGAAAATGACCTTCCATGTAGTGTGTACCACAGCTCTAAGTGAAGTGAAATATCCAGCTAAGGCTTAAATTTGAAAGTGCGCCGTGTTTAAAACTATTAATTCATATATAAAAGAGTCGGCTTCTAATGAATCGTCTTGATAAAGAGTCTTTAGTCGTTTCGGCGTGACGTGGATACGAAACCTAAGCCCCGCCCATTTGTTGCGCGCACAATCCCGGGAAAATTGAAACCTCCGGCCTCGCCCACAAACAGACACTGACACAAACACTGCAGCAGACCCCGGTTGAATCATGTCGCGAAGACGCTGTGCTCAGCTTGATATTATTGGAAGTGTGAGGGAAAATGTTTGTTATTTTCCCTACCCAAAGACGAGGCAAAAATACCTCAGCATTATAGTCCAGGCCTTGTGCTGTGTTTCTGACGAGTGCTTCAGCAATCTACACGCTTAAAACGGAGGATTCGTTTGTTAAAGGAAGGATCAAAAAAGACTTTTGATGTATGGGACTTTGCAGAGCTTGTCAGGAACTTTACAGTACACAGTTCATGGACCAGTTTCTTCCTCCATTTCACAAGTGTAAGTAAGTGCGATTAAAATGGTTGCCTCCTTGTTTTCTCTAGCTTGCAAATTATGTATTTAATTGTGTTTTGTTACTTGTAACTGCTTGTACTGTATCTGGTTAACTCTTTATATTCTCTTATCACGTCTAAAGCCACATTGAAAATGCGACGCATGCCCCTTTGTTTATGGATTTAAATGCGTTTGTAAGCTCGCATTCCACTGCCGTTTGTCGGGGGGGTTGGGGGTGGCGTTGAAATTACGGTTAATCGTGCTTGTGGTTCAATGGCTTAGAAATCTGAACTATTGTACAACAAATTAACATGTTCAATGCCACCATCTTATTCTTGTTTTGTCCTTGAAATGGTGCATAAACTTCAATATTTCTTATTTATTTTAGGCTTATGTTATAGTATTTATTTGACCTTTTTTATTCACAAAATTTATCTGAAAGTGGTCATATAACCTATTGTATTATTTAAAAGTTTAACATTTAACTTCATTATTACACAGCTCTCTGGAATACTTTATTCTGATTGGTCAATCACCACATTTTAAGATATATTATGTAAGGGATAATGTACATCTAGGTGGTTGTTCTCACAGAATAAAGCCCAGCAGGCTTATCAGTAGTTGTATTATACCGAATTGAATCAGCAGTAAACGACCACAAAGCATTGATCTGAGTTATAATAATTTACTAACTAATAACTTTTAGGTGGTTTAGGTATACCCTAGGGATGCACATATTGACATTTTAACCGTTAACCGATAGGATGCATTTTAACCGATTAATATAATCAGTTAAACAGTTAAAAATTATTATTATTATTTTATTTTGTATTTTAAATTATGCTGCAAATATATGCAACACCTATTTGTTAACTTGCGGAGCGTTAACATTTGCAACCACATGTGCCTACAGATGCATTTTTCCAAAGAATCAAAATGAAAGGAGCAAAAATAAGGCTATTGTTTGTCACAGTTTGACACAGACAAGTTGATGGCCAAACCAGAACTGATGGTGATTGCCTCTCTCTTGGATCTGCGACATCTCTGTTTCTTTGCACAAGTGGAGAAAGAAACTGCAAAAGCAAAACATTCTGAAATGTACTGTGCTTTAGAAACGGTGTCAAGGTATTTTCTCACTCGGGCACGCTCCAGCACCGCTCCATCATAAACACAACAGATTAATATAGTTTATAATACAGATGATTTAGTGTACAACCAACAAATGAACCATTTTTTTTTTTCCCTGATTGACTTAAATTATTTTTGCTGATGACTCCAAGCCAAAATTAGGCTTTCATTTTATAGCTATATAAACTATAAAAACTTATTTATAGTAATGCAATACTATATGTAAAAAAACACATTATTATTTGCTATAGCAGGCTAGCACAGCCTTCTTTCAATAAAAGTCAACATATGTGGCGGCGGTTCAGTCCTCTGTGGTGACCTCTGAAATAGAGACTAGGCCGAAGGAAAATTTATGAATGAACATATGTGCCTTGTCTAGGGTTGGGTACTGAAACCCGAAACCTATGTATCTGGTATGCACCGGACCAAATCAGCATATGAATTTGGGTGCCTAATTTGGGTGCCACTGGTGCTGCGACAAGGACGTAAGAATCATCAAGGGGTGCATCAAAGAAACACATAGGTACGCGTTGTGTCACACAATCTCTAAACATTTAATTCTAAACAACTTTGAGGGATACGGACACTGTCAGCAATGTTAGGTGTTTATTCGTGTTGCTTAGATATAGAAGGCAAAGCGCGCAGTACAGTACATCCGAAGAGCGACTCCCTTCATCAAATTTGCTTAAACTAAGCTTTTTAAAGTATGGCTATATTTTACAAGCAAGGATTCTGGCACAGCAACATGCAGCAGATGCTTTACAAAAGTTGCGTTTAAGGGGGAAACACATCAAACTTAAGAAAACACACATGGAACAACTTAAAGGCAGAGGTCTTTGCCAGCTTGCGACATCATCTGGCACTTTCAGTGACTATGTTTAGATGGACACCAATACTCCGTTTTTTATATGATTAAGACAATACTCTGATTAAGAGTCTACCATAGAAACAGCGATTTTTGATTACTTTAAAGCACCACAGACACCCATGTCACGAAATGCGGAGATTTTTTTTTTCCATTCAGCTGCGTTTTTTTTCTTCCACCAGTCCTTACTTAATACTCGCATCAAATACTTCAGTTCGTCAGGGGAACATGAATGAAATGTTCCTGAATGAAAGTGAAACTGCCGAACTGCAGTTAAGGTCGAAAAATTAAAAATTAAACATTTTAAATGACATGAAACTCCAGAGGAAACGTTGGATAGCCTGGTGACGCAATGACGTTAATGGATCTATGTGCTATAACATGTAACACAGAATCATGAAAGGAACATTCAAAAAGCAACTCATGTAAACACCTTAATCATATTATTGTCTTATTCAGATTAAGGCAAATAATTACTGATGTCCATGTAAATATAGTCACAAGCCCCAACCCTAAAAAAGGTGTTCCCTGATTTTGATAAAAGCGTTTCCACAGGTTAGAAGTAAGCTAAGGTAATGTTAATTGCATAATGCAAATCTTGCATTCATGCTAACAAACAAATTATCAAAAGAAATATATTAATGCAATTCAAATATATAAAATATGAATTGCTGTTTACTTTAAACTTATTATAAATATATAATTATATTGTTCAATTATAATGATTAAAATATTTATTTTTTTTGTCAAATAATTTTGTGGCTCAAAAGTATCGGTTCAGGCACCATTTTGGCACCGTTACCATTTTAAAAGTATCGATTTAGCACTCGTATCGAAATAACCCCAAACGATACACAACCCTAGCCTTGTCATTGCGTGCGTCTGTTTAAAGCTTCATGTGAAGATCTGACCTGCATTTGACAGACGACACAATTTCAATAAAAAACGTGATGCTTCCAAGTAACTATAGGCTACACTTAGGGCATTCTACATTACATTATTAATAGGATTAGCTGTTGTTAAGTTTAGGCTATGTTTCCTTCTTAATATTAATTTAAAATTTGTGATACCATTTTTGTACCTCGTTGCCGGTAAGAGAATCAGCCTTTCAGCAAAGCCTTTATTGATATAGGCCTAGGCTACTGATATTTATTTGCCATTTTGACAGGCTACACTCCTTCAACTGAACTGGTGTGAGATGGAGAAAATGAAAGCACACAAGGACTGAGGTAAAGTCAGATGCTCAAGACAAAATCTTTAAGTAATGACTTATATTTAATATGTTGGCTGAGCTTTATATAAGAATTACAGTGGAACATTATTTAAATGCTTATATTCCATGGAGCGATCGATTTGAGGTAGGTAGCTATTTTTTTGATGGAAGAAAAAAACAACAACAACATAATATTGGAAATAAACAGCCAATGCCAGTTCTTAAAAAGGTTCATTCAGTGTTTTCATTTTGTAATCTAAATTTGTATTTTACAGTTTTTTTTTGGATTGCTTAAGCACGATTTTCAAAACAGGGCCCATGTTTTTAAAACAGTACACATAATTAGCACAACCACACACCCAATTAGTAAAATATTACAGATCATTTGCATAATTAAACACTCTTGTAAAAACAATACACTTATGTTTTAAAACTACACTTTTTTACCATAAGAAATACACATTTCACATTTACTATACTCTGTTTGCACAAGTTACACTCTGCTGTGATAAACCTAAAACACTTTTAGCACTTCTACTTCCCTACTATTAGAGTAGGCTACCATCAAATATAAAGTAAATCCACCAAACATTACACAAGACCAATGTTGCACACTGAGGAAACTCATTTCTCAACATGCCCAAAATGTTGACAAGGAGATTCATAGTACTGTAACAACATGTCACTTTACGTATTGTACTGTAAGTTTATGGTTACACAAAACACACACACACACACACACTACACATTGTCTCTTCACCTAGCTTGATCTGGCCAGAGAATTTCATCAACATCGCAGGCAATGTTGTCATTAGCAAGATACCTTGGAAAGAAACGTCTTGAATGACGAATCCATCCTTGTATTGCTGCTACCTCCATCTGGTCAGAGGCCTCCTCCATGGCTTGGATGAGGGGCACCTCAGCCTGGAGATGGAGATCATATACCTTCCACCGCCATGCCGAGAAAAAAAACTCTTCTACAGGGTTGAGGAATGGAGAGTATGATGGAAGATATAGGACAGTGAAATGTGGATGTTGCTGAAACCAGTTCTAAACCAAAGCAGAGCGGTGGAAAAACACATTGTCCCAGACAATAATGTATTGCATATGATCGATTTGATTTGCTGCTGTTGTGTTGTGCAATTGGTCCAAAAATGTAAGTATAAGTGCTGTGTTTTAAGGGCCCATATGGGCATGGCGGTGGAGGACCCCATTCTGTGTAATGGCTGCACAGAGTGTTATATTTCCCCCACATTGCCCTGGGACATTGACTATAGCCCTGTGCCCAATGACGTTTCTTCCCCTTCTTCGTGTTCTCGTCAGGTTGAACCCAGCCTCATCTACGTAAATGAACTCATGCTGGATCTCCTCTCCATCCATTCGTAAAACTACCTAAATAACAGTGTCAGGCAAAATTGTGTAGTTCAGTGTAGATCTAGTATTACAGTACAGTAAAAGATTATGAGACAGTATGCAAGATCACACTGCTAAAGTGAATACATACCTCTGCATAATCATGCCGCAGTCGTTTCGCCCTTTCGGAATTGCGCTCGAAAGGCACGCGATAAATTTGCTTCATTTGAATATGTTTTTTTAGGATGCGTGCCAGTGTTGATATTGAGACCTGATGGATATCGTTGAAACTGGCATGGTTATTGACAATGTTAGCTTGGAGCTGTTTGAGTGTGTAGCGAGGTGGAGGGAAAACGGCAGACACAGAGGTAGTAATACACTTTCCCCGGAGGGTGATTTATTTACAAAGGGTGCTCAGTGCTCCAAACGTCGTGCAGGGTGAGTAAATCTTCGGGCTGTGAAGGGTGTGCGTGCTCCAGGGAATGAGGTAAGGCTTTGAACGTCGTGGGTGGTGGTTTAGGCAGGTCAGCTACTAAAGTCCGCTGTGGGTGAGAGAAAGAGAGACACACGTTAGTTGTGGACGCATTCGGGAGGAATAAAGCTCAACCACCGTTGCCTTCGCTTCAGCTTATATCTGTCTCTCCTCTGATCACTCCCAGCTGCAGCTGATCTGCCGTAATGAGTGGACAGCTGGTGTCGATTTGGGGACCATGGCGACGCTGCATCAGTGAGCTCGCCACAGAGTGTTATAGCATTGTTGGCCAAAACCATGTTTACTACCTCCCTCTCTTGCTGTTCTGTAAACATAGGAGGTCTTCCCCCTTGTCATTTCTGACCCTCAATCCTATGTAGAAAAAAAAACAAAAACACAGTAAACATTCATTCATTCATTTATTTTCTTTTCGGCTTAGTCCCTTTATTAATTTGGGGTCGCCACAGCGGAATGAACCGCCAACTTATCCAGCATATGTTTTACGCAGCGGATGCCCTTCCAGCTGCAACCCATCACTGGGAAACATTCATACACACTCATTTACACGCATACACTACGGACAATATAGCTTAATTCACCTATACTGCATGTTTTTGGACTTGTGGGGGAAACCGGAGCACCCGGAGGAAACCCACGCAAATACGGGGAGAAAATGCAAACTCCACACAGAAATGCCAACTGACCCAGCCGAGGCTCGAACCAGCGACCCTCTTGCTGTGAGACGAACGTGCTACCCACTGCGCCACCGTGCAGCCCCACACAGCAAACAATAGTACAGTAATTTCACAGGACAAGGTAACAGAAGTGCTGATACTGCATAGAATACAGTACTGTAAGCAGTTACTGAAACTGTGCAGATGCTTTTGATATGGTGATATTTTTACAATACCTATTTTTCAGTCGAAATGGTCTTATCACACTTGCCACTGTGTATCGGCTTAAATTTGGCTGTACTCACAGTCCAGCCTCCCTCAGCATCAGGCCGTGGTTGACAACATGGTCAACCAGTGTTGCGCGGATCTCATTTGTCAGATTCGGTCCTCTTTGAGCACCTTCTTGTCTTCGTCTTCCTCTTCTTCTATCTCCAGCATGGCCTCCATCTCTTCCTCTTCCTCTGTTGATTCCTCTGCCTCCCCTTCCTCCTCCTTCTCGTCGTCGTCGTCTTCTTAATCTTTCTCTGACTCTTTCCATTGTGCTTGAAGACTGATGAACTCACCTGCTGCTTTTTATAGTGCTTAAACACCTGATTGGTGTGTCTACAATTAAGCAAACAAGTGTTTGCACACCTGATGACTGTGTTGAACCAATTGGTTGGACGGTACAGTTGTTTGACAGTCAGTGCTTTGGTATTGCAAGGAAGTGACTTCATGATAGATTGTTGTGTGTAATGTATGTTAAGTGTGTTTAGTGTTTTGCAAATCACTGTGTGTAGAGTTTTGCAACAAGTGTGAGGTTGACAATGTGCTTATAGTTGTGCAAATATGGGCTGATGTTTTGCTTCTTGAGTGTAAGGTTTTGCTAATAGTGTACTACTTTTAATTTTAGTGTGTAAGTGTGGAGAGGTGAGCATGATTGAACACCCAATGAGGGGGGAGAGCATGCTCAGAGCCCGACGGCTAGTCAGCGGGCCAATCAGAAATAATAAATAACACCTGTTTATTCTAGTGATTGGACCGGAGAGACACCCTTCTTAAGGAGAAGAGAAGGAGCAGCCGGGAGAAGAGAGAGCAAGCACACATACACACAGAGCTACACGTGTTGTGCGCTTTAATAATAAAGAAATGTACTTACCTGAATCGCCGACCCTGTCTTCTTCCCACATCAACAATGAACGATATTACAGTGGTGCCGAAAGCCGGGAAGAAGAAGAAACTTCGCTGCCAGAATGGTTTTTCCGTCGACTAGTCCATGTGCGGAAGTCATCCAGGCTCCCACGGTCCTCCACAGAGAACAACATCACGCGCTGGTGGAGCTGAAGCAAGATTTACAACAACGGTTCCAAGTTGTTGTAAAATCCGGAGTCTGCTGGCCCAGGAGATTCGGCCCGCTCTGACATCTGCCGCCCACCCTCCCGTCACTTTACAGAAAATGGCGTTGGAGGATGACCCGGAAGTGTTCCTCGATCTCTTCGAGAGAATGGCGGAGGCGTGTGGCTGGCCGTGGGCCGAGTGGCCGGTAAGAGTCATCCCACTGCTGTCGGGCGAAGCCCAGATCGCCGCACAGCAGCTACCGGCCCAGAATCTCCTGGAGTATGCTCACCTGAAGCGAGCTATTCTCCAGCGGGCCGGCCGCAATCCAGAGGAGCAGCGTCAGCACTTCCGGTCACTGGAACTGATGGAAAGCGGTCGGCCCTTCGTGTTCGCCCAGCAGCTCCGTGACGCCTGCCGCAGATGGCTGGTCCAGGATGGGCCGGGATATTTCCCAGGTGGTGGACGCCGTGGTGCTGGAGCAATTCATCTCCCGCCTCCCCTCCCGGACATCGGAGTGGGTCCAGTGCCACCGGCCAGATGACCTGGAGACGGCCATTCAGTTGGCGGAGGATCACCTGGTGGCGAGGGCCAGGGTCGGCGAAATAACCTCTCTCTCTCTCTCTTCTCCCCTTCTTTCTCTGTCTCTCTCTCTCTCCCCCGTCCTGTTCCCAGGCCCAGAGAACGGAGACTGCCCACATCAGCACCCAGACGGCGATGCAATGAGGCAGATCCGCAGCAGGTCCCGCTGAAGGGGGGCGCCTATCAGGACGGAGGGATGGAGTTTCGACCCCTGGCTGCTTCTCAGACAGCACCAGGTCTCTCTCCGGTTCAATCGGTTGGTCTTGCTGGCCCCGGGGGTGTAGTGGGAAGGTCTGGGCCAATGCATTGGCGCCGCGGGGACGAGGATAGTGCAGCAAAAAGCTGCTCCGCGAAGGAGGTGAGTGCGTTGATCCGCGTCCCCGCCATGCCAATCGTCGCCCCCGGTTGCGACGGGCTATACCGGATACCTGTGAGTATAAAAGGGGGTACATATCAAGCCTTGGTGGATTCGGGGTGTAACCAGACCTCCATCCACCAAAGCCTGCTTCAAGACCCGGCATTGGATACGAGCCGCACGGTAAAGGTGAGGTGTGTGCACGGTGATTTAATTCACTACCTGCTAACGGCTGTAGATATCCAAATCAGGGGTAAAAAGCATAGCGTCGAGGCAGCGGTTAACCCGCACCTCAAACACTCGCTAATTCTGGGAACCAATTGGCCTGGATTTAATATATTATTAGGGGTCTTATGTGCGGGTGTTTCTTGGAAGAAGAAATCGCTGGATAAGGGGCGGGTCGCTCAGCTGGGGGAATCCCGGTGTAAAGACTTTCCCCTGGAGCAGTCGCATGACGACACGCTGAGACATGCACTCAAAAGAGTGCAGGTCATAGATGGGCAAAACCTCCAGCCTGATCGACCCCTCTCTTATCCATATTTTGCGATTATTAATGACAGGGTGTATCGAGTGACCCAAGACGCTCAGACAAAAGAAGATACAACCCAATTATTAGTACCAAAGAGCCGTCGGGAAATGCTTTTCCAGGTGGCTCATTCTAATCCTATGGCCGGACATTTAGGTCAAGTGGCCACATTAAATCGCCTCATGGCCCGATTCTTTTGCCCGGGCATTCACGGGGATGTCAGCAGATGGTGAGCTGGTAAACCCACCGGCCACCCCAAAAGCGCCATTGCGCCCTCTACCAGTTATGGATCTCATCGGGCCATTAGAGCAATCCGCACGCGGGCACCGGTTTGCATTAGTCCTAGTGGATTATGCAACCCGGTACCCAGAAGCAGTAGCTCTCCGTAACATCTCAGCAAAGAGTGTTGCGGAAGAGCTGTTCCATATAATCTCGCGAGTGGGAATCCCCAAGGAGATTCTCACTGACCAAGGCACCGCGTCTAACACCCACAAACAGACGGACTGGTGGAACGATTTAATCGCACTCTTAAATCCATGATCTGTAAGTTCGTACATGAGGACGCGAAAAATTGGGATAAGTGGTTGGAGCCCTTGTTGTTTGCTGTGCGGGAGGTTCCGCAAGCCTCCATGGGGTTTTCCCCCTTCGAGCGACTCTATGGCACACAGCCCCGAGGGGTGCTGGATGTCATTAGAGAAGCTTGGGAGGACGAGCCTTCAAACAGTAAAAGCGAAATTCTATATATTCTGGACCGTAGAGCAAAACTCCACACACTGGGGCGGCTCTCTACGGAGCATTTGCTTAAAGCCCAGAATGACCAACGCCGGCGATATGACAAGTGCACTAAACTACGTACTTTTTCACAGGGAGATAAAGTCCTTGTACTGCTATCCATTTCCAGCTCTAAATTACTCGCCAAGTGGCAAGGGCCGTTTGTGGTCACACGACGAGTCAGCAATCTCGATTATGAGGTGGTTCGTTCGGACAGGGCCGAAAAACATCAGATTTATCACATGAATCTGCTGAAGCAGTGGAGGGAGCCGGAGGAGGTGTCGCTGGCTTTGCTTGTTACCAACGAGGATGACCTGGGGGTAGAGAGCATCGGCCGGGAACGAACACCCAATGAGGGGGGAGAGCCCGCTCAGAGCATGCTCAGAGCCCGGCGGCTAGTCAGCGGGCCAATCAGAAATAATAAATAACACCTGTTTATTCTAGTGATTGGACCGGAGAGACACCCTTAAGGAGAAGAGAAAGAGCAGCCGGGAGAAGAGAGAGCAAGCACACACACACACACACACACAGAGCTACACGTGTTGTGCGCTTTAATAATAAAGATATTTACTTACCTGAATCGCCGACCCTGTCTTCTTCTTCCCACAACAACAACGAACGATATTACAGTAAGCAATTCAAAAAAACTGTAAGGTAAATGTATTTAGGGCAGCCCTATTTATTTTATTATTTTTATTTAGTTTATTATTTTTTTCTATGCTGTTTGAAACACTGCAGGTGCATGAAGATTTGATTATGCAATATGTTTTGTATGCTGTTAGCATTTTATAATAAAATGAAAAGCCTCCCCATTCCATAAGAGAAGCATTCATTGTCAGAGTACTCAAGGAACTGCCAGCACCATGCCTTGAAACAGGAGCCAGGGCTATTTTTACATGTCTAGTGCTCACAGGTATCAATGAGACACCTTGATCATGTGAAAAGGGTTTCCCCTTGGGTGGAGAACCCCCTGGTCCTGAGGCACCACTGGATGAGGCTTATGTACAACAGGCCAAAAGGGATCGCAATGGCTGCTGCTGCCATCAGACCCAGCAGTCTCTGGAGTCTCTGGTTTTACACCGATGAACTGGCCTAGCTTTATACTGTTCAGGGATTCCATGATTGACTTAATGCAGATTATGCCTAGAAAGGAGGTTCCATTGTGAAAACCCAGTGATGAGGAACACATTCTATAGACTCTTTCTTCAAGAGAGTTGGCTGAGGCTGGCCTCTGGTGTCAATAGAGGAGACAAATTGCTGCCCTCGAGAAAAAGATTTGACTCATTGGTAATCGATTTGCTGAGAATCTTCTCAACCTGGGATGGGAGCAGAATCTGTAGACAAATACCCAGCCAACATTGAGGAGAAACAGACACCGGATGCTGCAATACTGTTTATTCCCTGATATTTGAAAGTCAAATCCCTGTAAAACGATATGTTGGGAATTGCTGTACAGATGACAGAGGAGTTGGTAACAAATTCCCAGAAAGCGGAGGAGGAGTGGACAAATGTAATATCTGCTCCTCTCTCTGGATCAATTTTATTTTCTCTGTGGTTATGTACAAGGAGCTCGACTTTTGAGGGTGCTCTGCAACAGTATGCCTCAAGCATGACCGATAGCTGTTGTAAATTGGCTCCTTTTGCAGAGATGTCCTGAGTGTCTCAACGTCTATGAGGAGCCATATATGCATCCAGCAATAGTGATCTGTCTTTGTCTGACACAGTGGCGAGATTAAGCCACAAGTCACTCTCTGTTATGACATTAGCTGCAATGGAATGACTGTTGACCTGGTCCAACTCTCTCGGCAGGTCAGCTTAGAACAGCCTTTTTAAGTTTTTTTTCCACATATTTAGAAGTAAAGGCTTGGACAGGAGCAGTGGGGTCCTTACTGATGATGCTGACTCAAGAGAGAATCTTCTATCTCCAGAATTCAAGTAATCCAATGTAAAAGGGCTATGAATTCAAGAGAAAAACTGTATTTTCCACAATCCACATAATTCTGAGTGGAGATCGCTTAAAATAGGTAAATGCCAATGTCCAGGTCCTCATACCACTTATCTAGCCCTCTTTGGAGGCTTCCTTCTCGATTTTAATCCGATCAGTAGATGTTTATCTGGCCATTGATTGGGATGAGACTTCAATGACTTCCTCATCACCAGGGGATTGTACTTGTTTGTGTGTAGTACTGTTTACTCTATACTTCTGTAACATTCTCTTTGGTTGCTCAGTACTTCCATCTCCTCAGGGGCTGAAAGCTAATGCACCTGGCTCCTTCTCAAGGCAGAAGAATTGGCAAAGCTGGCTTCCAAAACCCAAGAAGAGGAGCTGGATCTTGCAGGTGAGGGCAGAGAAGGAGCTAAGCTTGCCTGTTAACCTCATTAACAAGATCTGTGCTTTGCCTTGGCATAAGCGGGACCCAATTCACACAGAACACATTTCTGTGTGTCAGTTTTGAAGTGAGAGCCAGGCAGGATCGAAGCATTCGCCCCATAAGCCAAGGGCAGTTCTCACACTCAGTCCTCTCGAGAGCTGACAGAGCATGAGCTGCTCCCAAACCTTCCACACAAAACTGATATGTATCTGTCTGTGATAAAGTACCAAGAGGGAGGCATACACTTTCTGAAAGACTTGTCAACCATAATTCCCCTTCCAATGACAAACACCACCAATACACAGACAACGAACGCAGATTGCTTGCTGCAAGGCCCCCTGAGCCTTCAGTGGACCCTAACCAGAATTTTAGGTAGGGGCCTCTTGGAGCAACCAATTTGACAAATTATTTTGATTATTCACATAATATAAATCTAAAACACCTATCATCAATTTTGTTTACAGCAGCTGTGTTGTTAAATTAGACACAAAACATTTATCTGTGCTGTAATAATTAAAGCTATCAGAAACAAAGTAGCTGCAGGTACTATGAATCATCATTGTTCTTGACTGTTTGGCTTCGTGTGACTGAATATTAATATAAGTAAGTTAGTGCAGCAGTTTTTGCTAAGCTGTTTTTGCAAATATTTTTTGTTTGTTTGTTTTTCTGCAAGCTTTACATTTAATTCAAGACTTTTTAATTCAAGGGTCTATTTTAATGATCTAAGCGCAAAGTCTAAAGCACATATCACAAAAGCACTAAGGGAGTGTCTGAATCCACTTTTGCTATTTTAAGAACTGAAAAATACAGAATGCACCCTGGCGCATGGTCTAACAGGGTTGTGCTTATTCTCCTAATGAGTTATGGGTGTGTTTTGAGCATAACATGCTTTAAACCAATCAGAGTCTCATCTCCCATTCCCTTTAAGAGTCAGTTGCATTGCGCCATGGCACATTTGGTATTTTCATGGTGGACTTTGTAAGTGGAAAAACTGAATGCTTCACTAGCAAGAAAACAGTTAAACAGACCATCTGTGCGAGGATAAAGAATGAGCCTCCTCCATTCGGCCTCCTTACTTTCTCCTTTCTCTTTACTTTACTTTCACTCTTTACTTTACTCCTTTACTTTCGTGGAGTAAGGAAATGGTGAAAACTCACTCCACTGAAGACATTCATTAGCCTACATATTTAATTTTATTTGTTAAGCGCAAAGATTTGTTTCAAAACTATTTTTAAATTCAGTTATAATTTCCATCAAACAAATAAATGAACAGTAATAACGAAGTGTGGTAAAAAAAAAACTGAGTTATATCCAACACAAGCTATTCTTATGCCCCATATAGTGATGCATACGTCTCCAAAACCCGACAGGTGGACAAATCTAAACTTGTTTTTATTAAAACAAATATAAATATGCATATAATAAATAATACTACTAATAATATTAACATTATACAAATGCAAATTGTCATGAATAAACTGAAAAGGCCAGGATGTGAAAATTACAGTTGAGCTGGTCTGAAAATAGCAACAAATCGCCCCATGCACGTCTTGCACCTTATTGCACCGGGTGTATGATAGGGTCCTTAGAAATAAACACCTTTAGTCTTATATAACAGCCTGCCGGGCTTTATTCTGAGAGCATAGCCAGCTACAGTAGGTGTACATTACCCCTTACATCAACTAGTTGTTCAGAATGTACTGTATGCTAAAAGTATTGCCAATTGTATAGTGGTTGTAACCCAGACTGATGAAATATGTATATGCCTTTGGCAACATGTAGCATTTTCAAAGTTAAATGTCCAGTGAGTGGCATCAAAATGCATGTTCAGTTTTTCAGTAACAAACATGACTGTGGCAAAGCTTTATTACTTGTTCAAGCCTGAATTTGCACATACAGTGTGGCAGTACAGAAATCAAATAGCAACAAATGGAACAATTCAACGAAGGTGTTTACACCACCAGTGCCTTACTGAGTGACAGAGTGATGTTAGAAAGTTCATATTTGAAAATAACATATAGTATCAAACCAAGACTGTTAGAGAAAAAAAATGCATTTACTGAAGCATTCAAGCCATTTACTTTGCTTTCACCTTTGCTGCTCCATATCATAAGTGCAGTTCAGGTGAGCTACCAAGCAAATGTATTACAATGGAAAAGCAGAATGAACGGTATATAGAAAAATCACTAATTATACCAGTGTAATTGTGTATTATACAGTGTACCATGTTCCATGGTAAAAGTGTTTTTAAATTGTATTATTGTCTATTATATTTATTAAATAATAATCATAACAATAATGAAACAAAAAATCATTCATTCATTCATTCATTCATTTTCTTTTCGGCTTAGTCCCTTTATCAATCTGGGGTCGCCACAGCAGAATAAACCACCAACTTATCCAGCACATGTTTTTACGCAGCGAATGCCCTTCCAGCTGCAACCCATCACTGGGAAACATCCATACACACCCATTCACACTCATACACTATGGACAATTTAGCTTACCCAATTCACCTGTACAGCATGTCTTTGGACTTGTGGGGGAAACCGGAGCACCCGGAGGAAACCCACGCAAACACGGGGAGAACAACTCCACACAGAAACGCCAACTGACCCAGCTGAGGCTCGAACCAGTAACCTTCTTGCTGTGAGGCGAACGTGCTACCCACTGCGCCACTGTGCAGCCCTGGGTAATTTGTTAATTTAACCTAAAAAAAATTTATTGAATTAGTTGCATTTGTAGAGTTTAGAGAAAACAGTACTGTAGGTAGATTTGTTTTAATGAGCATGTGTGGGTGAAAAAGAGTTATAAGAGATATATAATCAGACATTGTAGATCATTTGTCCTCTTCTGAAAATAACTTTTTTTTGTCCTTTTTTAAAATCCAGCTCATGACATTTAGTGACCTCAACTAAATTCAAAACCAACAGAAAACATGGTAACGTGATGTGGTAACATGAATCACCAACTGATGGACTCGCTGGCTGATCATTTTATACAAAATGTAGACTTATTTAGCAAAAAAAAAAAAAAAAAAAAAAAAAAAAGATAAAACGTCTCTTCTCAGCTTTGATTACTGGATGCCTATTAAGAGAGTGATTCATTCAGATAAAGCATGACCCACTTTTACTTTAAAAAGACCTTTCATCACTTCTTCAAAATGTGATTCAGTCATGAATAATTAGGTATTTCCGTCATATTTGCTTGATTTTAAAATGCCTTATACATTTCAGAAAGTGCATGAGCACAGTTTAGAAAATGAATCTCTACAGTATAGCCTACAGTTTATCTACTTTTATCATCCTTATTTTTCCTAGGTCAACCCACATGAAAGCCAGTCTCTCATTGTCACGGTCACACAAGGAAGACAAGGAAGTGTAAACTTCAAGGGTGTTTATTCAAGCGATATGCACAATAGTAGTTAGGTGAAGTAGGTGAATGGTGTTGAAGAAGGTGAGCTATATCACACGCACACACAGTTCAGCAGCTCAGTTCAGTTTAAAGGCTATTGCCAACATAAGAACAGTCACTTTCCTTATATCGGTGCATTGGCGTTCATAGGAGGAGGACATCCATGGAAGAGCGCAGGAGAAGACAGGAGAGAAGACGATGGGGACCATGTATGTCTGATTCCAGCCGATGACTGAGTGAGGTGAGTATTTATGTTGTGTGGTAATTGCAGGTGCAGGTGCGGGTGATTAGTAATCAGGTGAGGGTTCACGGGTGTGGTGCGTGGTGGATGGTAAGAGAGAATGAGCAGCGGGTGTGACAGTACCCCCCCCTCCACGGGTGACTCCAGGCACCCTGGACCAGCGGCGGGGACGACCTCGGGGAGCTGGGCGATCTGGGTGTCGGCGGTGGAGTTCCTCAAGGAGGGTCGGATCTAGAATGTCGTTATGGGGTGTCCATGATCTCTCCTCGGACCGAATCCTTCCCAGTCTATGAGGTACTGGCCGTTCCGCCGCCGGGAGTCGAGAACTTCCTGGACTCGGTAGATGTTATCGTCGAGGACTTCGGTTTGTTCTGGAGGGAGAGGCAGTTCCGGTTCTGTGGAAGGAGGGAGAAGTGGGTCAGTGTGAGGTTTAAGAAGAGAAACATGGAATGTGGGGGAGGTCTGATAAGAAGGAGGTAGGTTGAGACGATAGGTGACTGGGTTGATTTGGGAGTGGATGGTGAAGGGTCCTATGTAGCGGGGACTCAGATTACGGCAAGGCAGATGGAGACGGATGTCTCTGGTGGAGAGCCATACCTTCTCCCCTGGGTGGTATACAGGATTAGGTAACCTACGGCGATTGGCGGCGTCCGTGTACCTCCGTACTGCCTGCTGAAGGTGGGTATTGGCTGAGTCCCACACCCTCTCACTCTCTCGGAACCAGTGATCTACCGCGGGCACTTCGGAGGTTTCGCCAGCCCACGGCATCAGAGATGGTTGGTAACCTAGGATACATTCAAAGGGGGTTAGACCAATAACAGTCTGACGAAGGGAATTTTGAGCATACTCAGCCCAGGGTAGATACTGGATCCAGGTGTCCTGGTGGCGGGTGCAGTACGTCCGGAGATAACGGGAGATCTCTTGGATCTTTCGCTCTGTCTGTCCATTGGTTTGAGGGTGGTAACCTGAAGATAGACTGATGATTGTGCCTAAGAGTTGGAAGAACGCCCGCCAGACCCTGGAGATAAACTGCAGTCCCCTTTTGGACACGATGTCTTCGGGAAGTCTGAAATTGCGGAAGACATGATGAAATAGAGCTTCTGCTGTTTCTAGAGCCGTGGGAAGCCCTTTCAAAGGGATTAATTTGCAAGCTATAGAAAAGCGGTCGACGACGACTAATATAGTTGTGTAACCCTGTGATGCAGGTAGGTCCGTGGCAAAGTCTACCCCGATGTGGGTCCAGGGTCGGCGGGGAATGGGCAGCGGTTGTAGCTTCCCTTCAGGCAGACAATGAGGAGTAGTGACAATGGCACAGACCGAGCATCCCCGAATGTACTGGGCGACGTCCTTTGCCATGTTAGGCCACCAGTACTTTTGTTGGAGGATAGAGAGGGTTCGCCTGCTGCCAGGGTGTCCAGAGCCTAAGGAAGTATGGGTGCTGTCCAGGAGTTGGAGACGGTATCTGGTGGGTACATAGGTCAAGCCCAGAGGAAGTTCAGGGGGTGCTGGTTCTTCTAGGGTGGCGGAGTGAATATTCTCATCCACTTGCCACAGGATGGGTGCTAAGAAGACTGATGAGGGTAGGACGGGTTCTGGTAGGTGATCATGGGGATCTGGAGAGTGCATACGGGAAAGGGCGTTGGCTTTTAGGTTCTTGTGGCCAGGTCGGAATGTGATTTGGAAGTTGAAGCGGGCGAAGAACAGTGACCATCAGGCTTAACGTGCATTGAGGCGTTTGGCAGAGCGGAGATACTGCAGGTTTTTATGGTCGGTAACCACGGTGAAGGGGAACTGAGCTCCCTCGAGCCAGTGACGCCAGTCTTCGAGGGCGAGCTTGATGGCGAGTAGCTCACGATCTCCGATCCCATAGTTTTGTTCAGCCGGGGAAAGCTTTGGTGATTGCAGGTGCAGGTGCGGGTGATTAGTAATCAGGTGAGGGTTCACGGGTGTGGTGCGTGGTGGATGGTGAGTGAGAATGAGCAGCGGGTGTGACACTCATACTATGATCTTAATATGAAGACTATACACAGTGTGGAAAAAAATTATAATAATAAAAAAAAATTCAGTAGGATCACAGTACGGAGTGCATTTGTGGTTACAAATGTCTCCATGGGGCCACTATAAAGAATTAATCCTTCCTTCAAGTATGAATACCCATAAAGAGCCTTTTCGTATTTTAAAGATGTGCATTTAATTGGCTAAAATGAGCTGGTTACAAAGTTTTTTTCTCCAGGCTTTGTAACAAATTTATCCTTGTGAAGACCAAGATGAGTCATTTTTTTTTCGTTTTCTTTCTTCCTTTCCTCCACTTAGTCC
>CAIGQV010019186.1:18929306-18952120 GCA_903798115.1 Danio jaintianensis | reverse complement strand
AATAAAAGCATTAACAGCAATAATACCATGCAGAATTCGCCACTGTAAATCTCCAGCTCTTTTAGTTAGCTTGTAAAGTGCTCTCCACTCTGGTCTTACATTGTTATTCAACATAAAAACAGTACGCCATGGTGTATCCAGTCTTTCATGTAATCCCTTTTTGTTAAAAGATTTTACACAGGCTTGATACATTTTTTTTTTCCTTTACTTTCACACAAATCTATACTTGTCACCTTTTCTGATTCTAGCAAAAAGCCTGTATAATCATCTAAATTCTGTGAAAGCAGAAGATTGGGAAAATTGTCTCTCATTAGAGGTTAATTCCCCTTTACAATACCCCTGAAGCATTTTTAATTCTTCCGTTGTAAAAGCAGATCGTAACTTCTGTAATCCTCGTGTAACAATTCAAACGGATTTGACTCCTAAAAGAGTAGCTACATCATCAGCTTTTTCAAAAGTTGGACCAGCCACTTTGATTAAACATCCGATCGTTACAATCCTGGATTTAAAGAATGCTTCCGTCAGAGCTCCAAAACCACCTAACATGTCCAAGCGTGATCCATAAATCAGTGGTTCCTTCAATAGCCAGAATAAAGATGATGCAAAGTCAATCCTTTTCGCTTGAAAGAGGTCCCAGACTTTAAAAAGGTTCCTGTAGAAAACTGGCATCCTGGATGTGTTAATTTTTTGGGGATTTAACAGAAACAAGGATTTATCCAAACATAGTCCTTCAACAGTCTTTAAAATCATACTGGCCACTGGCCTCCAGCTTAAATTCTCTGGACCAGTAAGAAAACGCTGTATAAATTGTAGCCGAAACGCTGCAGTCCTACTTTGTAGATGTACAAGTCCTTGTCCTCCTTCTTCCTTTGGTAAATATAAGACATTATGTGGTACCCAATGCATTTTGTCCCAAAAAAAAATCTACTAAAATGGATTGGATTTTCACAAATAAACATGCAGGGGGTCCAATACAAGCCAATCGGTGCCATAAAGAAGAGGCCACCAAATTATTAATGATAAGGGTACGTCCTCTATATGATATATTTTTAACAATCCATTTCCATTTCATTAAGCGACCTTTCAGTTTTTCAGTTAAACCCTCCCAATTTCTTTGAACAATCGTTTAATCTCCTAAATACACTCCTAAATATTTAAAACCATCTTTCTTCCAAATTAACCTATTCGGGAGTATTGGTACCCTTCTTTCCCATTTACCAACTAAAACTGCTTCACTTTTATTCCAGTTAATTTTTGCTGAGGAAATTATTTTAAAATCCCTCAAAGTTTTTAATAACGTATCCACATCATTCTGCTTATTTAGTACAATGACAACATCATCAGCATATGCTGATAAAACTAAAGTGCTTTTACAGACTTGTAAGGAAACTCCTTCTAAAGCTCTTCTCAATTTATTTAACAGTGGTTCAATTGCCAATGTGTAAAGTATACCAGACAGAGAACACCCCTGTCTTACCCCACGACATACTTTAAAAGGAGCACATAAGCCACCGTAACTCTCAGTACACTCTCAATGTCATTATATAAAACTTTTATATATCCTATAAAATCAGAACTAAAACCAAATGCTTGTAACGTTTTCCACAAATAATCATGTTCTACACGATCAAACGCTTTCTCTTGGTCTAAGGAAATCAAACCCATATCTATACCCAGAATTTTAGAAACATCAAATAAATCCCTTATTAAATGAATGTTATCAAAAATTGATCGTCCAGGCACACAGTAAGACTGATCAGGGTGGATTACTTCCTCCAACAACCTTCCTAATCTAGTAGCCAGCACTTTTGAGAGCAATTTATAAAATCGCAGCACAACAAAGATACAGGTCGCCAGTTTCTCATGTCTCTCACATCACCTTTTTTTGGCAAAAGGGTAAGGACCGCTCTTCTACAGCTCACCGGCAGAAGCCCTCAGACTAAACTGTCACTGAGAACTGTTAGCAGATCCCTCCCCATCTCAGGCCAAAAGGCTTTGTAAAACTCAACTGGGATCCCATCTATCCCAGGAGCCTTGCCATTCTCCATACTTTGGAGGGCTTCTTACAGTTCACCTAGACTTATTACTGTCTTGAGTGCTGCATTAGACTCTTCAGAGACCTTTGGCAGTTCCTCAAAGAAACACTGTTCGACAACCCGATCTTCCTTGTACTCACGACTATAAAGCTTTTCATAAAAAACATTTGCTATTTTCCGAATTTCAATAGGGTCTGATATAAGAGAACCAGTCTCAGCGAATAAAGAGTGTATAACACGTTTTTGACCATTCTTTTTTTCTAGACTAAAGAAGAATTTTGAAGGCACATCAATCTGGTCTATGTCTTTAAACCATGATCGGACCAATGCCCCTTGAGCTTTCACTCTTTGTATGTCAGACAACACAGATTTCTTTAAAAAAAGGGCTTCAATATGTGTTTGACTTCCACTTGATTGTGCCACTTCTTGAAAACTTAATTTCATCTTCTAAAACCTTTATAGATTTAATTATATCCTTTGTGACATTGTGAGTGTACTGTTGACATAGTTGTTTGATCTGAGTTTTACCAAAACTCCACCATGTTTGTAAAGACTGAAAACTCCCTATAGTATTTCTTAAATTTTCCCAGAATAATTTAAATGTCTCTTTAAAATGTGCATCACTTAATAAATTTGTGTTAAAATGCCAGTAAGTACTTTTCACCTTAACAGAATTTAAGGTTACTTTACGTATGACTAAACTATGATCAGAAAACCCAACTGGGTTTATGAAACAGGTCTTGAAAATACTAAGATGGTGCTTAAAACAATAAAATCTATCCAATCTCGCTAGTGACAACACATTATCACGGGCATGTGCCCATGTATACTGTTTTAAATTCCCATTTAAACTCCTCCATACATCACATAAATCATTTGCTTCAATCAACTGAATAAGTCGTTTACGAGAAAGCATGTGTGGTTCTACATGATTTCTATCTACATTACTCTCCACACAGTTAAAATCTCAGCCTAAAAATAAATACTCTTCACTATTGCATTTTTCTAAAGTTTCAGCAAGAGTTTGTAAAAACACCATTCCTTCTGTCGGCAAAGTTGGGGAATATGCGCAAATAAAAACAAAAAATTTATTCTCAATCTGAGCTCGAATCTTTAACAATCTTCCTTTCAAAATCTCTTCCATCTCGGTAGAACAGGGAGTAAAACTATTTGCAAATAAAATAGCAACTCCTCCGCTAAGTGAGAATTTATGACTTAAAAAAGAAAGACCTTTAAATTCTTTTTCCCCATTCAACAGTATTAAATGCATCACTATGTGTTTCTTGTATAAATAAGACATCAAGTTGTTTCTGGTTCATAGTTTCATATATCACTGTGCGTTTTAAACGATCTCTAGCTCCGTTCACATTTAAGGATGCAATGCGAATGTCACCCATTTGAAAATACAACAATAAACTTAGATCATAAAGAAAAAAACTGACAATAAATTTGAGCCAGTTTACTGCCATTAACTTTTCGGTTGGTTTTGCAATTTTGTCACAAATTTTTTCAACCTATATACTTCTTTGTTTGTGAAACATCCCTCACTCATGAAACTCCTAGTATTTTCCACAAAGCGTTTGATGTCTGGAAAGTATTCAGCAACCTGTACCCCCCTCAAATGTTTTGTCAGTTTTAAAAACTTCCTTATTTCCTCAGTATCATAGTCTTGACATGTCCATTCACTTTGAGAGCAACTAGATGCACCAGAATCTGAGACATCACTCTCATTACCATCTGACTCCTTTTCACTTTCTGTTTTTTTAGCTTGTTTCGATTCTGAAACTTTGTCATTCTTTTTTCTCTTTAAAGGTGTTTTGAAGACAGCCTGATCTATATCCATCATTACATTATCACCTAAACTGACACTCTCTGAAAGAGATGCTTTATCCGGCAATACATTGACATGTGAAAGATCCATACTCTCGTCAGCCTTGGACTCACTCTTGCCCATGAAAGGGATAGCTAACTGTTCTCCATTTTTTTCAACTATGGCCTGATTCACTCCTTCTGTTTGCACAGGAGGCAGTGTATCAGTCAAGCCACTAGTAGATGGCCTGGGCTCAACTTGAGCTGTTCCAGGAACATTATCTGTTGTTCCTTCATCCCTGTCCTGCACATCATTTCCACTCGAGTCATTTTGTGTGTGTTTTTTTTTCTGGGCAAAAACGCACTAAATGCCCTATTTTGCCACAGCCAAAGCACTTAATCACATCAGTACTTACAAAAACGTTAGAATCAAAATCATCAACTCTGAGTTTCAGATTCAGGTTAAGCTCATCTCTATTGTCATTCAGGATCATATAAATGAACCTTCGAAAAGATACCACATGTTTAATCAAATCTGACTTACTCCCAAGAGCTATTTTTTTTAAAGGACTGACTATCCTTCCAAACCGTGATAGTTCTTTGATTAACAATTCGTCCTTAATGAACGGTGGAACGTTGGACAGCATGACTTTCTTAGCGGGGGTAGAAAGGGGAAGCACCGGGGTAAATAAACCACTAATTATCACTCCTTTCTCCACTACTTCGTTTGCCTTCTCCACAGAACTCAAAAACAAAACAATAGCGCTATTCATTCTAGATGCCGCTAAAACGCATTCATGGCCAACAACATCTCCAACAGCCAGGATGCACTCCTCCACATTCACCACGGACACCACTTTCACTCCGTGACGCCGTGTGAGGGAGTCCAAACTAGTGTTTGTGTTTTGGGCTGCCATGCTTCCCAGTGATACACTGGTTGCCGACGCCCGAACCTCCTCAAATAAACCCTCTGATATCAAAAACACCGCTGATATCAAAAAAACAAAAAAAAAGATAGAAAAGAAAGAAAAAGAGAAAGCAATTGTTTAGCAACAGCGGGCAAACACCACTCGCACTCACCACGCTCTCAGCTCGCACTCACTCCACAGACGCTCACGCATGCACACGAGAGAGAGAGAGAGAGAGAGAGAGAGAGAGAGAGAGAGAGAGAGAGAGAGAGAGAGAGAGAGAGAGAGAGAGAGAGAGAGAGAGAGAGAGAGAGAGAGAGAGAGAGAGAATGTAAATAAATACCCAGCAGACAGCAGACATTCATTTCTCTGCATGGTTCTGGCTGTGAGTTTCAGGCTCTTTAGGGAGATATGGATGGATTAGCAAGACTGAAAATGCTGACCGGTGCCAGGGTTTACTCTCGGGAGACTGCACAGGGGAATGCTTCAATAAACAAGGTCAGTTGTGGTATTAAGCACCACCACACACTGATTCTGCTGTCTTATCACCTCAATCAATTTTTTTATCAATCAAATCCATCTGTGATACTGCTTCAGAGAGAAGTGATCATGGGAGTTTGCAAAAAAAAAGAAATAAAGGAAAAAATGCATTAGCGGTGGTAATAACTGAATGCTGTGTTAATGGAGCAGATGATTTTACAGTTATAATAGCAATAATAGATCACCCTATTTGCTAATTGCTGCAATCTCACAACTGAGTGCAGTTACTTTTATTTTAAGTAAGTATTGTATTTTAAGGAATAAAGGTGAAACAATGAGAATAACATATATGAACACATACAACAAACACATATAATGTCAAATACCACCACAACAACAACAAAAATAACTGCAGGGAAGAAGATTATATGACAAAAATATGATAAAGCCAACAAAACTAGAAACAGGTGTGCAGAGCAATTGTAACTATGACAAAAAAATAAATAAATAAAAATAAATAAAGTAGACATCAAAATGTAATAAAATGTTGTCTACGCACATTATCATATCTGCCAAGATAGGCACATTTAAAAGGCACATCTGCTAGACAGACAGCCCTGCAGATATCTATCTATCTATCTATCTATCTATCTATCTATCTATCTATCTATCTATCTATCTATCTATCTATCTATCTATCTATCTATCTATCAAATTACAACAGGCAGAGCCTTACTGCCATTTGATTGGATAATGAGTCCAATACCATAGACAGCAGGCTTTAAATTAGGTGAAAAGCAAATAAAATAAAATAAATGACCTGACGTGTTTTTCATTGTAATGGACACAGGGTCCGAATGGTTAAACTAAACTTTGCAATTAATCTACAATTACATGCATTTTAAACTGTGTAGCCTGGTCACTTGTCCCTACATGACATTGCACATCCTGTGATGTGACTATCGCAGACCTGCACATTGCAATGATAATGCTGAAACTTTGTATTGTGTAGCCCTAATGTCTTAAAGATGAAGGCATGTCAAAACAGTTACCCACTTAATTAAAACATACCAAGACTCCTTGATTCTGTTAATTTCAGTCTAACTTTGAAAGCAAGAACACATCCTGTGTGAACAGCTGTCTACTTTCAGTAAATGTGGTTTGGTGACACACATTGCCTGTATAGCAGGTGGGGCTTGCAAAAACAAGGTGGTACTATATGTCAAGCTTACACTGATTGAAAAATTCCTTATTATGGAATTCACTTGCTGGTCAGAGAACAATAATCATTTTAATTTGCCTGATGCTTGATGGATCATTGATTAAGCCGAAGTAAAGTGACTGAAAGTATGTTATTTTAATATTTTAAATCAACCACTAAATTATATTTAATGTAAGGTACATTTCACAGCTAACTGGGCATTACCATTTTCTAGGTTGCTAACACAATTGACCTAATTTTCCAAACCATTAATTCAGTTCTCAAAACATTGACACATTTCTCAAAACTCTAAACATATTTGACCTGTTTCCACACAAGTTACAATTTTCTTACTCTATATAAAAATGCCCCTAATTTTTCACAGTTCTGACCATCTTCTCATTCAGCACAAACACATGATATAATTGACTCAACTATCACATGCTGAACACAATCAACACACAGATATTTGTATTACAGATTTTTCCAACTGATTACACACGTTATCAAAAACGTGTCACCTTTTTCAAAACTTTACACACAATTCTCAAAATTTCACACACAAAAATGCAAAATGCCTCACATCTGCTTCAAAATGTAACGCTGCATTCAAAATGCCATAAACACACGTCAGAATGGAGCATTAGCATTAAATAACAAACACTTCTATCATAATATAACACTTTTGGATACATCATGTAAACACTGTTGTTCTAAATCTAAAGCTCTGTGTTCTTTGGGCAAACATTACTGTTGTATACAGTAGCATTCAACAAAACCATAAACATACTGTATGTAATAATGTAAAAAAAAACAAAAAAAAAAAAACATATGTAAAGTGAAAGTATATTCTCCAGAATACAGATAAGAACTTGTGTGTGGGGGGTCTCAGGGGGGAGAAGCGTCCATTTCTTGGAGAAGCCTCATGCGGACGTAGGGTTGGCCATTGTACACTTTACAGAGCCAGGCTGAGAAAAATTTCTCTATTTTTTTCTAAAGGAATTTAGGATTTAGAAAAGGTGAATATGAGGGTAGGTAGAAAACTACAAATTGTGGATGGGTGGCAAACCATTTTTTTTTTTTGACCAGAACACCTATTTGACCTATTTACAGGCCTATACTTCAGTAAAGCAGTGATTGGTTAGTGATCAGTTAAGAAATTAGTGTTTCCACATTTGAGGAGTGCGTGTGTGTGTGACCTGGTGAATAAGTGTCGCATTTTGATTGATTGTGTTTGGAAAAGGAAAGCAAGTAGCTTCCTGATAGATTTGTGTGTTTTAGCTTGAGAATTGTGTGTAGAGTTTTGAAAAAAGTGTTTTATTCAATTGAAAGTTCAAGGCTGATAAATAGCTTCTGGTTTTGGAGATCTGCAGTGTAGTTTTGCATTTTGAGTGAGATGTTTCAGAAATTGTGTGACAAGAAAATATTTTGTATGGAAAAAACTGTAACACCAAGTAGCAAAACTGATGACACCCATCAGAATCTTAAAGAGGAGACAGAGAGTACAAGAAAGAAGACAAGGACAATGTATTCCTGATTAAATATGAGCAGTAGTCTGTTGAAAAATAGTTGACCATGTTCTAGTGTGTGGGATGACCATGAATAACCATGACTTTTCTTTTTTTTTTAACTTCAAATTTTAGATATAGAGTTACTGTACAACTTAGATGAAAGGGTTGTCATAGTTCTTCTGAGTACTTGCATACTGTACATCCTTAACCTCATAACTGTCAAAACTGATTTGTTGCTCATTATTAGTTGTTCTTACTGTATATGTTCCTACTGCATTTTTGTAGAACTAAGAGGTGCTTGGAGGAACTGATTTGTGTTTTTTTCTCTCTTTTTTTGGTACCATATATTAAGTGTCCTTAACTACTAACTCAAATATAAATACAATGCACAATGTGTTCATAATGTATTGCAGAACACTTCTGATGCTATTGGAGGTGGGATATGGTTAGGGTTAGGGAGTTGGTGGTATGAGTATAGTTTAAAGGTGTGTTAAGGTGTAAGGGATGGTCAAGAGTCTAGTTATACATGTAATTACAGAAGTGAATTACAGATGTAATCACATGCAGGTATTTAATCAAGCATAAGTATAATGTAAAGACATGCATTTACGCAATAAGTATATTGTAATGAATGATTGACTTTAGTGTCAGTACATACTAGTGAAGTACACAATATAAAGTGGGACCATTTGTTTTGTTTAATTTACTGTTTACTGAGTGTAAACAGTAAACAGTATTTAGTGACTTCAATAAGAGGTTTTAGTAACAGTGTTCTGAACTGATCTCATTGGTGTTTTTCAGGAAGGGGAGTAGTCTGTGTATTTGTTAGGTTTTGTGCATCATCTGAGACCAAAGTTTGATTTTGACTGAAGACAATATATGCTTATGACAATTGTTTTTGACCTGGAAGTTTGAGGTTTGTGCAAGTTGGTGCATAGTTTTGAGATTGTGTTTATAGTGAATATGGTGAATTGAGTCTTAGCAATTGAGAAAAAAAGAGAAAAAACAAAAACAAAACTGTAAACATTTTTAATGCAATACATGTTGGCAAAGAACTTCCACATCATTTAATGCAGAGCTAGCGGTGTGCAGAATGTGTTTACATTTAGTATTAATTGTGCAAAGTAAATTAAAAGTGTACAAAATAAAACATTGGACAAAGATATAATTTTACATTTTTTATTTGATTTATGTTTTGCTGTGGAAAACAAACATCCCTCATTGTATTTATGCATTTATACATTTAACACAAATCCCCAAGCAACTGAATATAGTAAAAATCAGAGTGGCGATCACATCTTCAGCATGTAGTTTTATTTGATGCTGCATTGCCAGAGAAACTGCTGGCATAAGTAAAGTGTACTATACATCTAAACTTGATGCTTCTTACAATCCTAATTATGAATACAAACTTTTTAAATACTTTTCTTAGTATATTTAGGCCAATAATAGCCTAAATAAAGTAAAAAACTGAGGGTGAGATGTGATAGCTATTTGGGAATAAAACAAGTGATTCCATGAGCAGTCTGATTTCTCATCCATGGTAAACCGCAAGATAAAATGACAGCATATGGCTTAATCCAAATGTATTCAGTGCAAATACAAGCTATTTTCATGATTCCTAAGCTGATATTATTCTGTAAACAAATCTTTGCAAATGACTCTAGTATAATTTTATTTATTCTATTTAATTATATTGTGTGCCATCACCAGTGGTGTCTTGTGGTTGTTTTACAGCCCTACTTATTTATTTCAAAAAGAACGTTTTTATACCCCCTCCTCTAAGAAATATAATTAAATTTCACAGATATTATACAGAGGTGTGTGTGTGCGTGTGCATGTTACCTGGCTGCATTTGTTTGATTCCTCCAAGAAACAATGACTTTGTTTAAACAGCGATTTAACCCTTTCCTTGCTGAAAATAAATAAATAAATAAAATTTAATAAATATAAATAAAATTTAAATATATATATAAAATTTAAATATATATGTAAAATTTAAATATATATATAAAATTTAAATATATATATAAAATTTAAATATATATATAAAATTTAAATATATATATATATATATAGTGATTCAATATCATAAGTAGTAGGTTTAATGAGTAAAAGAACCAGGGCATCATTGTGATGTTTTCTGAGCATGTTAAGCACTTAAAAAAAAAAAAAAAAAAAAGTGTTCTGGATGTAAATTGTTAATGTACTGCTGTTTGTTTCAATCAGAATAATTATATGCATCAAGTAAGTGTATACAAGTCTGTATATCATTGCACACACAATTACATAAAACATACAACAAAATGAATATGATTCATTATATACAGTGCCTCCGGAAAGTATTCATAGCGCTTCACTTTTTCCACATATTTTTATGTTACAGCCTTATTCCAAAATGGATTAAATTCATTTATGTCCTCAAAATTCTACATACAACACCCCATAATGACAATGTGAAAAAAGATTTTTAGAAAATAAAATAATTTTTTTTTATTAAAAATATAAATTTTATATTAAATAATATTAAATTATTCAATCATTCATTCATTTTATTTTTGGCTTAGTCCCTTTATTAATCTGGGGTCGCCACAGCGGAATGAACTGCCAACTTATCCAGCATATGTTTTTTTAACGCAGCGGATGTCCTTCCAGCTGCAACACGTCACTGGGAAACATCCATACACACCCATTCACACACATACACTACGGACAATTTAGCCTACCCAATTCACCTATAGCGCATGTCTTTGCACTGTGCCCACGCCAACTCACGCCAACACGGGGAGAACATGCAATTTCCACACAGAAACACCAACTGACCCAGCCGAGGCTCGAACCAGCGACCTTCTTGCTGTGAGGCGAACGTGCTACCCACGGCGCCACCGTGCAGCCCTAATATTAAATTATATAATATTAAAATATTAAATTCATATTTTATCATATTAAAAATAAAAAACCTGAAAAATCACATGTACATAAGTATTCATAGCCTTTGCTCAATACTTTGTTGATGCATCTTTGGCAGCAATTACAGCCTCAAGTCTTTTTGAATATGATGCCACAAGCTTGGCACACCTGTCTTTGGGAATTTTGCCCATACCGCAGTACCTTTTGCAGTACCTCTCAGGCTCTATCAGGTTGGATGGAAAGCGACGGTGTACAGCCATTTTCAGATCTCTCCAGAGATTTTAAATAGGATTTAAGTCTGGGTTCTGGCTGGGCCACTCAAGGACATTCACCGAGTTGTTGTGAAGCCACTCCATTGATGTTTTGGCTGTGTGCTTTGGGTCATTGTCCTACTGAACCGTCGCCCCAGTCTGAGGTCAAGAGCACTCTGTAGCAGGTTTTCATTCAGGATGTCTCTTTACATTGCTGCATTCATCTTTCCCTCTATCCTGACTAGTCTTCCAGTTCCTGCTGCTTAAAAACATCCCCACAGCATGATGCTGCCACCACCATGCTTCACTGTAGGGATGGTATTAGCCTGGTGATGAGCGGTGCCTGGTTTTCTCCAAACGTAATGCCTGGTATTCACTCTAAAAACTTTAATTTTAGTCTCATCAGACCAGAGAATTTTGTTTCAGATGCCTTTTGGCAAATTCCAGGCGGGCTGCTATGTGCTCTTTACTATGGAGTGGCTTCCGTCTGGCCACTCTACCATACAGGCCTGATTGGTGGATTGCTGCACAGATGGTTGTCCTTCTGTAAGCTTATCCTCTCTCCACAGAAAAACGCTAGAGCTCAGACAGAGTGACCATCGGGTTATTGATCACCTCCCTGACTAAGGCCCTTCTCCCCGATCACTCAGCTTAGATGGCCGGCCAGCTCTAGGAAGAGTCCTGGTGGTTCCAAACATCTTCCACTGACGGATGATAGAGGCCACTGTGCTCATTGGAACTTTCAGAGCAGCAGAATTTTTTCTGTAACCTTCCCCAGCCTTGTGCCTCAAGACAATCCTTTCTCGGAGGTCTACAGACAATTCCTTTGTCTTCATGCTTGGTTTGTGCTTTGGCATGCTCTGTCAACCCTGGGACCTTATATAGACAGGTGTATGCCTTTTCAAATCATGTCCAATCAACTGAATTTACCACGGGTGAACTCCAATTAAGCTGCTGAAACATCTCAAGAATGATCAGTGGAAACAGAATGTACCTGAGCTCAATTTAGAGCTTCACGGCAAAGGCTGTGAATACTATTTTGGAATAAGGATGTAACATAAAAAATGTGGAAAAAGTGAAGCGTTATGAATACTTTATTATTTTTATTATTATTATTTTTACGTTATAAATGCACTGTACTGATAATGACACCTACGCTGCTCTATGTGTCACACACATGCACACACACACACAGTTAACTAATAATGGTGGGAAAATAGCAGTAAAGGAAGCATCTGCTTATAGCAACATGATTATATGTACACCACTAGCTGACAATAAAGTATATTTGAGACTATAAACTATATTGATCTATGTGAGAATATAATTTGAATGAATCATTTTTATTTGCGTGACACATTGACATTTAACGGTTCAGAATTGCTTTAGCATTCATTTAATTGAAATAAAGAGAGTGAACATAAATGTCACTTCCATTATATGTGAAGACCTTCAAAGAGATAACTAATAACTAATAAAGAGATAAATAATAATCTTCTTTTTACAAAAGAAAAGTAATAAATATGATTTTTCTTACATGAAGATCTCTTTAACAGCATAACATAACATATCAATACTCAGACATAAAAATGATTTAGCCTTGATGTCACCACACAATACTAAAGTATTTTAAGGGTTATTTCAGTAAGTTGTTTTTTTGTGAGTGCTGGATTGTAGCTGTGTGTGCGTGTGTGTGTGTGTGTGTGCGTGTGTCATAAAGAAGTATAAAACATCAGGGCCTGCAATCTAAATAAAACAAGCAGGACCAAATACTTTTTATGTCTTTCATAAAAAAAAGACTGGACCAACTCTAGGTGTTCCATGTAGAACCTTGAATCAGGCCCTGTATGTCCTTGTACATGATATCATTATCGTTTAAATAGCTCTAAATTGTTGAAAATATGAGGCCAGAATCCACTCAAAAGAGGTTATTATCGCTTACCCAGCAAGAGTGCCATTGCAGCCACCTCTTGGCCCTCTCCTCCTTCCCTGCCTGTTGATGAGAAAAACAGTGTTGGAAAGAACGATTATATTTGCAAATTGGGGACGGTGACCTTCTTCAGCGAAGAGACATAACCTTGTCTGTGTTTATGGAGGCCTTCATATTACATCTGGATCCATACTTCAACTCTGCCTGCAGAATGAAAGTAAAGGTTAAAAGAAAGACAGACAGAACGAAGGCAGGAGGATGAACGGGTGACATGCTGGGGCCCAGCACTATCAGTAGAGTAATGATGGAGGTTGTGCCATGCTGGAGAAATGGACCAGGATCCTCCCTTGGAAATATGTGTCAAATGATATATACATCAATCACTTGCATTAGAAAGACAGAGGGATAGTCAGATAGTCACAGAGATGATGTGTGTGTGCTGAATTTCTTTTAGGTGTTAAAATGAAAAGGGGAGAAAACTGGTTTTCTTCCTTCTCTGAAAATAAAAGTCCTCCAACTTATACGCAGGGATTGGCAAAAATACATTGAAATGCATTTTAAAATAAAATACCAAATATCTCAATTTTACGTGTATTAAAATAAACTACAAAATACAGCAGCCACAAATGTATCAAAATAAAATACTGTATTTTGTATTTTGAAAATACTGCAAAATACTTTTGCAAGAGAGCATGACATTTCTTCGCAAACCTTCAATCAATAGGCATATTTGATCAATCCCTACACTATTAAACTGACTTTCTCTTTCATTTTAGCATAACGTTTGCACAAATTTCATACAGAAAGTCCTGTCTTGAAGATAATCTCTTTAATCACTGTAAAAACCATGTAATGCAGATAATGAGTTGGAATATAGTAATATATCTCTTCCTTGTGTTTCATCCATTGCATGGCCAGTGAAATTGCAACAATCTCTTAACAGTCTTATATTTTAAAAGGGTGATATATGGAGAGGTTATTTTGTTTTTTTGTTCAATAAATGTAGGGTTTTTTTGCAATTAAAATCTTCTATACTTATTGTAAAAACATGATTTCTGAAAACTAAAATCTCCATTTTTAGTAATTTCCATAAATCGTGTCTTTTGCAAATAAACTTCATAGACATCGACGTCATTGTTGCTGTTACGGCTGCCTCGCTGTGTGTGTGTTTGGAGCTTCATCGCGTAGATTCGCAATTTACATTATCATAAAATACTTCCCCATTCGCTAGTATTAGTCTCTCCTACTTAGAATGAACAAACCCTTAATACATTTATACAAACAAATCTACTTTAAAACATTCTGTCTCTCGAGCATCCGCTTGTAGCTATAGCCTACTAGCACTGCTGGTCAGCTAAAGCTACTGACTTCTTTCACTTACTGTCTCACATACTGTCTCTTCACCCTGTACAATGTCGCTTGTGTGTCTATCCTTGAGTGCAGGAGAAGCATCGGTGGTTGCGTTGGAGCTGGAAGCAGTGGAAATGCAAATTTGCGATCTCGAGATGAAGCGAGCACAGCTCCGAGAACAATGGGCCCTGCTCGATGTATCCCGGGCCGCGGCTTGCTCATCTAAGGTAAGTTTGCGATACAATCTCAACACTCCGTCCACCTCAACCCTGTGTGTTTCTCTGGCCAGGCCCAGTGCACCGAGGATGCGGCTCATCCAGGGGTCGTTCACTCCGGCACTCTGCTACCGTGGCCCCTGGGTGCAGCCACGTAAGGTCTATACCAGGTCTCGGGGCAGAACGTCTCCTCCTCCTGTGTTCGAGATCCCCACGGAGAACTGATTTGCCCCCCTCCACAAGACGGGTCGCGATGTGGCAATCATCGGTGACTCCATCGTTCGCCTTGTCCGCGCTGCTTCCACTAAAGGTAACAATGTACGCACTCACTGCTTTCCCGGTGCTAGTGTTAAGGATGTTTTTGCTAAGGTACCGGCTATCCTGAGTGCTGGCGAGAGCATCGGAGCTGTCGTTCTCCACATGGGGACGAACGACACCGGGCTGCGGCAGACGGAGATCCTGAAGAGGGACTTCAGTAGCCTGATCGAGACAGTTTGACGCACCTCGCCCGCCACGCAGATCATCGTTTCTGGACCGCTTCCTACCTACCGCAGAGGAAATGAAAGGTTCAGTAGACTTTTTGCTCTGACTGAATGGCTATTAACATGGTGTAAAGAACAGAAGTTGCTCTTTGCCAATAACTGGAATCTTTTCAGGGAGCGTCCTAGGTTTTTCCGAGCTGATGGGCTACACCCCAGCAATGCTGGAGCTGAACTCCTGTCGGACAACTTCTCCAGGATGCTTCGTTCTGTCTGACTAGTAAGTGAAAATTCACATTTTAGCCATATAGACTCTTGCTCGTCCCACTTAAATCACAGTAATGCATATCTGGCTAACCCCATAGAGACTGTGTCTGTTCCTCGTATTATTAGATCAGGAAATAAACTTACTTTGTGCTCTAGAAAAAATCTATTAAGAATCAAACCAGAAAAACTGCAAAAAAGTGAAAATACAATTTTTTAAAGCTTGGTCTCCTAAACATCAGGTCACTAGCACCTAAAGCACTTATTATAAATGAAATAATAACAGACAACAATCTTAATGCACTCTGTCTCACTTTAACCTGCCTGAAACAAAATGACTATATTAGTTTAAATGAAGCAACTCCTTCAGGATTCTTATATAAGCATGAAGCTCGTCAAACTGGTTGTGGTGGTGGAGTTGCATCAATCTTTAGTGATATTCTTAATGTTAATCAAAGAAACGGACTTATGTTTATTGGCGCTTAATGTTATGCTTCCGGATATGAAAAAATATGTTATCTCTCACTTTAATCACCATATATAGACCCCAAGGACCCTATGCCAATTTTCTAAAAGAGTTTTCTGATTTTATTTCTGAATTACTAGTTAAAACTGATAAAATACTAATTGTAGGAGACTTTAACATCCACATAGATGACGCTAACGATACATTAGGGCTTGCGTTTACAGATTTACTACAATCACGTAGGATAAAGCAAAACCTTGTTGGTCCAACCCATCGCTTAAAGCATACATTAGATCTAATTGTGTCTCATGGAATTGAGGTCATTGAAGTAGACATTATACCACAAAGTGATGATATAACAGACCACTACCTCTTACTATATAAGCTGTGTTTACCTGAAATTACCAGATCCGCACAGATATATCGCCCTGGTAGAACTATCGTCCCGTCCACTAAAGATGAATTCACAAATAACTTACCTGATCTTTCTCTATTTCTAAATGCACCCACAAATGCAAATGACCTTGATGTCGTAACCAGCAGTATGGATGCTATCTTTACTAACACACTAAATACTGTGGCACCCATCAAATTAAAAAAGGTTAGAGAGAATAAAACTACACCATGGTATAACAGTCATACTTGCGCTCTTAAAACAGCAACCCGTGCCCTGGAACGTAAGTGGAAAAAAACTAAATTAGAAGTCTTTAGAATTGCATACAAAAGATAGTATGTCCAGCTATAGGAGGGGCTCTAAAATCCACCAGGGCTGATCCCTACATCCCTAGGCTAATCATAACAATCCTAGATTTTTATTTAACACCATTGCTAAATTAACAAATAATCGGTCATCTTTGGAACAAAATGTCCCACCACAAATTAGTTGTGATGACTTGATGAATTTCTTCAGTGATAAAATAGAAGGCTTCAGACAGAAAATAGAAGATGTTAAACTTTCGGCACCGCCTTATACTTCAGATCCGTTAAACATTCCACTGAACCAAAATAATCTACAGTGCTTCAAAATCATAGAACAGGAAGAGCTAGATAAACTTATAATGCTTCTAAACCAGCTACATGTATGTTAGACCCAATTCCAACTAAATTACTGAAAGAATTGCTACCTGTAATAGGAGAACCTCTTCTTAACTTCAACTCTTCTCTATCTTTAGGCCATGTTCCAAATTCTTTCAAGCTAGCTGTTATTAAGCCTATTATTAAGAAACCACAACTGGACCCCAGCAACTTAGGTAATCATAGGCCCATTTCAAATCTTCCATTTATGTCTAAAATACTAGAAAAAGTTGAATCTGCCCAATTATGCTCCTTTCTGCAGATCAACAATGTTTTTGAAGTGTTTCATTCAGGTTTCAGGCCTCATCACAGTACAGAAACCACATTAGTGAAAATAACCAACGATTTACTCTTAGCTGCTGACCAAGGGTGCATCTCGTTATTAGTTTTACTTGATCTCAGTGCTGCATTTACACATAGATCGCTTAAATTCTACAGGTGTCCAGGGACAGGCTCTACAATGGTTTAAGTCAATGCTTTCATGACTTCTAGGCTGGATTACTGTAATGCTCTGTTCGCTGGTTGCCCAGCATCCTCTATTAATAAACTTCAGCTTGTACAAAATCCAGAGTTCTTACCAGGTCTAGAAAATATGATCATATCACCCCAATTTTATCCTCCTTACACTGGCTGCCTGTTAAGTTCCGTATTGATTATAAAATATTGCTTCTTACCTATAAAGCTTTAAATAATCTAGCTCCTGTTTATCTAACCAACCTTCTGTCTCGCTACAATCCAACCCGCTCTTTAAGATCTCAAAACTCAGGCCTGCTGGTAGTACCTAGAATAGCAAAGTCGAGTAAAGGTGGTCGAGCCTTCTCATTTATGTCTCCTAAACTCTGGAGTAGCCTTCCTGATAATGTCTGAGGCTCAGACACACTCTGAGTTCAAAACTAGATTAAAGACCTATCTTTTTAGTAAAGCATACACTCAGTGCATCGCATAACGGTACGATGCATGAATGTGCTCCACGCAGGTGAGCTGGCTTGACATCACCTGTAGGACACACTTCTCAATACACCAGACATTGTGTTAGAAACTCTCATATGCTTTACATGTTTGTTTCTATGTTTGTTTATTTAACTGATATTTTCATCTATAACACTCCATTTTTGCATCTCATTTAAATACACTATGAACAGCAGCTACGCTAATTATTTTCTTTATTTCCTATTTCCACCTGGGGATACTCATTCCGAGGTCCCTAGAGACTACGAAGCGCCATTGATGCGATCCAAGACCTGTGAAGAGATGATCCCAAGGTATCCATAATCCTGGTCATATCCCGAGCTGATGCTGTGGTGGTCATGGAGAAATGGAGTGCATGAAACTGATTCCTGTATGACCACCGTGACAAACGAGTCCCCGCATTGTGCCCTACTCACATCTGCAGCTTCTCCACGATGGACACCCAGCTTCTCCAGCCGCCACTGCCTAGACTGCTGCTCCACACAGGAAGTTTGGCCAGAAGAATAATGGTCGTCCCCAACAGAGCCTAGTTACTCTAGTGTTTTTTTTTCCTTTCACTTCGTCAATTGGTGATGTTTTTTTTTCGTCACCACTGGCTTGCTTGGATCGGGACTTGTGAAGCTGCGCTTTGGTGGATTTGCTCTACTGTGTTTGAACTTTCAGCAGTGAAATTTAAACCACACTGAACTGAACTTCAACTCTGAAATCTGGACTCTACTAGAACTATGTTAAGCTGCTTTGACAAAATCTATATTGTGAAAAGCGCTATATAAATAAACTTGAATTGAATTGAACATCCTGCTGCTGCCTGTTCTTAAGGACTGATATTTTATTCCATCTCATTTCTTAAGCAAAGATGCTGATGCCAAATTGTACAGTATACTACCATTATATATCCCTGGAATAGCATTGTGCAGTATACTAATTTCATTCAAATATACCCATGCTATTTGTCTGTTATTTTCTTTATGTGTGGTGATTATTTCCATCCATACTCCTACTACTTGGACATTAACCAACATAATACATTTTCTGTTCTGATCTCAAGCCTGGGCAAATAACTGAGAAATAATCAATCTGAAGCCACATATTTATGATGTCATCATGTAGACTTCTTACAAAGTATTTTAAAAATACAAAAATACAAGACATTAAAGTATTTTGATACAAAATATTAACCCATGTTCATCAACCTTATCAAATACAATTTACAAAATACTATTTTGTATTTGAAATACATATTTGAAATACATGTATCATAAATACTGCCCATCCCTGCTTATACGATTGTATAGGTCATTTGTCACTTTCCTGAAATATAACCTACAGTATATGAACAATTATTAAAATAGTGCCCCCACCACTAGTAATACAAAATGCATTGTGTGCTTTCATCAATGGTAAAATGTGTGAACTGTGTGGCACAATTGGTAGAAAGTTGTGTTGTAATAGCAAAACCATAAGGGTTTGATTCTAGGGAACACGTGCATTGGTAAAATATGTGTCTTAAATGACTTCAAATCATGTTCTAAAGCCTTTACAGAATGTGTAAATGTATCAGTTCTGTCATGACAACTCTTGGAAAGATTAAGTATGGTAATAAATATGCATATGACAATGTTGATGTGTTTGGTCTTGTGTTTGGTTTGGCTGAATAGATCTGCTACGCTGCTGGTGCTTTGATTATTGACACAGAGCAAGTTCCGAGACTTGCTACTGCCAGAATATGCACACACACTCTTAGAAATAAAAGGTACAAAATCTATCACTGGGTTTTCAAAAGGTACTTTTATGTTTCTAACAGGTCCTTAAAGGTACATATTAATACCTAGAAGTACAAATGTGTACCTCACAGTAACTTTCAGATTCCAAAGTGAACCTTAACGGTACAAAGTGTACCCTAAAAGGTACTGTCGACCTGTACAGTAAAAAAGTGTATCTTTTGAAAAGTTACCACCCCTGTGACAGATTTTGTACCTTTATTTCTGACAGTGCAGACATGCTGTCTGAGAATATAACATACATGTAACCCCCTAAAAAAAAATGCAGGACGACATGGAGACCAAACAAACAATGACTTGTTTGTGTAAAAACAACAAATAAACATGCATTTATCCACACGAGTTGAATGAGATGTTATGCATGTGAGAATGAACTGAGCGAACCGTCCAAAGTGTCATGTGCCATCCCACTTGAGCTGCATGATATTTGAGGAAGTGTTTTAGTTTTCACAATATAAAAGACAGGAATTTGAGACTGCACATGGCCACTCACATAACACATACAAGATACAAAATATGGTTCAACCGTATGTATGAAAGACGATGTGTTACTGGTCACTGATGCACGTGTAGCTGGAGGCCAACACAATAGCATAGCTAATGGAACGTCGCCCTTCAAAACGGCTGAATGGATCAAACATTTAAGCAGCCAATTGTGACATTTATCTGTGCATATGACCTTATATGAAGCACTTAGTTAAATTGCTAAATTGTTGCTTGTTTTGAGCACGTTTTTAGTAACACTGAAGCAACTTCAACAACTGCAGTGCGGGTAAACTGAGGGCTTAAATTTCATAACAAAACATTGTTATGGAATTTAAATAAGTGAATCATGCTTCAGTTGGGTTGCATGTTTTAACTGACTGGAATTATGACTGTTGACTACATATTTTTGGTATGTTGAGTCGAAACATGGAAAGATTGGCACAAAAGATCCGGTTTGCATTAAAGATCCGAACTTCCCATCACTACTGTGTATCTAACCTCAGAAGCAGCCTTGCACACATATTGTACTTAGGGCTGCTATCTCGTGGGCTGTTGTATTTGAATTTGAGGATGGGTAGATGGTAGTGTTCATGTGCCTTCTGAATACATGTTTCAAAAAATATATCTTTGGTTGAGTTTTATTATACAATATTTATTCTGATGACTTTGAATCTTGCACCTAACAAATATTCTTATTTACAAAAACAAAAAACAAAAACTAACACTGAAACTAATAAAAAGTAAACTAAATTTACTTTTAAACTAAGCAATTGAAAAATATAGAAACTAATAAAAACTAGTAAATCTACCTCTAAAAACTAATTAAAATGAACTGAATTTGAAAAGAAAAAGTCAAAACGAAATAAAAACTAGAACTAATGAAAAATCTAAAACTAATATAACCTTGCAGCACTTCAAGTTAAGCCATTCTAAGAAAATAAAAACATTTTTTTATAGATCTATCATAATGTGTGCAGTAGAGGGCTAAAACAAGAAGTGGACCAACAGCACATGTATAAAGTAAAATATTATTGTCATTTACCTTTTAGTTGTTTTGTCTTGTTGTGATCTTTTTGGATAATCTGAAAGCACGCTGCATTGGTAGAGCAAACAATACTGAGGCTTTAAATGTTAAGTACATTGACTACTGAAGCAACAGCAAACATTCACCTACTCCAAAGTTGATTATGTTGTAGGAACAGGTTAAATATGACATATCAGCAGCAAAGTTTCACGAAATATTTTTTATTTAGAGAATTTGAAATACCTGTAGGAAAAATAATGGTTGGGGATAGTCTATAACCCTCACACTCCATTTAAATAACTAGCTGCATTTTGTTTGGTTCCACGGTTCATATGCAATTTCATGATGACAAATGTACACAAAGCTATCATTATTTTTATGCCCACTAGAGGGCACTTAAATTTAAAACAACAATTGTTTGTAAAAGTTGGCTACTCAAACAACCTATTTGGTTATTTTTAAATAAAGAAACTCTAGAAAAAAGAAAGCAAAAGATAGAGAGGGATATGTTTACACACATTACTTACAATGTTAAATGAAGCATTCCTCTTCACCACATATACACAACTCACATGTTTTCTCAGTGAGCATTACAACAGTGCATGCAGTCAATCCATATTTTAAAAGTATGGATTCAAAGTATTGCATTGATTTAGACTGCAAAGGTGAGACAAAGCTTTTTGCCTCTGAATTACTGTTGGACCATAGGTTACGGCCCCTCTCGGAAACAAGGCGAAGATTTATGCTCAAGCTTTCCTTCTCTTATGTTGTGACAGGGAGAGGAATGACCCAGTCCATATCTGTTTCACTTTTGGGTCTTGATCGATGGACCCTTCTATAAATGACTCCCTCAAGATTTATCCTCTGTAAAAGAGTACATAGAAACTTTGTGCCTTTCAACTGACAGTGGCGACTTAAAGGAAATGTGAAAAAACATACTGTATTTGTACTCTTTTGTTATGCCTTGAGTTAAAGACATTAGTTCTGAGTTCTGTTTCCAAACCTAGTGAGCTGCTATGCTGTCTACGTTCTACCTCAGAGTATAATATTGTACTGACTGAAATAATGAAAGAAAAAAAAAAAAAAAAAAAAATCTCAGTGACTTCTTTGGAAAGTTCTACAAAAATCAAAAATATATAAAATAAAAAATAAAAAAAAAAAAGGAATGGAAGTTGCTCAGCTAATCATGTGAAACTCAAACAGCACACGCAAATATGGACCATGGACTGACAGATTTATTTTTTTTGTTGTTGTTTGTTTCCTGTTCAGAATTTTATAAAAAAAAATATATATATAATAATAAATAAAAATAAAATAAAATAAAATAAATAAATAAATAAATATATATAATAAAATAAAAAAATGTGGATTTATGCAGAATTATTTTGACACTATAAGAGCTGAAAACTTAACAACAAATAAATACTACATTTATTAAATTTAATAAACTGAATTAATTGAATTAATTTAGGCCTCACGGTGGCGCAGTGGGTAGCACGTTCGCCTCACAGCAAGAAGGTCGCTGGTTCGAGCCTCGGCTGAGTCAGTTGGCATTTCTGTGTGGAGTTTGCATGTTCTCCCCGTGTTGGCGTGGGTTTCCTCCGGGTGCTCCGGTTTCCCCCACAAGTCCAAAGACATGCGGTATAGGTAAATTGGGTAAGCTAAATTGT
>CAIGQV010019186.1:18895136-18914612 GCA_903798115.1 Danio jaintianensis | reverse complement strand
GTGACAAAACCAAGGTGAACTAAACTGTGAAGAATTTGAATAGTCTTATGTTCAAGTCAAATCAAAATTCTTTTGCTGTTCAAGTTTCTTGAGTTTCGGAACTACCGAAAGCTTTTAAATGAATGGTGACTTTGATAAGATTGAACTGCTGACATATTTGGCATTGTCTCCTTTGTTCAGACTTTTTGTCTATCACAACAAAATACAAGTAGGATATTTTCATCTTTGATTCATGTTGAGCTTGAGTAGATCCCTTTCACTTCAAGAGAACCCATTTGTGAAGGTCTTACAGCTGAATATTTTTTATCATATCTTTTGAAATGTTTAGAAATGGGAGCTACACAAACGAAGAGCGTGGTGAATATGACAAATAAGCTGTGACAATGTTGGCCATTGACTCATCACTGTAAATTCTGAACACACATGACTTGCAACAATAAATAGGTAATTACAGCTTTTCTGTCAGCTTGGGTTATAACATTTATGGACGTCAGAAGTACACTGATGGTGAAGCATATAGTAATTTGGTGTTAAACCTCTGCAAACTTGCCATCTCAATTGAAATTCCTTTTTGTGGTAGTTGGAAAATGCTATCCCCTCAACATTCTGCAGCTGTCAGCATGTTCACATCTTCAAGTGTATAGTGTACATTCTGAGGACCACAACATATAAATGTCTATTGTTTTTATAGCACTAAAAATTATGTAATTTTAATGATAATTTTGTTATTAGATATGAGACAATTATATACAATAGCTATAATAACTGTTTGTGTGTGAGTTACCAGAGGGCACTATAATATAAACTTTTACAGTGTATCTGTCATGGACCTTGTTGCCTTACCCTGTTGCATATGTTCACCTCCCCGTGTTCAATGTTACACACTTAAATGAAAGCAAACATTTGCATTTAAGGCAGAAACCCTCTAAATAGCTCCAGATTGCAGGGGTCAGTTTCATTATTTCAACTGGCTTGGTATTATGCTCTTATTAAACAAATTTCTACATTATGTACATTATTTACTTTACAATATTTAAAACATAACCTGCATATGCTAGTCTTTACATAAAGATTAAAAACCAATTATCAAAGTATACTCTCATAAAGTGATCTACTGTATACTCCAAAGCAAATCTCAAAATATAGGCCTACAGTACTGCACAAACATCTTAGACTACAATTAAATGTCTCCTCCTGAAGAGTGAGAATATATTTGGAGAGAAGAACGACCATTAAAACATTGACATGGCCTCAACAGTGTCCATACCTAAATATTGTAGAGGCAAAGAAAGACTTTACTAGTGTTTCTATAAAGAAAAACAAAAAAACAAAAAACACTTTAGACTGTGTTTGTAATTATGATTGCTCGGGAGTTGCATAAACACTGCACCCGCTTCGAATGTTATCAGTCGATTGAATGGGCGTTATCAGTGGTTTATCAGATGATAGATATGGGCCAGTAGGGGCCTACTGCGCCTACTGGTAGGCTCAGAAGGCTGTTATTAACCATCCACATAATTTATCAGCTATATTAATAGAGAAGAGTTCAGATCCAGATCTGTTTTTACATTACTGTGACGGTTGGGTTTAGGGTTGGGGTAGGGGTAGACGTTAATAAAATACAATTAATGGGAAATAATATAATTTAATAAATAATCGGCTTATTCTGCATTTTGTCTTTAAAACGAACGCTGCATGGCGGTATACACGCTTACGTCCATATGAATGGATTTTGAGCTGATAACCAGTTTCTCCAGTGGCTCACCATGTACGTCGGCAGACTTGTGATGTGGTGCGGAGTTGACAGCGATGACGGAGTTCGAGTCTGGCGAAGAACGTTTTCAAAAAGCAGGTAAGACAAAAGCCGAACAAGTAAATTATTTGTTTTTTATTGCTTTTTTAAAAACTGACAGTTGGGTTTAGAGAAGGAGGAGGGCGGGTTAATCGGTGCTTTTGAAAAAATAATGACCGTTGGGTTTAGGGAAGGAGGAGGGCAGGTCAATCGGTGCGGCCTCTGCTGGATTTACGCAAGAACAGCAGATTAACCATGTGCATGGTTAATAACAGCCATCTGAGCCTACCAGTAGGCGCAGTAGGCCCCTACTGGCCCATATCTATCAGCTGATAAACCACTGATAACGCCCATTCAATCGACTGATAACATTCGAATCGGCTGGCATAAATTGGTGCACTCCCATCGATTGGTTGCAGCTGGAAGGACATCATATGGTAAAATGTGCCAGAGTAATTGATGGATCATTCCACTGTGGTAACCCATGATAAAGAAAGGAATAGGTGCAGAGGGAAAGAAAAAATGACATGGGATTAACCTTGATTATTAAACGCTGTGGCTGCACGGTGGCGAAGTGGGTAGCACGTTCGCCTCACAGCAAGAAGGTCGCTGGTTCGAGCCTCGGCTGGGTCAGTTGGCGTTTCTGTGTGGAGTTTGCATGTTCTCCCCGTGTTCGCATTGGGATTTCTTCCTCCGGGTGCTCCGGTTTCCCCACACAAGTCCAAAGACATGCTGTACAGGTGAATTGGGTAGGCTAAATTGTCCGTAGTGTATGAGTGTGTATGGATGTTTCCCAGTGATGGGTTGCAGCTGGAAGGGCATCTGCTGTGTAAAACATATAATGGATGAGTTGGCGGTTCATTCCGCTGTGGCGACCCCAGATTAATAAAGGGACTAAGCCGAAAAGAAAATGAATGAATTAAATGCTGTATTTTCTATGTGATAATACTGGATTAAACTTGTATTAGCCTATTTTATCCTTGTTGCCCATTGTGTCCATCATTTAATGTAAATAAATAGTATAATATTAGAACGTTTTCTTGGTAATTGTAGATGTAGGTAATTCTTGGAGAATGAGAAACACATCTGTCTGCTGTCTGTGGAAGAGGAGATAGAGCATGCTCATTACTACAGAGCTTTAAATATGGTGTATATATCGATAGGTTGAAGGAGCGATGTAGGCATGAGTGAGAGTAAGGAGTGTGGTTAGTACACCATTAAAGGTTGTTGCAACAATGTCTGTAACTCATTGCTTAGCATATCTGTAATCCTGCCGGCTCTGTTCTGATTCCATTCTTCCAGCACCTGTGCCAGACAGGCACAGGCTGACAGCTGTGCAGCACTGCTCTCCTGATACAGGGCTGCTTTAGTGTATGAAACTAGGTCAGCAGGTGCTACCCCTTTTTCCCATCTCTCTCTCTCTCTCTCTCTCTCTCTCTCTCTCTTTCTCCCTCTCTCTCTCTCTCTCTCTCTCACACACACACAGACACACACACACGCACACACACATAAACACATGTGCTATGGATCTGCATTGCCTTACTTGGCATCAGAGTCCTGCTCCAGACAGTAGTTCAGTATTAAAAAAAAAATACTAAAATAAATAAATAAATAGTTTACATTTGACCTGTAAAGGCTTCTTAACCTTTACATTCACCAGGCCACAGTGCTCCTTCCTGTAGCCAAATAAAAAGGGTCAGGAGGTTATTCTAGCAAGAGAGCCGTTTCATTCAAATGCAAGTCTGACTTATACCCATATATATATATATATATATATATATATATATATATATATATCGATAGTCTGAACAGATGAATCAAGCATTTTTTTGGCTAGCAAAGGGACTTCTAAAGGGAAACAAAGTTAATGTGACACTATCAGTCTCATTATATAGTAAATTTTAATTGTAGGTTATCTTGTTGAAGAAAATAACAACAATAACTATTATTATTATTATTATTATTATTATTATTATTATTATTATTATTATAAATCTGAAAATCTGATTCAAACTACAATTAAAAGTTTGTTTTAGAGAGCCATCACACTCTGTACAAGCTTCCCAAATGTTCAAATCATTTTCAGTGTGCAGAGAGATGACATAAGTATATGCTAAAATATATTAAATATATTATACACATAATGAATTCTTAAGTTGTTAGCAAAGCAACCCATGCAAAAGATTTCCTATGAAAATCACAAATTTGATTTGATAACTTACAAGAAAATAAATGAATAAAATAAAAAAGGCCAGTTGCATAAGCTCAGCCTTTATGTTAAGACTAAAAGACTCTTGAAACAAAAAATAAAATAAATAAAATGACATTATTGACTTTTGAGACTAGTCTAAAAAAATCAGATTTGCCAGCAGTCTGAATACAGCCTTAGAGATGCAATGCACCACAAGTAACAGGTATTATGTAATCAGATGTGGCACTAATGTTATAATAAAAGATGTACCATAAACAGAGGGGGGTAGTAACAAATTACATTTACTTGAGTAAAATGTTTGGATATCTTTTACTTTTAAAGTACATTTAAATAAATATTTTTATAAAAAAACAAAAACAAAAAACTTTTCTTTAGTTACTGTAAAAATATGAGATTTTTATTATTATTCTTTGAAAATCTAACTAGTTATTTAAATTTCTATTTATTTATAAAGCACAGTTAAACACAACCAATGTTGACCAATGTGCTGCATGGAATAGATCAACGGTAATGAAATTAAAAATAAAACATGATTACAAAAAAAAAAAGCAACAAAACATAAAGGAAAGCATACATGTAAAATGGAGCGTTGCGAATCATGGAAGTAAGCCAGTTCAAATAGAAATTATTTTTAATCTAGATTTAAAAATAGATAGTGTTGGAGCAGTTCTAATTGTCACAGGAAGGCTGTGCCATAATTTTGGAGCAGCAATGGCAAAGGGTCTATCCCCTAGATTTTAGTCTACTTTGGGGAACCACCAAGAGCCTTAAGTTGGCTGACCTACTGTAAGTCAGAGAGATATGAGCGTGCTAAACCATGTAACAACTTAAAAACTAAAGAGATAATTTTCAAATTAAACCTGTATCGGACAGGTATGTAAAGACTGGAGAACAGGGGTTAATATCCCCACACACCCATAAGGAACCTACTACTACTGATGATGCATCGACCACCTGCCCCTGCTACATGAGTGTTACGAACCGTACACTGTTTGTGCGTGTATGTTCTTTCTGTCTCTCTCTCTCTTTCTCTCTGACCTGTCATTCTCACAGGTACCGCCTACATTCGGAGCACTATTGGCTGACAGGACTGCCAATCATAATCAACCCTGTGATGTCTCGTATTCTCTCTGCCAATCACGATCGGCGCAGAGACCTTTAAATCTGAAGCGACAACGGAAAGAGATCAGCTGTTGTTGTTTGACGTGTTATCTGTTTGGTGGTGTCTTTATGGGGTTTTTTTTTTGTATTTAGCTGATACTAATGCCGACTTTGAGTAGATCTGTTTGAACTGTCTGTTGTTAAATTTTCGTTTTATAATATCTGAGTTCACGACGTATGTCGTGTGTTTTGCACATTTCTAGCCCGCTAATGCTCCATTCAAAACTTGCAATGACTAGCAGACAAGGCAGACCTGGAACAGCATAGTAAGTCGCGTGACCTTGCCCGCAGGATTATATGTATAGACACAGTAGTTAGCGAAGTGCGCTAATTTGTATTTTTTTGTTTTTTTGTTCGAGTAAGTTCAGGGCGCATTTGCGCTAAACTTTTTTTTATGTCATATTGTTATTTTCTTATTTAGAGGATTGGGAGGAGATTATGGGAATGTTTTTATTTATTTATTTATTTGATTTAGTAGCGCAACTTTCAGTTCCCTCTCCTATTTGTCTCGGTTTTTCAAAATTGTTGTTGTTGTTTTATTATTATTATTATTATTATTATTATTATTATTATTATTATTATTATTATTATTATTTGTACATATTATAAATGTATGGTTTCTGGGAGCAATAAATATTTTGCGGTGGTAACTTGTTTTGTCTTTCTCTTGCCACCTTTATCGTTAGTATATTCTTTTGGTCATCTCAATGTTACTCCTTTTAATTTCCTAGACTCCCATCAAGGGTCGTAACAATGAGATTTTATTATAAATGACAGGTGAGGTGATGTTCATGTGACCATCACACATGGAAGTGTAGTGTGAAAGCTGAGCCAAGTACAGTAGTTTGCAATTTAGGGTTTTGCTTCTTATCAGTCAGATAAAAAGTATCTAGTACCTAGCTACTTGATTAGTTATTTTTCATCTTTTAAGATTCACTTTTTTTGATTACTTATTTCCTTGTATTTTTACTTGAGTACAGAATTGGAATACTCTACCCACCTCTGACCATAAATATAATATATTTATATAAAACCCCTGAAATGTATAAAAGATAACTAAGATACTATTTTAAATGTGAAAATGTGCTCATACTAATAATTCATTTATTTTCTTTCTGCTTAGTCCCTTTATTCATCAGGGGTCACCACAGCGGAATGAACCGCCAACTTATCCATCATATGTTTTACACAGCGGATGCTGTGTCGCCCCAATATTAATAATAATAATGTAAAAAAATATCATTACAGTAAGATCAGTGCTAGTTAAAAAAAAACGTTACATCTAGTTCTGTCTGATTTTCTGGTATGGCAGGAGGAGAAGAAAAAGAGATGAATCCATCCTTAAAAAGAGAGCAGATGTACACTGACCATTAACAACAGTGATTCAGTGTTCCCTCTGGCCTTTTTGAAAGCTGGTCTTCACTTTGGCACAGCTGGGCTTGGTACATTGCTAAAGATCGTTTAGCAAACCCTGAAAGATCCAGGGCAGCCTGCACACCCCTCTGTAATTATCATCCCATATGTGGCAGCCTGTGGTGGATCGGCACCAGATAAAGGCCTGGTGAGATCATTCCACACCTGCACATCACCTTTCGGCCTATTGAAGCTCCAGTCAGTCTGGCTTTGATTTTCAAGAGGAAGAAAAAAAAAAAATTATGGCTAGAGATGCTTCTCATTTACGGAAGCAGTGAGATATCCGTCAGGGTTCAGAGAAAGGTGACTTTAGTGTGTGCGATAAGGTCAGTTGAACTGAGCTGAATTGAATTTGCTGGACCGTTTGTTTTACATGTTTCTGATATATTAGCCCTGCGATGTTATCGCATCAGGTGCTATCTTGAAACAGAATTGGTGTTATATTTCAGATTAAATGGTTCTTATTATGCAAGATTCAGTTTAGCATGCTGTTTGAATACTAATGCGTGTTCACAGTGTGTGAACAACCAGTCTATAATGCTAAAAATGTACACACTGCTTTTTATATAATCAAAATATTATATTTTATATAATAAAAAAAACTATATATATATATATATATATATAATTTTTTTTTTTTTTTTTTTTTTCCTACTCTGAAATCCCAAGGCAGAGGACTGATGACAATCTGCCTTATTGGCATAGGTCAGTATTTATCACTAAATTGAAGTAAGACATTTATTGTTCAACTATTCATGAAATTCAGTCTAGAGAAATTTGAGCATTAGGTATTATATTATGCTGCTATAATTGTAAGGGTTTTGATGTGTTTTTGCCCAGCAAAGGTTACAGAATGCTTCTTTTTTTTTCATTATATTGGCAGATACCAATAGTTAGTATTCATTTTTTCAAAAAGGGAAACCAAAACCAGACTTTAGGTGGAAAAAAATATTTGTGTATTTGATAGCCCAATGCTCAGACAAGACAATGTAAAATAAGAACAGCTTTCTATCTGTGCCACCTTGATTTTTTTTAGCTTGTTTGCTAAACTGAACATCCAATCAGAGTGCTTTCACTCACTGACGTCCTGAGACCGATTTATAATGCTGAATTGGACATACTTCCACTGATGTAAGCCTGACCTGGGGTAATGTGTGGAACACACTGCAAAAACTAGCCCGGCAGAGATTCACAGGTGGCCCAGCTTCGGGGGGTGTGTGACTTGGTGTGTCACAACACTAAGTATCCAGGCTAGACCCAAATCTGGCTGGTTTTCATCTCAAAACACCTGCGAATCTGAAATGGAATATTTAAAAAGCTGCAAAACTCTCTTGCCCTGCACAGTGATCTTGTTATTGCCGTTTTGCGGTGTAAATTGAATGCAGCTTAAGCTGAGTGATGGACCACAGCGAGACAAATCTCTCCACCTCTAAAAGTGCTGACTTTCTGGCAAAGTGTTAAAAAAAGAAGGGGAAAAAAAGCTGGGGAGCAAAAGAAAGGATGGAGGGGGAGAATCAGTAATGGATTCTTAAAGTGGAGAGCCTTTACAGTGACAGCATGCAAATGAATGGTGAAGAAATAATCCACAAGGTGTTATTGAGCTCCAGGCTGAGAGAAAGTAAGTAATAAGAGAGGTTCTCTCTTTCCGAATTCACTGCTGAGCCTCAGTAATGTGGGCCTGGTAATTAGATATTGATTCCCTTTGCCGATGAGTATTCTGAAATGTTGTCGTCTACCCTGATAGCTGGAATACATAAAAGTCTGAACACATCTTGTTAATGACCCCAGCACAACGTAATCATAGTTGTGTGAGCTCTGTGTGCAGTCTTCGATAAATAATTATTGAACTTACGTGGGGTGGGGGGGGGGGCAATTGGTGACTTGTAACCTTTTCTGAAAGAAAGATCCATAATTCAGATGGCTGCCAATGAGAGGAGACATTAATGTATCATCTGAGAGCTTCATTATTTTGGACAGGCCTGGCTGTGGGAATTATCTACGCAAAAAAAAAAAAAAAAAGAGTATTTGAATTGGAGCAAGGGATTTCGCTTTTGAGAGAGTGTGGCATCTTTGGCTGAGTTCTGACTTGTTCAAATGACACATCTGTGAGGTTTGATGTTATAGCTTATGAGTCAAATTTCATAGATGAGATTTTTTTAATACCCTATAGTATAGTCTTCCTTCCTTCCTTTTTTTCTGTGGAATGTTTAATGTTTAAACTGATAAACTGTGTGATTTCTTACACAAGGTATATATTCATTTTCCATAAAAGTATATCAAGCTATGATTGGTTAAGAGGTGTAAAAGATCCATTGATGTTTGGCAAATCAAATCCTGCTATGAAACATTTGGTGAGGCACATAATTTTGTGCTATGATTGAATATAACATACACATGTATATGAAATTCAAAAGGTGCAGCAAAGGAGAAAATTATTATTAAATAACCTTCATGAGCTCACTGGTTCATATAATCTCATGAAATGATAAAGTAAACAAATTTGATGTTCTGCACATTATGGAGAGGCTCTGCTTCAGCTTCTCTCCTAGACCAAAGCATTGATAATAAAAAGAAATGAGGCAAGCTTTTATTTACTTTCATTTACTGTAAATACACATCCCAAAATCACATATATTGTCTAGTCAGTAACTTCATAAGACAAAATATGACTTCATAAAGTTTATATTACTTGATTTAAGTTAATTGTTTATTGATTTTGGAGCTTTGGAAACAGCCCTGTTTATTTGAATTTACTATTAACATTATTAATCTTTTGTTATTTTCTTTCTTATTGTCAATAAATAAGCAAGCAAACAAATAAATAAACTGATAATAATAATTATAATAATAATAATAATGTCGATACAGTGGCTTAGTGGTCAGCACTGTCGCCTCAAGAAGGTTGCTGGTTCGAGTCCCGGCTGGGTCAGTTGGCATTTCTGTGTGGAGTTTGCATGTTCTCCCCGTGTTTGTGTGGGTTTCCTCCGGGTGCTCCGTTTTCCCTCACAGTCCAAAGACATGAGGTATAGGTGAATTGAATAAACTAAATTGGCCATAGTGTATGTGTGTGAATGAGTGTGTATGGATGTTTCCCAGTACTGGGTCGCTGCTGGAAGGGTATCCGCTGTGTAAAATATATGCTGGAAAAGTTGGCGGTTCATTCCGCTGTGGCGACCCCTGATTAATAAAGGGACTAAGCCAAAGGAAAGTGAATTAATGAATAATAATAATAATAATTTATTATAAAATTATTAATATTATTATTATTATTATAAATCATTCTCTGGCTTTTGTCCACCAGCACTTGTAAACTCTACAGACTGAGTTAAATCTGGTAAGATGTTTGGCCTAGTTTGGGGAAAAACACAAAATGTGAAACACAGATCTCCCTAAACAGCTCAGAACCCCGCAGAGGCCAATTTCAAGAGAAGCAACAAAGATTAAGATTTATGTTTTTGGTTGAGGGAATGAAAAGAAGTGTAGAAGGCTCTAACAAGAGTCTCAATTGGTTCTCTGAACAGTGCAGTGTTCACATCTGAATGAAGCCCCAAGTGTCCTTGGGCATAACATTTGAGCAACTACAAATTGCAGCAAGACAGCCAATAGGAAACAAAAAGGTAATACATGTGAATGTGGTTACAGGTCTAAAAAAGCATTTCTCCAAAAAATGTTGAATATTTGCATTTATGAGGGTAATAAGCTCAAGGACATAAATATAAAGGTCCTATACTGTTGGTAGTCATAATGAATCAATATCCTTCAGTCGGACTATACTTCAGCAGTCCCCCAGCAACACTGACAGATCTCACAAATAAAATGAACCAGACAAGCAAGGGCTTTTGCATATGCTGATTTAAATAGCCCTAGAGTCAGCAGCATGTCTGTCCCAATGGTCCTCTTCTTTAGGACTGGAATGAGGCTAGATGGTCTGGAAAGGCAATGAAGACTGTAGTAATACTTACAACAGTGTAGCCCACACCTTCATGTATATCTTTGTGAAGCAATAAAATATATCATGTTGTTTTCTAGATGTTTTTTTTTTTATTTATCTGAAAGTTGGTCCTACCAAACAGATTTACCACTCTCGTATGTTAGTTATGTATGCAGGTTTAAAATAACTCTTATGTCCAGTGTTGTGATCATATTTGTTATTGTTTATTTATGTAGCACTGTGGTCTGCTTGGACACAACACGTCGTTCCACTGTATGTCTTCATATGCAGCAGGATGGCAATAAAGCTCAACTTGATTTGACTTAACTTAAATATTTCAATTCATAATTCAGAAATCAAACTAATTCCTCTACTGGCCTGACATATCTGGACACTACATGCCTAAGTGTGTCAATTTATTTGATGAACAAAGAGTTATATAACCATAAGTTTTAGTAGTGAGTAATTAATTAATTTATTTATTTATGTATTTATTAATTTATTAATTTATTTATTTATGTATTTATTTATTTATCATTCTTATTAACCAATACTTATTTATAATTATTTGATGATTCAGACTGATAATTGAATGATAAGTCAGCACCTCTTTCTGAAGGTTAACCTATGTGATTTAGTAGATACCAGTAGATGGCAAGTATGTGAATCATTCAATGTTGTTTAACACTTTGTGTAAAACATACTAAATACTCTGGCAGATTAACAAACGCTTTAAAAGGACAGTTCACTCAAAAATAAAAATAACCTTAAAAAAATTTTTTAATTATCATCATTTACTCTCCTCATGTGGTTTTAAACTTTTATGAATTTCTTTCTTCTGTTGAACACACGATAATATGTTTTGAAGAATGCTGGTAGCTGGGACCTATCAACATCCATAATAGAAACAAAATAATACTTTGGAAGTCAAAGGGTACCAGAAACCAGAATTTTTCCAAAATATCTTAATTTGTGTTCAACAGAAGAAGGAAACTTGAATAGGTTTTGAACAAGTGAAGGGTGAGTATGACAGAATTTTCATGTTTGGGTGAACTCATTCATTCATTCATTCATTTTCCTTCGGCTTAGTCCCTTATTTATTAGGGGTCACCACAGCAAATATAATATAGTGCATATCTTTGGACTGTAGGGGAAACCGGAGCACCAGGAGGAAAAACCATTCGAACAGAGGGAGAACATGCAAGCTCCACACAGAAACTGTCCACTGTCCCAGCCAGGACTTGAGTGTGAGGTGACAGTGCTAATCACTGAGCCACCGTGCCATTTTTTGGGTGAACTATCCCTTTAAATACTTGTTTTTTAATTATAAAGATGTAATATAAAAAAATGTGTCTTTTAAACAAGAAATAATATATATGCTTCAACCTGTAACACTTTGGCTTGAAAAGGGTTGGCTTGAGAGCAATTTCTTTGGAACCATTCAGACTTCTTGATAAGTTCTGAAAGATTATTATTATTATTTTTTTTTTTTTTTGGTGCATGCCCCTGATCTCAAACTTCCAGGGATTTTTTTTTTACACACACGCACACACACACACACACGCATGCACGCGCGCACGCACACACACACACATATATGTTTTTTGTGAAAAGTGGGTACATTACATAGGTTTCCATTGATTTTATACAGTACAAACCTTATTTTGTATTGGCCTAACCCAACCCTACCCCTAAACCCAACCATCACAGGAAACAGTGTACAACTTTACTTTCTGAAATAAACTCATTCTGTGTGATTTATAAGCTTTTTGAGAAATGAGGACGTCAGGAATGTCCTCGTATTTCTTCTCATTTTTGTAATACCTGTGTCATATATGTCATTATACAGATTTGTGTCCTGACATGTCACAAAAACCCGTACACACACACACACACACACACACACACACACACACACATACTTATGCAAGTAATTATAGTCTACACTGTTTCACAGTCAACATGTAACTTTCAGCCTTGACTAAATCAAAGAAAATTACTCACTGATTTTTTGTATAAAGATTGCAATGTAAAAGAAAGAGTGTGGGAGGCAGTTTCTCCTGGTGATTATATGGATGGTAAGTTTTAATTGAAAATAACTGAGCAAAATATATCTTTACATTTTCATCTTCATCAATTACAGAATTATCCATGATTGTGTTTATTGTGCATCTATGAAAGACTGCATTACTTATGCACCAAGAGAATCTCTATTCATGAAAATACTTTTTTGCAGTATAATTTTTGGGTTTAAAATCAAAATAACGTAGAACTACTTGTTTTTTTTTGTTGTATACAGCGGTGGATCAGTTGAATCTGTTGAATCAAAACATGATTTGTGCGAAATGCTGCATATGCCGCTTTTGCACTATACATTCTGCAAACCGATCCTCTGTGGAGTGTGTGTAAATGATTCAGGCTTGATGATGGAAGAATGTGCTTGCTGTTAGTTATTCATTGTTGTTGTATTTTTCTATTCTTATTATTTTATTGATTTATTTTTTTCTCTATTTGGTCTTCAGTATCACATCATCTGATCATGATTTATGTATTGTTTGATTGTGTACATAGCTCTGCAGGTTTGTTCAGTTAAAGTCTCAGGAAAAAAAGGCAGTGATTCTAAGCTTGCTTGCAGTGCAATGGGAGATTCACTGCTTTCATTAAAATTCATACACAACTGTCCAATGGAGACTTTGGTGAGTTTAGAGCTCCGCTTAGCTTTCAGACAAACCAATTCAGTTTAACGGTTTATTGCCTGCCTCAGCAGTCCCAAAATGTCTGTTTGGAGACATGTTATACCACAGCAGCATAAGAGCCTCACCTCGTTTCATCTCTTTAGTTTTCTCTATCTCTGAGATAAAACAACCCACTGTTCCACTTTCACCATCTCTCTCTTTCTCGCTGTTGCTCTTTTTCCTTCCTTATTCTGAATCTTCCCACTGTCCTCCTCTGAGTATCAATATTGAATATTTTGTGTGATCCTCTGGCTAGTTCAATATTTCAGTGAGCTCTTTCGGGTCATGCCACCCCTGGGCCCTGCCTCAGCAAATACGATATTGAAGAAGGTACAAATGAAGATGCTGGTGTGTGGACTTTGGTCTGCTGTGTTTGCTCCGGGTTCTCCTGTGGGGGTTCATGAACAGACTTCCTGAGATGAGGAAAAAGACTGGGACACTGTGTAAAGTGTGGTTCCTCTGAAAGGGAACTAGAGGACACACGGATGGAGGACATCCAAAGAGAGAGTCTTCACAGCGAGTACAAATATTCCTCAATGAATTACAGAAAGACAGTTGCTAATAAATCTACTGTACTGTATAAAAGTGAAAATAAGGTACAGATGACTTCTTTTTTTTCACATGATTTCACTTACAGTAATGTGTCATGAAGGAATTTCTATTGACATGCTCTGTTCTTTTTATTTATTTATATATGTTTTTTTAAGATAATACAATGTTGGCTATTGGGATATTTTAAATTGTTTAATGAGAAAGGTTTTAAATTATTTTCTTCCGGATTAAGCTCAGGAGTTGGAATAGGCTACTCCAAAGTCTTCAGTTGTTGTTTTTCTTCAGTCATTCAGAAGTGGACCTGCTGGTGTGCTTTGAATCATTGTCCTGCTGCAGAACCCACATTTTCTTCAGCTTGAGGTTGGGTTAATAATAATAACCTTAATAATAAAAACCTTAATTAAAAAAAATATTAATAATAACTGCATGATGTGCTTAATTGTGTTATCTTTGATTAATATTTAAATTTGTCCGATGATCTGAAACATTAAAGTGTGACAAACATGCAAAAAATAAGAAATCATTAAGGGGCAAACACTTTTTTCCCACCACTGTATAGTATTTATTTATTTAAGTCTGTGTCATAATTGTTAGCATGTAATGTTTTCAGTGTTATAATTTGCTGGCATAATGACCAGTCACTTTGTGCAGGTAATACCTGATTTTTTGCTTCCTGTAATCTGGGTGAGAACTTTAATACAGCTCACATTATGAGGACATTTCAACTGACATTTGCTGTACCAGACATGTTTGTTAATAAACTATTCTGTCTCACACATTGTAGTGCAAGGCACATGCATTATTGATGTTTTAAGGGATCATTCTCATTGAGGCTCTGTAGCTTAATATAGAATGATGGCTTCTCAATTTGCCTTTCAAAGGGTCAGGGTTTGAGGCTTCTTGTGTCGATAAGCCAAGAGGACAATCTTAAATATCATTTAAGCATGCAGAGGTTCTTGAATAGTGCAAACCAAGAAAAACAAAATGCCTTCAGGCTCTTTGAATGCTTGCCATGAGAGTGGTAACATCTAATTTGTATTAAACATATATCATTTAATAGATCTGGCATATGATTTCTCACTTTGTGTCTTTTCTTGTTACTTCTATTCTCTTATTATCACCTTGGATGTAAACGGCACCTTGGGGCAGATTGCACATGATTTCATTGGGGATGTACTTGCGAGATGTAACAAGATTAATGCATCACATTTTTGCCTCATTTGTTTGCCAATATTCCAAGGATACACTTCAGAGCTCCCAGGTTTGTTGCTCTGTGCTTCTAATAGATGCTCTTGGCACTGTAGTTTTGATGTACTACTGTATTTTGTTTACAGAAGGATTGGATCTCTGGCTTTCTCAAGAGGAAGGAGAAGGTGAGGTGAGGGAAAAAGACAAGACAGTCTCACATAAACCAAACCTTTGGAATTAAGATGAATGGTCTTGTTGAAAGCTGCTTAAGATATAAATAATAGAGGGTTTTTCCCCCCACAGGAAAAAGAAATTAACAGAAAAGTCACAATATCTGATAATGCACAGTTTAAGCATTTAAAATGCCATCTTACATAAGTTTGTTTATTGTTGACATGCAAATTCATGTTGACATTATTCACAGTTTATTAAATAGGACAGACTGCTATATTAATGCAGCTTACAGCCACATCTCCACTATCTCCACTAATCACACACATTTGTAATATTTCACCTCCTTGTGGTAGTCATATAGATTTTTCAAATTGATCATGAAGCAACTGTAAGGCTCTATGCTCATTCACCATGGTAAATGAATAATATCATTATGAATACATCCACACAAACCCAATATTTCTCAATATGGCCTTACATCTCAATTTGGATATTTGTTGGAGCTAGTGGAAAGGCAACTTTAGAATCTTGCTCATTGTCTTGCTCATTACTTAATTTTTTGCTTGTTATTTAATACACACATTTTTTATAATTGGCTCTGCTTGTTTTTGGCCTGATTAGCACTGCATTGGACATTTTGAAAATTAACTGCTGCATCTGTGTTTTTTAACCCTTGTGTGGTCTCTATATTATGTTTGTCCTAAGGGACAAAAATGACCCGCCTTCACTAAACCTCTAAAATAAAGCAGCTTGATTTAATTTAAAATAATTCCTCAAATCATTGATGAAATCGTTGACAGCCTTCATGAACATGTACAAATAGATTTTGGGTCAATGCATAGATAACTTGCAAATCTTTTTACTACTATCTGCACTGTTATGGGATTGCATTCTTCCACTAAACATTTTAAAAATTCAATTCACAGTGGGATTACTTTACCCTTTTTTTTTTAGCTTGCACACAGCTAGTGTCAGTAATCTGCTTCATGGTAGTCAAACATGACACTCATCAATCATGAAGAGCTTGACGCTTGTCTTCAGTGAAATGGACATTTTCCTATCCTCTGTGAGAAAGCTGAAATGAACGTATTTTAAAAATTCTCCTCCACCTGTGGAGGAGCACCAGTGTGCTGAGAACGCTGTCAGCATCCTGAGCCAGGCAGGCGTGTGACATCCAGATGATAATGGCTGACGATCATCATAATGCTGTCGAATCCTCATCTCTGTCACTGAGCCGTGCCTGTCTAACATTGCTTCCAGTCACTGTGTCACAGAAAAATATGGCTGAGTATTTTATGAAGATGTATGTATCCTTGTGTCATTTGTATTAATTTTTTGAGGGCTGTATTACTAAAAACAAAATAAAACAAACAAAAACTTTTTACCAATTTCTACAAATACAAATGGGTAGCAAATAATAACCAAATGGACTTTAGTATTTTTGGGTAATTCCAATAAAAATAAACACTTTTATACAGTACATTCTCAACTGTGAACTAGCAACACTCAGAAATGTTAAAGTTAGTTGTGAAGGAATCATGTAATACATTTTACCTTGATCATACATTTATATCTTCAACTGTACCACTATCCAAAACTCTGAATATGAACTAAAAGAAAACATAATAAAATGCTACAAACCGATTGAATGAATGAATGAATGAATGAATGAATGAATGAATGAATGAATGAATGAATAGAGATAAGGGGTGGCGCAGTGGGTAGCGCTGTCGCCTCACAGCAAGAAGTTCGCTGGGTCAGCTGGCATTTCTGTGTGGAGTTTGCATGTTCTCCTAGTGTTGACGTGGGTTTCCTCCGGGTGCTCCGGTTTCCCCCACAAGTCCAAAGACATGAGCTATAGGTGAATTGGGTAGGCTAAATTGTCCGTAGTGTATGTGTGTGAATGGAGTGTATGGGTGTTTCCCAGTGATGGGTTGCAGCTGGAATGCGGCTGCTATGGCAACCCCAGATTAATAAAGTGACTAAGCCGAAAAGAAAATGAATGAATGAATATATATACATTTGGCTAATCAAATAAGCTCTCATCATGTTCTCATCCTGATCCAAAGAATCTTTCAAGAATCTTTTATTCTGTATTACATTAGAACAGGGTAACATAATTAAAGTATATTAGCATTATTCTTTAATATTAATACAGGGGGCCAATTTTATGGTTTTAGGCCAAAGTATTCAGAAGTTGTAAACATACAATATGTTGCCAAATGTTTTTGGACACCCCTATATGCCTCACTATGCAGACTGCTTCTACAAATATGTGTGAAAGCATGGGTCTCTCCCAGGAGCACACTGAATTCACCTGTGCAATAAGTCCATTCATAAACTTTTCTTACTACTAAATATTCCATGATCAATTAAGCAGAACAGAAATGCATCCACTGTGTGGTAGGCCACGTAAAATCAAAGAGCAGGGTCAGTGAAAACAAAAGCTCAAGAGCCAATAGCTACAGACATCCAAACATTGTGGGGTCTTCAGATTAGCTGGAGAACAGTGTGTTGAGAGCTTCATGGAGCTTCACTCTAGACCAGTGGAGACATGTTCTCTCGAGTGACGAATCATACTTCTCTGTCTGGCAATCTGATTGGTGAGTCTGACTGAATCTGTTGAAAAGTGTAAAGTTTGATGGGAACAGGGATTATGGTGTGGGGTTGTTTTTTAGGGGTTGGGCTTGGACTCTTAATGATCAAGCATACCAGACATTTTGGTCCCAACTTTGTGGGAACAGTTTGGAAATGACCCCTTTCTTTTCCAACATGATTGCATGAGTACACAAAGCAAGGTCCATAAAGACATAGATGAGAGAATCTGGTTCAGAGGAACTTGAGTGACCTACACAGAGTCCTGACCTCAACTCGATTGAACACATTTGGGGTGAATTAAAGTAGAGACTGTGAACCAGGCCTTCTTGTCTTACATCAAAGCCTGAGTAAACAAATCTGCTTGTAGAAGAATGGTCAAAAATTAAATTTTTTGAGAATTCTCAACAAAAACCTCCTGTGGAAAGCCTTTCCAGAAGAATTAAAACAGTGTATGCATAATCACTACAGACTACTAGTCTATATACTACTACATTTTACTAGACTGAATTTAATTTAATTCCTACAGCTATAATACACAGTACACTGCTTTTAGCTGGTCTATTGCACAGTCTATTTTAGTTCCTCAAAATAGCAATGTGCCAACAATGCGACTTAACACACCTCTTTTCTAGACCGACACACCCATGAGTCCACAAAGTGGCCATTTGCTATTTAAACAGCATGGCGCAAAGCGGGGAAATTACTGTTGCGCTGGTCTGAAAATCGCGTATTGTACAGTAGGATGTACAGTAATACGCAAATATCTTTACAAATGAAAAAGAATTAAAGGATTAAAATATTACAAAAATTATTACTTTCTACATAAATATAAAAACCACTACCTCCATGCCTTCTTCATCTCGGGGGGCTTTTTTCAGTTTATTCATGACAATTTGTATAATGTTATTATTATTAGTAGTATTATTTATTATATGCATATTTATATTTGTTTAATTAAAAACAAGCTTAGATTTGTCTACCTGTCAGGTTTTGGACCATATGGGACATAGGACGTGTGTTTGGATATAACTCAGTTTTTTGACCACACTTCGTTATTATTGCACATTTATTTGTTTGCTGGAAATTAGAACTGAATTTAGAAATAGCTTTGAAACAAATCTTTGCGCTTAACAAATTAAATTAAATATATAGGCTAATGGATGTCTTCAGTGGAGTGCATACACCGTTTCCTTATCCAGGAAAGAGAGAAAGAGAGAGAGAAAGTAAAGAGGCCGAATGGAGGAGGCTCCTTATTTATCCTTGTGATGCAGATGGTCTGTTTAACTGTTTTCTCACTAGTGAAGCATTCAGTTTTTCCACTTACAAAGTCCTCCATGTAAATAGCAAATGTGCCATGGCCCACAACTGACTCTTAAAGGGAATGGGAGACTCTGATTGCTTTATTCTCAAAACACACCCATAACTCATTAAGAGAATAAGCACAACCCTGTTAGACCATGTGCCGCGGCGTAAACCTTATTTTTCAGTCCTTAAAATAGCAAAAGTGGATTCGGACATGCCCTTAATGCTTTTGCGCCCTGCACTTTAGACTTTGCGCCTAGATCGTTAAAGTAGAGCCCATTGTCTGTTTTTATTCCTTTTTCTGTCATTTATTTCTTATTTGCTGATTATTTTATTAATTTGATGATGTTAATATATTACATAGGGTATTTTATACACATCTAAAATGCTTTGGCATTCAAGTTTGCTTTGAACTTGA
>CAIGQV010019186.1:18880281-18894736 GCA_903798115.1 Danio jaintianensis | reverse complement strand
ATATATATATATATATAAAGTGTATAAAGACAGATTATTGCATCAAAATAAATAATAAATATAAGAATTCAGCTACAATGCTGAGAAACTACTTTTTTCTGTTTGCTGACAGTTATGTTGGCTTTACAGTGAAAACCAATGGCTGATGTGGCTATTAAAAACAAGGTGGAGAGCTGATGTGATTGGACGTTCATCAAGAGACCATCACTATCGTTATCTACAGCCCAGCAGGCGATCTAGTGTGCACTGAATACAGCTCATCTCACAGAGTCATTCCAACAGAGTGGAGGGCAGCACTTAAACTACTCTTCAGCCAAATAGCCAAACCATTGTGTGAGAGAAAACTACAAAGGTCCTTTCCAATGCTGAAATAGAAACATCAACAAGGTTAGAGGTGTTTCAATTTAAACATACAACCACCACCAATCCGTTGGCAGTTTCTTGCATTTGCTCAACAGTTTTACCAGTAGGATTTTCAAAAGGCACTTGCATATGTGCTGTTATCCTTGTTCTGTGTTTTTCTTACAACACACAGTATATGATAGCTTGATGCACCTTATGATTATTTACAATGCTTTTATGTATCATTAAAGACACAAACTGCATGTTTGTCAATCATGTTAACTAAATGATGAACAATGACTTACATATATCAGTTATAAGCCTAACTTTAGTCACCTTAGTCCTTTTCACAGTAAAATGAAGGAATATGCAGTTACTAGCTGATTTAGTATCACATAAATTTTCTGTTAAATAGGAGACTAAAATGCCTGGATCTATTGGAAGTTTTATTCTGAGTTATGATGTGAAAATGTGGTTGTCATCGCAGCTCTGCCATTTAGAGCAAATGATTGGCTGGCTGAAGGTGATAGTTGCTTTGCTTTCTTATCTCCTGTCTCTAATCTTCATTTTGTAAAGATGTTATATTTTGTTTTAGTGTTTCTTCAAATTTCCTTCAAGAATTTGGCTTATCTAGATACAAAACAAAACAAAAGCAGTACATTATACTTAATCAGATAGAATTGATGTCCAACAGTATTGCACATTTTAATTATGTTCAAAAAACATTTAAAGTGTAACTGTTTTACACATCTCGATATGTTATGAAGCTATTCATATCTTTATTTGCTGAATTTCAAGCACCACACATAAAAGCAAAAAGCTCACCAAAACGATGCTGACAAGTACATCTTAATTTGCATCCAGCATTACAAGTAATTTTCAAAATGCCATTTTCTATCCTGGCAGGTGTCTGAATTAAAATGTCAAAATGTTATCTGCAACTAAAAGTACAGCTTTAGGTTGAGGAAAAAGAACCAGATAATCAGACTAATGCAGTGGCACAGGTCGACAGGCAGAGAGCTGCTTCATAAGAGCTCTCAACAGGAAGCAGAGTAACACAAATCGCAACAATAATTGCACCGAGACTATAAACTGGCACACACCTTCAATATTACTCTCATAAGAATTTAAGAAACTTCTCCAGCCAGGTATCAAGAGCTGCTAAGAAACATTGTCTTTACGTGTCACCTGGGCTTATTTTCATGCCCAATTTCCAGTGAGCGAAAGCTCTAATTTGGTGTAAGATTTTGTGGTCAGCAAAGTTTACATAATAGATGAGGAGCCAAGAACTGTAGCATTAGGCAGGTGGTATATAAACACACAAACAAACACATTTATATCACACCCTGACGTCTTTGTTTTTAGTCCCCTTAATAGCCACTTCACTTATACAGGCCGAAAGCAAGACACTTTCATAAGCTCAAGATCAATGCAGGAAATGTAGGCAATATTGAGAAGTGTCTATAATTCATGCCACTTTGCCTCACTCTGCTTATTCTGCAAAACACAGCAGCTTCTGTATTCGGAATGTGAACTCATGGGCCTCGGATTGTCCTTAACATGCCTCTGTTTATGCAGGTTTATCAAGCTTTATATTGCCTCCCCATTGCACTGGCTTCACAGAATATTTCAAAGTGCCCTTTACACTAACAAAGAGATGGCAAAATTGAATACCATTTTCTGCCTCCCATGGAAATGATGTGTTCTGGATGACTGAAATTCTTGATGTTGTCATTTTTGTTTGGCTTTTACTGTTAGCCAGGTGTGAGTATTCTGAAATGATATTCTGAAAATGCCAGCAGGTGCCAGCAAGCGATTGCATTGCTAAACGAGTCTTTTATTTAACCGATTCATTTGAATCAGTGATTCGTTCAGTAAGATTTGCTACTGAATGCATGGAATCCTGCCGTTCGCGAATGACATAAGATCATCGTATTCAATATTACTGATATATAAAGTTACTCAGCTCATTTAATTTTTGACAAATGTCTAATAATACTGCTAAAACTATTTATTTTATTTTATATAAAATAATAATAATTAAATGGTGGAGCTTCTTGAGTTTGTTCAGTAAGGAGTGTTTTGATTGGTGGATTAAAATGTCACCGCGATTGGCTAAACAGAATATCCTCCAAAAAAAGATGTGTACGAATCTTGTCCTGCTAGGAAGGTCTCAAAAATACCGCACACAAATTCAAAGGACTCCATGCTCGTGTGAGCATTTTCAAATGCCCATTCAGTGGTTCATAAATACATCTAACATAATTCATAAATGCATGAGGAAAGTCATCCAAGAACTTCATTCATTCATTCATTCATTTTCTTTTCGGCTTAGTCCCTTTATTAATCTGGGGTCGCCACAGCGGGATGAACCGCCAACTTATCCAGCATATGTTTTACGCAGCGGATGCCCTTCCAGCTGCAACCCATCACTGGGAAACCAAGAACTTCATATATACATAATTGTGTAAACACTTTAAATTTATTTTTGTAAGATGCATATGTGTGCACATTTGGGAAATATTTCTGCTTTTTACTTTTGAATTTATGAATTGTATTGTGAAATTATGAATTTGGAGTTGTGGATTTATGAATTCTATAGTTAATTTATGAATTGGAGTTGTGGATTTATGAATTGTGTTTTGAATTTACGAATTGTGTTGTGCATTTATGAATTTTATGAATGCAAATATATTATTATTGAGACTGATCTGGCTCTATATCAAAAGGGCAGATGGCCAGTTATATAATTTGATGGAGGAATTTTATTCAATACTTTTATGCTTACAGAGTTTCTCTGCACTGTTACATTTACACTGTTTGCAACTACAGTATACATTTAAATGCGTTTTGGCCATTAATTTATACAACAGTGTTTTGAAAACCTAGAAATCAAAACCTTTAAAAACTAGTTTCAAACTATGTATGTAATAGATAATCAATGGCTTGCCATGCATTAAGTTAGGGATAAACTTCATCCAAGAGGTTGTTATCGCAGAATAAATTCTGATGCAAAGCGGGGGCGGTTATATAAGAATGAAGGGCTTTATTCTGCAAAAACAACCATCCTGGATGTACTTTATCCTGCTTAATACATGGGTGCATGCCACAAAACATAAAAATCAGACACAAAACATTGTTCTGAGCCATAAAAGTTTTATTAATTCATTAAATAAATGCAGGTTGGTGCAGTGGCGCAATGGGTAGCGCTGTCGCCTCACAGCAAGAAGGTCGCTGGTTCGAGCCTCGGCTGGGTCAGTTGGCATTTCTGTGTGGAGTTTGCATGTTCTCCCCGTGTTGGTGTGGGTTTCCTCCGGGTGCTCCGGTTTCCCCCACAAGTCCAAAGACATGAGCTATAGGTGAATTGGGTAAGCTAAATTGTCCGTAGTTATGTTTCTCAGTGATGGGTTGCAGCTGGAAAGGCATCCGCTGCATAAAACATATGCTGGATAAGTTGGCGGTTCATTCCGCTGTGGCTACCCCAGATTAATAAAGGGACTAAGCTGAAAAGAAAATGAATGAATGAATAAATGAATAAATAAATGCAAAGCTGACAGAAATAAAAGCAGATGATGGAGTATACACTAACTTGTGCATTATTCATACAAGATGGCTAGACTTTTTATACTTGTTTGAGTATATTTTTTAATCTCCTTTTACTTGTACAAATTGAGATAAATAATCCACTATGTTACAATTAGCTCCCCGTGTTCGCGTGGGTTTCCTCCGGGTGCTCCGGTTTCCCCCACAAGTCCAAAGACATGCGGTATAGGTGAATTGGGTAAGCTAAAAATTGTCCGTAGTGTATGTGTGTGAATGAGTGTGTATGAATGTTTCCCAGTGATGGGTTGCAGCTGGAAGGGCATCCGCTGCGTAAAAACATATGCTGGATAAGTTGGCGGTTCATCCCGCTGTGGCGACCCCAGATTAATAAAGGGACTAAGCTGAAAAGAAAATGAATGAATGAATGTTACAATTAGATCATAGTTTCTCTACAATTTGGATTGACGTTAGAACCAAAGTATGTTGCAGACATTTTATGAAGACCCTACACAAACAGGCATTCAATTTTCCATTTAATAATGGAGAATGATTGTCTTTGAGGAATGTTTACGAGCACACCTGTGCAAAATGAACAAATAAAAAACCAAACAAATACAAGTCATTTACAGAAAGACAGCATTGCAAACAGAATTCCCCTGAATTCCCCAATACAGTATGTTGAAAAATATAGACGTTTCTCCCTGCAGGAAATGTTACTTTGCAATACAAGCCATCTAAATGGTTCTTACCAAGCATATGAAAAAAATAGAGGCACTTCATTTGTAAGATAACTTCATAGCTCCAAGCTCCAGAGCACATTGTTTTGGAAGGAAGACCTTTCTCTAGGAAGAAAACCTTGGAACTCTTTCTTTGTCTTGATGCCAAAAGAACTAAGATTAATGAAACCACATGCACACCTACACACGCTGAGTTTCTACTTTAACCTTCTTGACAGTCCTTTCCAAAACTTCAAAAGCTTCTCTTGCCCTTTGAAGAAAAAAAAAAAATAATAATACAAATCTTGCTGAATGTCATTTTTTTTAAATGAGCTTTGTTCAAAGACATTAGGAGTCTACTCTGCCTCATCTGTGGTGGTGACACGATACTGGGCACTAGCATAAATGTGGCAAGAATTATTTACTGCGCTGAATATTAAGCATTAGGCTTTGCTTCTGAACATATAGCTCAGCAGTTTAGCGGGAGATTTATGCTGAAAGTAATGTAGATGGCTGAGAGTGAGATCAGTATTTCAGCACTGACTCTGTTCCAATGAGCTTCAAACCACCCACACTATATTTACAGCACACTGCTGAGAAAACTGAAAAACATACACACAGAGAGACTCTAGCCTTCACATGGGTTTTATTATGAGAGGGTCACTGGTATTAGTCTCTCTTATAAGACAGACCTTCCTCTTTTGTTCTGATTTATGGAGTTTCTTGTTTATCCCTAAAGTAGTCCATAAAAACGTTGAGTAACACCTTTTTTTCTGACAGTATATGCCCAAAAGTCCCATATAAGTGTCTAAATGGTGTGCTATTCTGTCAGATACATTCATTTGGGGAGCAATTTTGACATTATTTTTTTATTTAGTAGCACACTCAACTTAACGCTTCCAACTAAATTTATGACAATGCTTTTTTATTGGCTTTTATTGCCTTATTTATGTTGTGAACTTACATAGTGTCTCTTAAGGAAAAAAACTAAACTTTTTAAAATTCAACACAATTATCTCAGATTAAATCTACCCAACCTTATAAATCTTCATCTTTGTCACTTGCTTTTTCCCTTAGCTGTATTTTTCCCTAGCAGGCTTCTGTGCCACTAGAAGGTCAGCTGTAGGTGAAATGCCCGCCATTAATTAAATTCCTATCTGCATTACTATGCACCAAATACAGTAACTGCTGTGTATCTATTTACCAAACAACTCTATATTCTGTACCCTCATGTAGGTCATATTTTAAAGATGCTATTAATCTTCTTTTTAATTATGAATATAATGTTGCAGTATAAATCCAGATTAGATGGAAAGATTGATCATCCTTCTTTGGTGCCCTGGCAAAGTGCTTGCCTGTATAATTAAAAGGAGAATATGAGAGAGTAGAATAGGAGGGGACAGGAAAAGTGACATTTCTCTCTCTATCTCACCCACTCATTCTCTTTCTGTATTTAAGGCAGTTGTCTTCCTCAATCTTATCAAGGTTGACAGCCTATGCACAATTGGCCATTGATGATCTCTGAAAGCACACTTCAGTGATCCCAATACAGCAATTAAATTATTATTTTGTCAGCATGTGTACATAAAGTGAATTACACAAATCCTAATCTGAGTACATTTGGAGTAATTTAGAGAAATGCTTTAAACATTTGAACTACCAGAATTCTATTATTACTAGAATTGCAACAGTGGTTGGTGACAACACCATGTTGTCACTTTATAATTACATTTAAACTTATTTTGATATTTAATAAATAAGCTTTGAATGTTTGTTGCCATATTTTAGAATGTCATTACCTCAAAAATACAATACTGTTTTGTAATATAGCCTATTGTTTGCTTCAGAGCCTGTCACGAGACTGAAGACACTCTATCAACCAACCTGATTTCAAGACTGAAACCAGTTTACTCACCAGTGTGGGAGAAGATGCGACAGTGACGGACGATCTGGGCTTTCCTGTCCCCTGGGCATTTCGCTGGTGTGCACAAAAGAGCAGTTTCGTTAAAAGAGCAGATTTCCTAAGAGAGCAACACAGTCAATCAACACGTCTTTTTCAAGATGCTGTTCTGACTGTGCATTTCTGGATGTGGTGGTTCCTATCTCCGGATGATGGGCACAGGTACCGCATCACAGGTCTGGGGGTCCAGCATGTCGATGCGGTGCTCGGGGACAGCTCATGCTCTCACTGTGAGGGCATGGCTGTTGCACAGCTGAGATCGCGGCTTCCAAGCCACCCCTGTTGATCCCCGTGAAAGCGGTTAGCACTTGGGCAGATTTGAGGATCACAGTCAGGGTTTATCCATCGCCTCCGGGCCCGCGGACCCCCCACTCCTCCACAGCGCACCCCATCCAAGCTTCAAGTGGTTGTGTCGGTTCACAACGCCTCTGCTTGATGACACCAGAGATCAGATGGCCATCGCGACATCGGAGGGCGATCTGTCATGCTCAGATGACAGACCGGGCTTGCTACCATCCTACAGGGTGCAATGTGTGGTCACGGTTCTCGAGTGGTCATGGCTGCGCTTCCTGGGCTGCTTCGGCAGTGTGACTGAAGATAGCTTGTCCCCCAGTCTCACCGCCGGACCGACTAGAGGGTGTGGCGTGCAAGCTGATGTAAGATGAATTTTCCAGCTCCCATGCCCTTCTTCCCAGGGGCACACAGCGAGCACACACTGGCATAGAGGGCGTTTTTCTCCTCCCAGTCCTCGTGTGCTTCCGCCTTCACCTCCTTTAATGGCGAGGCGGCCAGTGGGTACGAAGCTATTCCTCAGGTGGTGGGCGCCGCCACCTGAGGGATAAGCTGAGATACCCGTCCAAGACAGGTGGGTTATCTGTGTCTCTCACGGCCAGAGCCCTTACCGCTGCTGGCTATGCCGCTTCTGCCCTGCAACACGGCACCACCTGGCTGTGCTGCACAGGGGCGGTTCTTCCCCAGGCTTATGCGTAAGCACCGCATGGTGGTCGACTATGCTCTCATGACCTTCAAGTCGGCCGCCCATGCCCTGGGGAAGACGATGGCCACACAGTGGTCTGGAAATGCCACTCTTGGCTTACCCTGGCAGATATGTGCCGCACAGACAAAGTACGCTTTCTTGGCTTGCCCATATCCCAGGCAGGCCTACTCGGCGAGACTATCGGGGACTTTACCCAGGAGTCCTCGGTGGTGAGAGATCAGCCGTCCACGATGAAGCAGGTCATCTCTTGGTGGGCTTGGAAAACTGCTCCCCCACCGGACCCGTCCGTACTGGCTGTTCTTTGCCGAGAGTGCCAAAAGAGCTCCGTTCTTCCCGCGGCTCCAAAACGCTCCGCCATTACAGGCCGTTCCACTGGCTAGTGAATGCGCCGAGCCACCCCTGTCTCATGTGAGAAGATTGTTATCCTCCTGGGAAGGATACAATCGAGCCGGTCCCTCCAGCCAGGATGAAGAGTGGATTTACACCCCCACTTCATCGTACCCAGAGAGCAGTGGGTTATACCAATCCTATCTGCGCGTTTTTATCTGTCATCTGTTCAGGATGCCGATCAAGATGCTCATGCAGAAACACATCACCCAGTGCGTCCGTCCATGGGATTGGCTGCAGCAATAGAACTGAAGGACACTCACTCCATGTCTCGCTCTCTCCCTCCTTAAACCATGTTTCTTACGGTGTGTGAAGCATGGCAGTAAACGGTTCTCCCCTTCGGGCTCTCCCGGTTTCCATGCGTGGAGGATGCCCTGTGGCTCTTCGGCGCATGAGCATCAGCATTTTTTGACTGATCATTGATTGCTTTACTCTTTTTCAGGTCTTTGAACTAGTCAATTATGCACAGGGACCTAGTGCTCCAGCACCTCGGCCTGTTGGGGTTTCGGGTCAACCAGAATGAGTAAGCTCTCCCCGGGCAGAGCTTCTCTTATCTCGGGTTGGAGATTGACTCTGTCTCCATCACGGTGCACTTTACTAAGAGTACGCTGGGCTAGTGCTGCCCTGTCCAATTAATTCAGCAGTTACAGTGGTCTCACTGAAGTTTTTCAGAGTCTCCTGGGGCATATGACATTTGTAGCCGCTATCATGCTGCTCAAATTGTTCATATGAGACCACTTCAGCGCTGGCCCCGGATGGGGATGGCACATGGGGACGCACCGGGTGTCCATCACCATGCTGTGTCGCTGCACCTTCAGTCCCTGGATGGACCTTGCCTTCTACAGGCCTGGGTGGCCTTAGAACAAGTGTTCAGTCATGCAGTCATTCTGACAGATGCTTTCAGTACGGGCTGTCAGGCTGTGTGTATTGAGCATACAGCTGCAGGTTCGTAAACCGGACTTCGGTTGCATTGGCATTTCAATGGTCTGGAGCTGTTGGGAGTGTTTCTCGCTCTCCGCTGGTCCCTACCGGTACGGGAGGGGAAACACGTGTTGGTTAGGATGGCCAGCATGGTTGCGATAGCGTGCTTAAACCGTTTTGTGATGTGCGCTACCGCCGAATGTCTCAGCTCGCTCGCCATCTGCTCCTCCGGAGTCATGCAGATAAATAGCTGCATACCGTTCATATGCCGTATGAGCTCTACCGTGCCAGCTTACACGCTCTCACGACAGTTACGTTCCCGGGAGAATGGAGACGCCACCCCGGCTCAGTCCAGCTGTTATGGGCATGCTTCAGAAAAGCCCAGGTCATCCTGCTGCTTCTCCAGAGCGGCCCTTTGCTAGCTGCTTTCCCTGCTCTGCAAGAAAGTGCTGGCTCTCAGCTGGCCCCGGGTTTATGCAATATGCATTTTTTCCCCAGTGAGCCTGCGCGCACAGACTCTGTGCAAGGTCGGGGAGATGAGGAGCGGGTCTCGCTCGTTGTGCCTCCTTGACCCAACCGGACCCGAGTTTCCAGACTCACACTTGTCGTGATGGCCCTCCCTGATGAATTCCACGGAAGAAGCACTTCCTTTTTCTGAGCATGGTAGCGCGCTAGGAAGGCATAACCTCATCAGCCGGTTCCTCAAGAGGCTCGTGGCGTGAGATGGTTAATTCCATCCCCGCCCCCCTCTCTTGCCTTCTTGGAATCTCTCTAGCCCCGGTCCAGCTTTGTGTCAAGGTTCCTACCACCCCTTTTGATATCAGGTAGTGAACCTGCAAGCGCTGTCTGCGAAGGAGGCAGACCCAGCCCTTTCATTGCTATGTCTGCGCACTGCGCTTAATGTGACACGTAGAGCATACGTCTCTAAGCAGCTCTTTTCTGTTATGATCGGCAGAAAGGAAGTGCTGTATCAAAGCAGAGGTTGATCCACTTTATAGGTTATGCCATCGCCCTCGCTTCATGTGCCAGGGCAAGCTGTGTCCCCAAGGAGAGAGAGCACACTTAAAAGAGCGGTGCCTCCTTTTCAGCGTGAGTATGCAGCTTTTCTTAACAGATTATGTAGAGCTGCGGGTTGGGTGACACCTAACACATTCGCGAGATTTTATAATCCTCAAGTGGAGCTGCTTTCCTTTCCGATGCTGGTTAACTCCAGTCAATCGGGAGGAAATTAAGCTCGGTGTCAAAAACGCTTGCTGCGCCATGCTCCCTAAGCTGGAGATACGTGCACTTTTTCTATTCTGCTAGCAAGTTTTCCGTTTGGCGAACCCTAGAGAATTCCTCCGAGGACCCAAGCACCCGACTCAGCGGAGGAGTCGCTTATCATATGTAGTACTCCCCCTCCATAGGGCTAGTCCATATTTTCTTATTGCCATCAAGTATCTGCTCTTGGGTAGCAGGTGCATCCTCCCCCTTCAGGGACTGGCACGCTTTCCCACGTACTGTCGTATTTCTAAAATCCCTAGTCTATATTAGCTAGGTAAAAGTACATTACGACCCCCGATCTAAATTTTCTAATTATTCCCATGTAATGGTAATTAAAGGGCCTAGGGGATGTTGGAAGGTTGCGCTTTTGGTAATGCTTGTGCGCTCACGGTATGCTTGCCAAACTTCACATCAGGAGCGTGATGGGCTTAGCTGCTGTGGCGATTCCATACACTCTCCCATATGTCTGTTATCAGACACACATTGTAGTTCCCATGAAGGGGAACGTCCTAGTTACATACGTAACCCACGTTCCCCAAATAGTGAACGGAGACGTGTGTCTCCACTGCCACAGCAGCTGAGTCTCCAGCTGTTAGCTGAGTGATTGGCTCTTCAGCAGGCAAAAATTCTAATGCTCACTTCTCAGCTGCCAGCTGATATATCCCACTAATAGCTAATCGCTGACAGCTGTGCAGCTGAGCTCCGCCAATTCATTTGCCATTAATTGGCCTGTTTTCTTACTCTCCAGAGTGATTGGCGTCTGACTTACTCCCATATGTCTGTTTTCAGACACACATCTCCGTTCCCTATTCGGGGAATGTGAGTTACAAACGTGAGTTCTAGTGTGGGCAGCAGAGTGCCGCAGTGGGTAGCGCTGTCGCCTCACAGCAAGAAGCTCGCTGGTTCGATCCTCAGCTGGGTCAGTTGGCATTTCTGTGTGGAGTTTGCATGTTCTCGCCGTGTTTGCGTGGGTTTCCTCCGGGTCCTCCGGTTTCCCCCACAAGTCCAAAGACATGTGCTATAGGTGAATTGGGTACTCTAAATTGCCAGTAGTGTATGAGTGTGAATGGGTGTTTCCCAGTGATGGGTTGCAGCTGGAAGGGCATCCGCTGCGTAAAACATATGCTGGATAAGTTGTCGGATCATTCCGCTGTGGCGACCACTGATTAATAAAGGGACTAAGCCGAAAAGAAAATGAATGAATGAATGAATGAGTGTTAAACAGCCTTAAGGCAAAGTGTATAATTAAAATATACTATACCACTTACAATATACTCTACTGTTCACAAGTTTTTGTGCTAAGTGTGATGCTTTTAATTTAATAAACAAATAAATAAATAAAACAGGGCAGCACAGTGGTGCAGTGGGTAGCGCTTTCGCCTCACAGCAAGAAGGTTGCTGGTTCGAGCCTCGGCTGGGTCAGTTGGCATTTCTGTGTGGAGTCTGCATGTTCTCCCCTTGTTGGTTTCCCCCACAGTCCAAAGACATGTGCTATAGGTGAATTGGCTAAGCTAAATTGTCTGTAGTGTATGTGTGTGAATGGAAGTGCATGGGTGTTTCCCAGCGATGGGTTGCAGCTGGAAGGGCATCCGCTGCGTAAAACATATGTGAAAGGAAAGTGAAAGTGAAAGTGAAAGGAATATTTCCCCCAAAAAATAAACATTCTCCCATCAATTGCTCACCCTTGACATTTTCCAAACCAGTTTGCATATTTTTGTTTTGTTAAATATAAAAGAAGATATTATGGAAAATGTTGAAAGCCTGTAACCATTGACTTATTGCATTGTTTTCCTGGATGTCAACATTCTTCAAAATATCTTCAAAAACTCAAACTGGTTTGGAACAAGTCAAGTGTTTAGTAAATGATGGCAGAATTTTCATTTTTGGGTGAACTATGACTTGAAGTCTCCCTTTCATTCTGAACTTTGCTGGTAAAATAACTAAGACACAGGGGCTCCTTAATTGTCTGAAGTTTATAATGCAGCAATGATGAACTATTCAGGTTTATTAAGTATGTGTGTGTAATGTTGCTGAGAGTGGAAAAGACAAATGCTATTTTACATTTGCACTGGTGGGCAAAGCCTATGTGGTGGCAGGACAGGCTGATGGTTCCCTGCACATCATGTTAGTGTTACATGCCTGTCAGGCTGACCTACTCAAATAGCTGGATACCAGATTTGAGTCACGATGTAGTTATGCCAGGCCACAGACCTTTCTGTCCATGCTACCAAGCAAACAGCCAACATTATTGTTGCTAAGGAGACACACCTGTGGCTGGATGTCTTCGGGATCAAGGAAGGTATTATTACCATCAGGCCTATTAGGTGATGCTGTCACTGTTGTTGTTGATAGGCTTCAGGCAACCAAGAAACAAGCAGAGGCATTCCTGTTAGACATCTCTCACAAAATACAGAAGTCTTCAAACCTTTGAATGGTTGTCGTTATTATTTTTGTGAAGAAAAAAAAAAAGTTTAATTATAGATTTATGGCTAGCAGGGCCTTGATAACTATCCAAACCTTGACAGTTTGAATTCCAGCATAACTTAACATTCATCTTAATAGTGCCCCGGTGCAGCACTTTTCTCATGAATACAAATTGCTAGAAATTCAGGAGACAGTCAAAGGCATATTTTGAAAGAGCTGGGGTCAGTTACTGATGGTCCTATAGAACCAAATATCCTGAGCAGCAGGGTGGTTTATGCCTGGACAAATAAACGTTTAATAGACATTCTGGTTGCAGAGTCTGTGCTGGCGAGATGGGTTTTGCCTCAGGAAAAGGACACAATGGCTGTTGCCAAGGAAACAGAGAATCATAGTATGTCCATCTAACTTTGTGATGTACTTTTTTTCTTTCTTTTTTTCTGCCTATGATGCATTTTGTAAAATGTCATACCTTGTCTTGTGTTCAAACTGTTGTGTGTTGGTTTGTACATACATACATTTATTTTCCTTCGGCTTTGTCTCTTATTTATCAAGGGGTTGCCACAGTGGAATGAACCATCAACTATTACAGCATATGTTTTACATGGTGGATGCCCTTCCAGCCCATACACTATCACATTCACACACACACACACACACACACACACGTCTTTGGACTGTGGGGGAAACCGGAGCACATGGAGGAAACCCACGCAAACACGGGGAGAACATGCAAACTCCACACAGAAATGCCAACTGGCCCATACAGGACTCGAAGCAGCGACCTTCTTTCTGTGAGGTGGCAGTGCTAACCACTGAGACACCATGCCGCCCACATACATACAGTGTCACGTTACTGGGAGGTATTGCAGACAGGACAAGATGAGTAGGATCCATGTGCATTTATTGGGGAGTCATCTTACAAAAACAGGACATCAGGGAAAAACAAAGTAACAAAAATAACAAAATAATAAAACTTGAACTAAGAACGAGGACAAAACATGAGCAAAAACAAACTATACAATACCAACAGAAACAGGACTACAGGGCTAAGAAATCATGAAGACATAAGACGAACGAGCAAAGACAAGACGGGTGCAGGGTATATTTATAGTCCAACAAATCTGTAGTGAACGGGATGCAGCTGCGGAAGTGATCAGTGTAAGTGGAGACCGGGTGTGTGTGACGGAATGCTGGGAAATGTAGTTCGTTAGGATTTGTAGTTCACCAGCGATCTCTGAAGTCCTTGATCGCTGGTGAACATGACATACAGTAAATACAAAACCCCACTTTTACACTTTGTGACAGCTTTCTCTTTAAAATCCAGAACAGTAAAAACAAAAATAAAAATTGCCAGCTGTGCATCTGTGATGCAGATCTCCCAAAGGTGCTCTATTGAAATAAGATCTGGTAACTGTGAAGACCGTTTTAGTATAGTGAACTCATTGTAATGTTAGAAAAAAGCAAAAAAAAAAAAAAGTGAGGTGACTTTAAATTTGTAACATGGTGCGTTATCATGCTAGAAGTAATCATAACAACATAGGCAAACATTGTAGTCATAATGGACATGGTCAGATAAACTGTAGTGTTTAAATTGTTCTCAAAAGGTGCCCAACGTGTGGCAAAAGTAAAAATAAATAAATAAAATTTCCCCACACTACACCATCAGCAGCAGCATGTTGACATAACACAGAATTGATCCATGCATTTATGTTGTTTATGCCTAATTCTGACAATTTCATCCTAATGCTGCAGCAAAAATCACTAGACCTGATAACTCCAGTTTTCTATTGCCTATGTTTAGTGAGGCCGCAACTACTGTCCACTCAACATTAATTCCTTTATTCATTCATTCATCCATTCATTCATTCATTCATTCATTCATTCATTCATTCATTCATTCAT
>CAIGQV010019186.1:18855617-18880271 GCA_903798115.1 Danio jaintianensis | reverse complement strand
CATTCATTCATTCATTCATTCATTCATTCATTCATTCATTCATTCATTCATTCATATTCAGACCATATGCTCTTTAAACCCTACATATGGTTGGGTCAAGTTCAGAGAAGTGTTTTTGTGCTGCAGAAATGCCAGCGCTGTTCTAACAAAGCTCTGTGAGTGTTTTTACACAGATACTATGATACAGATTATCCCCACTGTGCCATTACAAGTTGAAAGTCTTTAGCAGATTATTTGTTGACAGTTGATATCGTCCTGCCCCTCCTCTACTGTGATTGGACGGCTATCTCAAAAGTGACACTGATGGGCACTGCATTTTTCAACTTGCAATGGCTGAAACATGCAGAGCGATCTGCGCTCGCCACAAAACGTCCACTCAACAAATCAATTCAACTCATCTTTATTTCTACAGCAGTTTTTGCAATGTAGATTATGTCAAATCAGCTCAACATACATTGTATGAAAAACAATCCATAATATTTCAAAGTGTGGAACATTCCAGCAATTCAGGCAGGCAAGAGTATAAATGTCACTGTTGAAGTTCAATTTAGTTCAATTCAGTGTAACGCAAATGACACTGCTGAAGGAAGATCCACTGACGAGCAACTCCACCGATGCACAGCTCCAGCATCCATGACATATTCAAAATCACTTAAATCGCCTTTTAATCTCCATTATGTTCAGTTTGAATATCATTCTATTTGCTTAAATAAGTACTATCAGTGGATTGGCTGATATGATATTTGTGTTAGTTGGAAGTTGAACATGTGTAGCTACCTAACAAAGTGGACACTGAATCTGAATCTGAATCTGACTTTGCACACAGTAATAGGGTTATGTGACTTTTTACGTGATAACTTTAGTTTCTTGTTTTAGTTTGTTTATTTGTTTGTTTTAATTCTAACCATGTTTCATTCATTCATTCATTCATTTTCTTTTCGACTTAGTCCCTTTATTAATCTGGGGTTGCCACAGTGGAATGAACCGCCAACTTATCCAGCATATGTTTTACGCAGCGGATGCCCTTCCAGGTGCAACCCATCACTGGGAAACACCCATACACTCCCATTCACACACATACACTACGGACAATTTAGCTTACCCAATTCGTCAAAAACATTTGCTAAAGGTGAATTGAATAAACTAAATTGGCCGTAGTGTATGAGTGTGTGCATGTGAGAGTGTATGGGTGTTTTCCAGTACTAAGCCGAAGAAAAATGAATGAATGAATATTGCTGCACCTGCTCTTTCTCTGTGCAATACTTTTTATTTTTCTCTGTTATTAAATAAATTTTCATAGATGTTTATACCCAGGGCAATAAGACTACTGTCACACCTGCTGCTCGTTCTCCCACTCCCAGTCACCACTCTCAGTCACCATCCACCACGCACCACACCAGTGAACCCTCACCTGAATACTAATCACCATCACCTGCAATCACCACACAGCATATATACTCACTTCACTCATTCAGTCAGCGGCTTGGAATCAGACACGCATGGTCCACTCATCTTCTCTCCTGTCTTCTCCTGCGCTCTTCCATGGATGTCCTCTGCCTGTGAATGCCAATGCACCAATATAAGGGAAGTGTCTTTGCTTATGTGGGCAATAGCCTCTGAACTGAACTGAACTGAAGAACTGTGTGTGTGAGATCGCTCACCTTCCTCAACACCATTCACTTACTTCACCTAACTACTATTGTGCATATCACTTGAATAAACACCCTTGAAGTTTACACTTCCATGTGTGACTGTGACAACTACAGATTACAAAACAGGAAGTATTTGCTGTTGGTTGTGTAAAAAGAGTGCTAGTAATTAGTATTGCATTCTGCCAGGACTAAACCTACACACATTGTTGCTGTTGTTTTTGTATTTGATTGAAGCTTATTTTTTGTTTTCTTGATCCTCCTTCCACCATAAATATTTCCACAACATATTTTCAGTTTCTATGACAAGGCAAATTGCCACATTATACCTGCGTGGTCTTATTTGGAGCCTAATTAATAAAAGACAACAGCACTGGTTGTGCAGTTGAAATATTTATATTGCAATTAAAGAGTGCGTCTGTCTGTTTCAGCGTTTGGGTTTGTCCATTTTGAAACAACATATTTGTATTATTATTAATATTAGTAGTAATAGTATTTTTAGTATTATTATATGTGTGTGTGCAACAGGAAGAAATACCTACATTGTTGCTTACCAACATTCCTGAACAGAAAAAATCAATTCATAAGAGTTTTGCTTTGTTTTTTACATGCTAATACATCACATGAATTATATTGTAGCCTGTTGATGTATTTAGCTGACACATAAAGTGATAAAGTTATAGCTAAGAGAGCATCTAGAGGGGGTCATCAAAATAAAGTCTAACCTTGTAAAGTGTCATGAAGTTTTCAGAGTGTGCAGTCAATTTATGCACATATTTCATTGAGATGCACCTAAATTGCTTTTTTCTTTGACTCGTCACCTAATTGGCATGCTACTGCACTGCTTATATGCTTTAATGTGGATCTTTTAATGTTGTTTTTATAATCTTTCAACTGCAACTTTCACACTTTTCCATTTGCAGATTCTATTAAGCAAATGCATTTACAAAAACGAATGCAGTAGGTCAATTTAACATTTAACAAATGCAGGCGGCATAAGACGCAAATATATTATAAACCTAAATCATTTGAAAGCAGAAGTGAACTTTACATTTAAATAAAGAACAACATTTAATGCAGCAGCCGCATCATCATCTGCTAGAGGGAAATGAATGGCCGCCGGGACCAGGCGATGCCCCCCACGTTCAGCTAGTCTGCTGTGCATTATGTATGGGATCTCTAGTATAGAGCCATTACGGCAATCAGAGGATCAGAGCATCAATCTCAGGTGAGCCACAGGGAGTAAATGAACTGTAAAGTGGAGTAGGAAGAGAGAGAGAGCAAGAGAAACCTGAGGGAGAAAGTGAACCTCAGTTTATCATTTAAACTTTGAGTAGTCGCACAGAGCTCTGTATGTATAATTACCCCCAAAGAGATAATCTATTTATCAGCAACTCCATCTATCTATTACTCACTCCCTTTCTATCTTTTGTCTTCATCAAGATATTCATCGTTAAATCCCTTGGGGCACCCAGATCTGGCAACCGAATCAAACCACAAAACGTGTTTGTTATTTATCAAAGCCACCATGTAATTTTCTGGAGCAATTTTCTCTTCCGAGCCTGATGTCACTTTTGACCTAATACAGGGCATAGTAATTGAGAAAAGATTTAGCCGGTAAATATTGTGATTGACTGAGTTAGGGAGGCTTGTATGTTTTCCATTACTCTAGTTTATCCAAAGGGGATGCATTCAAGAGAGGCCTCCCACCACGGATGGCACTAATTAATCTCGCAATTGCATGCTTGCTCATCAGGCCACACTTTTAGCCCTGCCCCAGTCTCATTCATCAAGATGCTCAGCAGCCAGGCCGCTGGAAGCAAACTAAACAAATCTCTCTCTTTAAAAGTCTTCATCACGTGTTTCGGACAGTAAAGATCTGTGTCTGCATGTTTCAACAAATGCCTTTAGGGGCTGTTTACATCTGATCACTTCATGCTACTTTTTCTGATTGGATATCTATCCATTTGTGAAAAAGGCAGTTTTAAATGCCCTCCGAAATGCATTTGAAATGGATATTGCTGATTGCTCAAACCTCTTTAGGAGGTGGTCAGAGACATATTCTAAAAGTCTATATGCATCAGATTGTCAAATCCGCATATGCACATATTTATCCGGTAACACTTTATTTTGAGGAGGTGTTCACAAGGGTCATAAAACCTTTATAATCATGACCTGAAAGTGTCATGTCATGATTATAATGGTTGCATCACCTTTGTGAACACCTCCTTAAAATGTCATAAATGTGAATGAGATTCATTGCATGCCTATGACAACTGTTATTAAGTGCCATTTGCTCAGTTGTCATTTTAAATGTAAAGATGACATTTTTTTTGTTATGACAACTTGACATAAAATAAATACATCACAACCAGTCATTGTTTCTGTCATGGCAACTTGACATTACCAAGTCAACATAACTTGTCATAAATCTGTCATAAACATGATTGTCATTAGGTCATTATAATTGCGTCATGAATAATTCTCTGGTGACTTTTTCAGTGGAACAAACTGTATTTGTCATTGAAATGTCTCAATAAAAGTGTCATTACATTAATATTGAATGGCATTTTAGTTACAAATTCAGCTTATACCACTGTAGTTGGTCAAAAAATGTATATTAATGATGCTGTTATAAAATCTATGACACATTTATAATGGCTTATGTCAAGTTGTCATGACAAAGACAAAAATAGATTGTGATGTATTTGTTTAGGTCATAATTGTTGTAACAAACAATGTCACAGATGCATTTGACATGTCATAACTGAGCAAATGGCATTTAATGACAGTTGGTACAAGCATGCAAAAAATCTCATTTACATTCATGACATGTCATTTCATGATTATAAATGTTTCATGACAGTCTTATGAACACCCCTTCAAATAAAGTGTTACCATTTCACCTCCAAAAATGTAAATAAATAAATATATTTAATGTATGTTATTGGCTATATCACATGGTCGATATAGCTGCACAAATGCAACACCACAGATGATAGTTTGAGGTGTTTGTTTTACTTTATTGTATTGTGTCATTCCATATTTGAGCTGTTATTAACTGTTAAAGGACAATAAAAAAAAAAATAAAATAAAAAAAAACCAGAATTTTAAATTATTATCGAATGGCAGCTTTAGCAACAGAGGTGCATTGCATACCTTTAGTAGCATAATATATACATATATAGTGTTTTGTTTTTTTACAAATGCAAGGTTTTGTTTTTGCACAAATGACTGTACACTTTACACTTCTGAAAAATTATCTTGCAGAGAGAAAATGCATGAAGTTACCAGGTGTAAACAGGCCCTCCTCCATCTATGTGAAGTAATGTATTGAGTAAACAGGAAATCTGGGCTGGTTTAGAGGGTGGTGAAATCTGTTATGCAGAGATAGAGATAGAGAGATGTTATTCTTATGAATATGCTGTAAGCAAGGCCTCGGGCATTGTAAGAAATGTTAGATAGAGATTTTGGTGTTATCCATGTGCAGTCCTCTAGGCTGTTTCATGCTGACAGAAAACTTTAGTGTTATTGCATGGAATTCACTTTATGGGATTTATGAGATTGCTGAATGGGATTTTGAAGACTATGCTAAATTACAAAACAGGGCAAAATAGAAATTAGAGTGATCCACTGACTATATACAATTGAATGAACACAAACACAGAAGCTCATTTTATAATGTTTAATGCATTGCATAAACCAGTGCAAATTAAGCAGCAAACAAGCAAAACTGATGATGGTAATGTCAACACGAGTGAAAAGGGGGTTAAAACATACTATTTTAGGTATTATATGGTGCAAATACCAGGTGACTCCTATTAACCTTAAATCCCATTGCATGATTTATATGCAGTATTCTCCTCAAATTCATTTTTGCATCTGAAAAGAAAACAAATGCAAATGCATAAGCAATAAGGTCAATCATAAAAATGACTGTTTACATATTTCGATTGCTAATGTTTCAGAACTTTTCAGTATTAACACTGGGACTACCAGGATTCTAGAATTCTACCAAGAAACTACAAGAATGGCAATAGCAGTCATTCTGTCTGTTCGCATAAGATGTCATATTGTCATGTCATATTTATATTCTGAACTTCTATTGAGATTTTACAATTAAGATTTGAATGCCTGTCATCATATTTTGAGTGCATTACCCTAAAAGCATAATATTTTTTTTTGTAAAAACTGATTGTCTAGTGCTAACCCACGTGGTAGTTTTCTAATGCCAAATGATGGTTTGTATTGACATTCCCTATATGTGTGTCAAATTATGCAAAATAACATTGATATGCCAACTTATCTAAACAATTAAGATCAGTTCCTATAAAAACAGCTTGTTACACAGTTACATTTCCAAACACACAACCTATGCTGCTTATGCATTTCATAGATCATGGCATTTGGAAAATAAAATAAAGTCATTTTTAAAACGATGGAGATATTACAGTCACCAGCCACATTAGTAGGCTCAGCTCTTCTTTAATCAGAATGTCTAAATCATCCACTTGAATGATTAGCAACTCAACATGACATCGTTACTCAATATGATCTGCTGAAGTTAAAACTAAGCATGGAAATGGGGAAGAAAGAATTTAAATGACTTGGAACTTGACATTTTGGTGTCAGATTAAATTGTTTTGATATATTTACAGTAGAAAAAAAAATCAACATTTCTTGATGGATCATTTCTTAATATTATAATGATTTTTGACATAAAAATAACATTGATATTATTTACAAATCTACAAATATATTATTGGCATTATAATAATATATTGATATTATTTACAAATCTACCCTCTACAAATATACCCTCAGGGGTCATATAAATCTATAAATGTATAAATCCCATGGGTTTAAATCAACTGAGACCATATGCTGCAATGCATTGTAACCATGCAAAACAAAACATCAAAGTAACACCATTCTTTTTCTATGTCAAAATGATCAACTAAAGGCATTCAATACAATAAAATACAAATGATGCCATGAGAGTAGAGGATTCCATTTGAAAATTCTTCTTCCCTAACTTTATATTGTAGATAGGCCTGGCACCTTACAGTTTATGGTACATCAAAGAAAGTCACAATGGGGATAACTGTAGTCTTTAGGGACAGTGTTTAATGTTGGGGCTGCTGGCTGACAGCGGGGTGTGGGTGGAGTAGATGCTGGAACATCAACAGTGTCACTGGGCCTTTTGCCCTCCCAGAGGCCCTGGGGCTTAGAGCTTATTAGAGAGCCTGCTTCAGACAGTCTGATGGGAAGGGGAAAGAATAGGCATGTGTCCTTATTTGACCACTAAGGCTGTTGGGATTCTTAAGAATTGTATACATTTTTGAGAGTTTAACACAGTTTTTTCAGTAAGAAAAATCTATCATAATTTTAGATGATTAAAGTGTAATGACATTGGTAACATTGTATTTAGTGGGGGGAGGGGGAGGCAATACACCTGCCGAATGTATGAATTTGCTCTGGAAATTCCACAAACACAAGATCTCCAAGAAAAAAAATAAATAATAATAATCAATTAATTAAAAAAATATATGAATGATGATCAACAGCATTTCTTTTTGGCCCTATTTTGAGTGTTCTTGCAAGAATCATTCTGTTTGTCAGTACTCCACTTTTGTGATTTTGTATGTTTGTTTGTTTGATCGTTTGTTTATATTTATGTATACACTTTAAAAAAGTCATTAATTTACAGGTGCCTATAGCTTGAAATTTATGGGTATTTTCTGTTAATGTATACTTTCAAAATACATTATTGGACTTTGACCTCTGTTCTAACAACTTATTTAAATTGAACAAACTGACTTGTATTAACTTTTTTTGTAGCTTGAAACACTATGTTGTATAATAAATAGCAAAAAAAGTAAAGCAACATAAAAGTGATCAGATAATGCACGACCAACCAGGACAATATATTGTTTCAAACTACTAAATATGCCAATAATGTCACTTTGTTTAACATTTTAGCATCAAATGTTGTCAAAGCAAAACAAGCCTTATAATGCATTAAAAAAGCATAAACACAACAACCATTAATCATTACAAATGAACAAAGGTTCGTGTTTATAACGTTTATAATTTATTTTATACATTTTAATTATTTCTTTATCATTTATATTTTGTGCTACTGTATTATCACTTTACTGAACGAAAAGCATGCAGATTTACATGTGTAACGAAACCCATGGTGTGCTTTTAAGGTTTGATTTGCTCATTTAAAATTGATTCAAAGGCGCACAGGTCTTCATATTGATGACATAAATCTCTAGCACATTGAAATGCCATTAATATTTCAGAATGCAGGACATTTTCAGTACCTCACCAGAGATGGCAATGACACTTAATTACGTTTGTGGTGGTCAATCCACCTGTACTGCACTCAGCAAGTTTTTCATCGTTTTTCTGAATGCATCACTCAGGAGCAAATCTGTTCTTCTCACACAGCAAATGACGCCATGGCACAATGTATTTTTCATCTCCATCAATCATGCAACCAAATGCTTTTCATTCCTGTTACATGCAAATCTCTTTTTATTTATCAGGCTAATTTGCATGCCAAATCTGTATATATTACTATACATCATCAGCAGTTATGAAAGGACAATAATTAGCAATGCTAAGAAGTGGGTAATTACCACCGCAGTCACAGGATTGTTCTAAATTAACTCTTGTCTGCAGAGGTTCATGTGCTGAATTAAGAGTTTTGTAAAATTCTTGTGGGATGACGAGATTGCTTACCTTGACAAATAGATGCTGGGAATTGTGCGCCGTGTTCTCTCTCAGCATGCAATTATGGCAAATTCACAAAAATGACTATAACACAAAGTGCTTGGAACGTGAATTACCCTTCATTGCTCCTGTTGTGACAAAGGCATAGTGTGAGAATGTAGATCAAAATATGCTCAAAATTTGTTGTATATAAATTGACCTTTGTATGAGAATCTGGCTGTAAGCTGATACAACAATACTGCAATTGTTTTAATAATATATTCCAGTTATTGCCTCATGTTTTCTCTAGAGAGAGGACAGAGGAGGAAAGAGAGAAACACAAGTTACTCCTTTATTCAATTAGGTCTTATCATCAAATAGCAGGACCAACAGAAATGGAAAGTGAATATGTACAATTAAATCACAATGCCCACAAACTCAAGGCAAGAGTAATTTAGCACTCTTTGCTGTGCAAATGGATCTACATGGTACTTAAGCTTGGTCTCCTTAGAAAAATGCTCTTTCCAAAAATGAATTTTTGTTTATTTCGATGGCAAAGACATATACAATTTTTACAACAACAATCCCAAACGTATAACCTGCGAGGAAAGCCTTTTAGTTGTTGCTGTTTATTTACACATCATGCATGTTGGTTTTCTCAACCTATGGAGTCACAACTGGGAAAATCCGCTTTTTCTGCGGAAATTCCACTTTTTAAACTGCAAAAACTTTCTATCCAGTAAAGAGTTACAATTAGTTTTCAAGCCAAAAAAAGTCATATTGATCTTATAAGAGCTGAATGTGCAAGATTATTATGATTGTTTTAAAATTGTATCTTTTTTTTCCAAAGACATAATTCAAAATTAATATGCATGCATGTGTGATCCTGATTTAATTCATGCAATAATCTTTTTTTTTTTTAATTTAAATTCCTTTGGCTCATTTAAGACAGAAAATATAATACAAAAACAAATTTTAATGAAGAGGCATTCTCATGCTTAGTAAATATATTTTTGAGACATTTCCACAGAAAATAATAAAATAAAACAAAAAAAAGTAAATCAAACTGTTTAAAAAACAATTAGCAATTAGCAAGAATTGTGACATAGTTAGATTTAAAAACACTGCTTGGAATAAGTGTTATAATACCTATTTTAAGACTTGTTTTTCTTTACTAAAGCCTAAGTTACTAAAGCTCTCCTCCCCCTTTTGCTAAGTATAATTAACTTACTGCAACAGCAGATAGTTTGACTTGAAGAGTTTAAATGCAAAAAAACTCTAAATGACATTTGATATTTTCTTCTAAAATTTGCATGTGTAGGCTCAGTAATTTTACTTTTATAGTGACAAATAAGTTATTTTCATTACCTTTAAAGTGAAATAACTGAACATAAACATAGGAGGCTGACAAAAAGCTCATTTTACGAGAAAATTTTAGATGGTATTTACAGGTTTTTTCATCTAAACTTTTCACTTGTTTCTAAGGTGTATCCTCTTATATCATTCATTTATTTATTGCATTTAGATGGTTATTTTTTGCAGTGCAATGTGATATAAGGACTATTATGATATGTAGTAGAACCTTTTGGTGCCAATGGTGCTGTAAGCTTGTGTTCCTTGAAGACACACATGTCTTTGAAGGCCATACAGAAGTCACTGGACAGTCTTTTCTCTTATAACCCAACTCATGTGTATTTAGCAGAAGAACCAGACTATCTGTCTCCTATAGAAAATTTAATAATGATTTCATCCACTTTGTCTCTGTCTTGAGGGACAGGAAATTTAATTCTCGAAAAGCCATTCCGGATTATGATTCCTAAGTCATTACAAGGATCTTCTTCAAATGGCAGTGAATAATAATGTGAAGGAAAGTTGTATATATAATTGTTGCTAAACTTATAGAAATATCAGCAGGAAAGTAACCATTCTGTTCTTACTAATCTACTCTGTGCCTTTCTAGTACCCAGTTACATTAAGTGTAAGCACAATATCATTGTAAGTACAGTTTCCTGGCCTCAGATGACTGTATTTGTTATGAAAAAGCTTTCCGGTTTGTAATGTTTCACAGACAAATTAACAATTGCTACTTTTCTTCTTTTTTTTTTTTTTTTACTAAGACCTGGGGACAGAATAGGGTGACAATAACATGAATGAAGTCATTAAGCAGACTCATTGAATAAAACACTTAAAGATTTAAATCAAATATCATTCCAAAATGCCAGGTGATATTTATCTCTAGGGAAGAATGATCAAGAAACACCTTACATTAATAATGCATTGTGACCTGAGAAGAAGGACCTGGGTTATTTTCTGTAGTTGGTATTAAATGTCCTGAATAGGCTGTGTTTGTGCTTTGTCATGTGGCATTTCACAAATGCTAAATGAATGGTGATTATTTGGAATTCTATTTCACACATAAGTACTATTAACTAATTAATTAATTATGCATAGAGGTGGTTATTGTGGACTTTTGTTCAAACTTCACAGATATCACAGTTACAAAGGCTTGAACAACAGCAGCCCCTGGAGGCTGACTGATTTTGGAAGTCTCAAAGCTCTCACTCCTGTGTCCTTTGTCTTTCTCATTATCACCCATTCAAACACCAAAAAAGCAGAACAGATTAGTTGATGCAGAGTTAAGTATTACTCTGACAATCTTTTGACAGTGTAGTGATAGCTACTACGTTTAACTTTAAGCTTTAAGACACTAGACAGAACCTAAGCTGTGAGATGCTGTTGCCATGGAGTTTATCCCATCTCTCTCAAATTCTTGCACAATAGCTTCCCATTAACTTTCAGAAAAAGTTCCGAGACACATAATTGCTGTCTCAGATAACAGAGTCCTCACTAGGCTTAATTTGACTGACAAGCCCACGCAGGAAGCAGCAGCACCATTCATTCACAGTTCTAACACAACAGAGGTGTGAAAGACTTAGATCTAATCAGTTTTTATTTTGATGTCGTGGCTTTGAGTTGAATGCCATCCCCAAGTGAATCCATCGCTTGCTGCAGAATGCCTGTGAGTATGTGGTAGGTAGTTGTTATTGAAAGTGACTACCGAACATAGTGACTTGTCTCTTTCACTCATTCGATATCTCCACAGTGTTCATCCTTGCATTGTCCTCCGACCTCTGTCAATCTGACTTTGTTTCCCACATTTGTTTCCCATCATTCCTTATATGCAACCTTCTCTTACTGTTTCAAACTCACACCCTCATACTTGCAGTTTTTAACAAGTTGACAAGGTGTGAGCTCATTCAGATGCACACTGTGACAAGGGCAACCCAGTTACTCACTAGACTCTCTGTAGAAGTAAATAAATCGCCAAAGACACCTTAAACAGCTAAAGGTCTTGGCACAGTCTCTTCATGTGGCAGCCGGGAAGAGGTGAAGAAAATATTGACTGTCAAAAGTAGGTTAGGCTTAGTCATTTAACTTTTCTTCAGATTTGCTCACTGATTTGATAGTATAAACTCAGGAGCTATAACACTACAATACTCATGCTGCCAAAGGGCAGTTCGCTGAAAGCCTAGAGGCAGATAGGATGTGAAAATCTCATTAGACCAATCAGAGAGACAGGACTTGATGTCTTTGCCTTTGATAGTGAGGCCCCCCCGATGTCCAACAGACGCCATAGCCAGCTGCCTGGTACACCTCCACCTAACAATACGTCTCAAGCAAAAACATGTCAGCCATCAAATTGGTTGGCGGTAATGTGAACTCTAGGGTGGCTTTTATTGCCCATGATTTTCACATTTTCCGTTAGATTCTCTGATCTCACAATCGCGAGCTGTCCATCCAAGCACCAGGGTGAGAGACAATTCGTGATCATTTTGGGATTCAGACTACCCGCTGGAGCATGAAATGAGCTCATTTCGGTCAGAGAGGAACCAAATGACGAGAGCTGAAATAATGTCACACCCCATCGTTATCATTTATTCTTTCAGCAAAGAGGAAAATGCGTCCTTCTTCCAGTGCACTGACTGTCGACTGAGGAACTGTGCCTATCCACTCCTGCTAAACAATCTGATGTGTTATTCCTGCTGTGATCACAGGGATGGAAGGGATAAAGAGGGGATGGAAAGATAGAGAGCTTCCGCATGGAAAGTAGATTTTTCAGGCTCACCGGGTTCAGGATCAACATTAGCAATGTGCTTCAAAAAGATGGTTCCCTTCATATTTAAAGATTACAGGCTAGATTAAAGACCCAGTCAGTAGCCTGGGGCCTTATACCACGAAGGTCCTTCAAAGCTTTTCTGCCTGAAAGTAGAAAAATAAACCTCCTGCAGACCCTTTGTTGCATAACATTTACTGACTAGTACTGGGGTGAGGTGGCCAACTCCAGTCCTGAAGGGCCGCAGTGCTGCAGAGTTTTGCTCTAACCCTTAATCAAACACACCCACAAAAAGCTAATTAGGTTGTACAGGTTACTAGAAAGCTACAGGCAGGGGAGTTTTATCAACATATAATCACTGGACTACTGCAATACCTAAAGTAGTGTCCCTCAGAAATTACAGGATGAAATGATCACTGGTCTTTTCAGTTTCACCAGAATATAGAGGGTATGTGTTGACCTCACTTTGGCATGTGAATCGCAATGTAATTTTAATTGTTTGTATATTTATTTGTATATCACATTTAAAAACACAATTGAGCTACCGTTGGTCTCTGGCAATTACACAATTGGTGGGTGTATTTTTGAACTCCGCCTTCTTTGTGCGAATTATTCCTATTTCATATCCATGTCCAGGTCATTAGCACATGTAGGATAGCCAGCAAAGACATTTTAAAGACACTCACAGGGTCACACACACCAGTTGAGAAGTGTTACTGCATTGTGCCACATTTTTTTTCTATGAGCACACACCAGCAGCACCATTCAGTGTCCATGAAAAAAAAACAAAAAAAAAAACAATGTAAAGATGTGGTGTGCTGTGGTATTACTTCTCATCCAGTGTGCGGCAGGTTGGTAAACTATTTGGGATGGTAAACTATTTGAGTATGACATGCTAATTCATGTTGAATCTATTTGTGCAGTCAATCCCCCTTTTAGGCAAGTATTTGCAGATTTCACTAATGTTGCCACACAGTGGGCAGCACTGTAGTCACTCCGGCTGATGGTGATGTCACATGCATACCCTATATAGAACAGGGATCTCCGACCCTGCACTTTGACCCTAAACACATTAATTAGCTGGTTTAGGTGTGGTTGATTGGCATTAAAACTGAATTCTGCATGAAAGTAGGTAGTATATATCAAAATATATATTTACTATTTTGTGCAGAATAAGGGTTCTTCCCCCAGGTCTGGTACGGGGGCTGTGGACTTATAAAGACATGGGCCCTGAGGCAATGATCTGGCTGTGTCTGCATTACATTATAGATGTTTTCAGTTTACTGACATACTGTATTGTATCTGTTCTTTCGTGCGAGTAGTAGAGAGCAGGGTTTTTTTTTTGCCATTGCTTCTCTGTTACTGTCTTTCCAATTAAGATAAAGTACTGTACATGTGGAGTGTGAACTAAATCTTGTCTCTACAGATGCCATCAGTCTCTGGAGTGAAAGAGACAAGCTGAGAGAAATCACAAGAACACAAACATGTAATTGGCTATAGTTTATTTGTTCTTCCTGAGAGTCCCTGTCCACTAAGTTTCAATTTAGTGTCTTTTGAGGTGATATTATGAGACAGGCAAGGGTGTTGTCAAGGGAGGGAAGGTAACAATGTAAAGTAAAACTTGGCTTTCTTTGTTTGTTTGTTTGATGGGGCTGTCCTTTAAGTAATCTAGACGATAAAGTTTACACTTGAAACATTCATTAGTGATCAGAGAGTATTACAGAATTTGTTTTGACATGATTGTCACTTAGATTAAATCTTGACAAGAATGCCTTATCTTAACTCATCAATGAATTCTGAAAGCATTGATAATGTTGAAAAATGATTTCATAAAGGCTCTCACTTGTTATGACAGCCTTTCAAGCTCCAGTGTCATAAGATAATTACATACTTAGTCTTAGGCTCTTGTTCATTTTTCATTTATAATTTATCTTATGGCACATCCCACCCACTGCTACTCAACTGCTTGTGCAGTGTAAAATGTTGGTCCCAAAGCAAATCAGGTGTTGACTCAACACAGTGCAAAAATGACAGTATATGTGTTTAATATGATTTTATTTTCAAATTATTTTTGGCACTTACACTGTTAAACTTTGTTCCCTCTACTTTTCTACTTCTCTGCTTTTGACAGCATGTGAAAGGCCCACTGTTCTATTATTACCAGTATGAATGTGCTTTCATTCAGCCCAATTTTAATACACTGTTAAACACCACTTCTTTTTTTCACATTGTGCTTAAAACGTCTCCTTGGTCAATACTGCATATGTCCACCTTAGAACTTGCAAAGTGTAGAACTCACCTCACGCATCATAACTCTACTAATAAATGCTCCATATTACCATAACGTCCATGAAGGAACCACTCATATCCATAGAGCGAATCACCTGACAATATAAAAGACAAATGGTGCTATATTGACTTTCTGCCCAAATAGATTTCAAGCCATTATTTGAGTTTGAGGGCCTGTAAATATATTCAGTTATGTCAGTTAGAAATTTCTGAATTTTTTAGAATTAAATCGCTCACAGACTTGTGAAGGTATCTTTTTTTTTTTAAATGTGCATTTGGTTTCTGCTTAATGATTTCAAGTTAACAAATGTTTCAGGCAATTTTATCATCTCTCCAATGATAACTATGAAAGATTTTTTTGTTTGTTTGATTTTTCAAACAAAAAATTGTTGAAACATTGTCTTGTGTATTCACAGGTAAATAGAGAAAGAATATTTCTCCTTATACTGTATATAGTCAAGGCATACAGTACATACTACTGCTGCTCATAAGCAATGCATGTTTATTAATGTGTGCTTAGTCCTGTTTATTGCCTTAATGCTAGTCGAATACCACTGTGTGTACTTGGCATGGCTCACACACACGCACATGCACGCACGCACGCATGCACACGCACACACGCACTCGCGCGCACACACACACACACACACACACACAATGTTTGAATTGTGAGTCAAATGTTTCATATGTTTAACATTTGAAATAAAGGTCTTTATTATTAAGGGAAAACAAAATACAAAACTACAAAGCCCTGTGTAATACTGTTTGCCCCTAAACCTAATAACTGATTGGGCCATTGATCTGCAATTAAGCATTTTTGATAACTTACAATGAGTCTGTTACAGCACTGTGGAGGAATTTTGATCCATTCAACTTTGCAGATAGGTTGTAATTCATGGTTTTTGAGCATGTCACAACATTTCAATTGGATTCCAGTCAGGGCTTTGATTAGGCCACTCAACAATCATCATTTTGTTTTTTTCTTCATCCATTCAGAAGTGTATTTGCTGGTGTGCTTTGAATTAAGTATTAAAATAAATGATTAAATTTGAATTACACAAATTTGGACACACACCTTCCAAAAAGTAAAACTTTTGTTGCATCAGTTCACAGATTTTTTTTCCCAAAAGTCTTGGAGATCTAAACGGTTACTACGTAACCCTCGTTCCCCAAAGGGGGGGAACGAAAATGCTATATGGAAAACTTCCACTATGGGGATTTTGCCTGAAAGCCAATCATCTGAAGAGAAATAAAACAGGCCAATGAAATGCCAATGAATTGGCAGCGCCAGCGTATGCAGCTGGCAGCAATCACAATCAATTGTGTATAAGAATGCCAGCCACGCGTCGCAAAGCAACTTTTCTAGCTGAAGAAGCTGAACTACAGCTGTCAGCTAAGGCGCAATCGCTGTGGTGAAGGAACATAGCCTTTCCGCTCACCCCCTCAGGGAACGAGGGTTACGTAGTAATGGAGAAATGTTTGGAAAACGCCACAGTGATTTAACCTTACCATGTCGCTGGTGAGAGTTTTGCCAGGCTCCAGCGTGAGCGCACCATCATCACTAGAGATAGAGATGCAGCCCTCCAATGTGTTCCCTGGCCCTAACTTACCTTACTTACCTGTGAAGCGCTTAAAGGTTTATTTATATTTTTGGGGGAAATTTTAAAATACGACAGGTCCCAACTTCTCCGCTGAGTCAGGTACTGGGGGCCTCGGAGGAACTCTGTAGGGTTCACCAAATGGGGAACTCAACTGAGCAGAGTAAGAAAAGTGCATTTATCTCTGTGTTAGAGAGAAAGGTGCAGCAAGCGTGTTTCAAGACCAAACCGACTTTCCTCATTCACTGGCGTTATCCAGCACACATGAGAAAAATCGTCGCCACTCAAAGTTTATAGAATCTTACGAATGTATTAGGTGTCGCCCAGCTCGCAGCTCTACAGCTGTCTGTTAGAGAGGCGCCGCGTGCTCACGCCCAAAAGGAGGTGACACTCCTAGTGGAGTGCGCTCTCACTCCCGGGGGACCTGGCTCACCCTGGCACTGAAAAGCGAAGAAGATGGCATCCACTATTCGGTGGGCCAACCTCAGTATGGATAAGGCACTTCCTGTCTGCCGATCATAACAGAAAAGGAGTTGCTTAAAGTCGTAAGCTCTAAATGAGGTCACATATCACAGAGCGCGAACAGGACACGGCAAAGAAAGGGGCTGGGTCTGCCTCCTCCTCCTGCCAGCCAAAGTGGATGGGTCGACAGGGAGAGCGGTTTTGAGAGCCCGCCGATCGCACTTGACTGCTCTTTCACCGTGGTGAATTCCTGGGTGAACTTACCCCCGGTGTCGCCGAACAGGCAAGCCTGGGATATGGGTGTGTTAAGAAAGCGAACCCCCGAGGGATGCAGACAACCTACACGCTTTGGACGGGAGCCGAGGCTGACCACGCCAGGAAGGGGCACCACACAGGCAAGATTGGCCGAGGTAGCATGCTCGACCTGGGGATTTGCCTTGTACCCCCTGGCTGCTCCGTCATCAAGGAAGGTGAGGGCGGAGTGCGCGCAGACCGGACAGAAAAAGGTGCCCTCAGCACTGCGTGAACTTACTGTGCACCTCCAGGACGGGAGCTTTAGAGGGTTTCCCCTTCTTATCCTCCACGTAACACCCTTCTAATTGGTCCAGCGGTGGAGCTGGGCAACAAGCCATCTCCAGCCTCGCCGTCGAAGCAGCCCAGGTTAGCATGGCCATCATATCAATTCCATATCCGGAGCCTTGCTTACCACCCCTGAGAGAGGAAGCAGGTCCAAATTGTCATTGGAAAATGACAGCCCACCCTCCGATGCAGCGATGGATATCTGGTCCTCGGTGTCATCAAGTGAGACGGCAACCATCCCGGAGGATGGAGCGCTTCTCTCACTCGAAGCTTGAATGGAGCGTGCTGAGAAATGGGAGACCCCCACTGTGACCCTCAGATCTGCCCGAGTGCCCATTTTGCAAAAGCGAGCCGCGATCTTAGCTGTGCAACAGACATGCCATCGCAGTGACTACGAGCACCGCATTAACATGCTGAACCCCACAGACATGCAACCCAGTGCTCGTGCCCATCATCCGTGGACAAGGAAACCACCGCATCCAGAAACGCACGGTCGGAAGGACGTCTTTAAAAAGACGCACTGCACAACTGTGTTGCTCTTTTAGGATAATTGCTTTATACTCACCACTCTTGAAGTACCGGTCCAATGAAACGCCCAGGGACAGGAGAAGCCTAGCTCGACCACCGCTGCTCATGCTGTTGCTCGCACTGGAACCGAGAGAAATCAGCCTCTCAGAAGACGGCAACTTTCTCTCACTCTCAAACGAACGAATGAAGTCAGAGGATGACAGCAAAACATCTCTTTCAGTCTGCACGTGAGGCTTCTGAAGCAAAAAATGTTGCTTTGCGACGCGTGGCTGGCATTCTTATTCACAATTGATTGTGATTGCTTGCAGCTGCATGCACTGGCACTGCCAATTCATTGACATTTCATTGGCCCATTTTATTTCTCTTCAGATGATTGGCTTTCTGGCGAAATCTCCATAGTGGAAGTTTTCCACATAGCATTGAAGTTCCCCTACCGCTGGGGAACAAGATGTTTTCTGACAAAACGGACATGAGGCTTTGTGTTCTTTTTGCTCAGCAATGGTTTTCATCTTGGGACTCTGTTTGCTATGCAAACTTTTTTTGCCAAGCTTCTTTCTTGTATTGGAGTCATGGTCACTCATTTTATTAATATAATCTTAATATTAAAAATCTTTATTTAAAAACTGCATGATTTGTTTACTTTGACTAATATTGAAATTAGCTTGATGATCTAAAACAATAAAGTGTGAAAATAAAAAATTTCGTATGGGGCAAACTTTTCACACAAGTGTATATAGAACGTTTTTAATATACACTGTATATTCGTATGCTATCCATATATTATATCTGGAATTGGAAACTGCTGTTCAAGGCTTTGTCAAACAGTTTGCAGTTTAAAGCTTTCAGTCTAAATAGATTGAACCTGTTATTGAATGCATGTAATTGCTGTCTAGGCATTCATGAAAAGAAGCATTTCATGAAAAGGTCATTTGGTTATTGGTTGTACTAGAATAGGTTAACATGCTTTGGCATTTTAACCTAACAACACACAAAATACAAAATCACTGTACATTATGGCAGCATCTCTATTTCCAGTCTGCCTGAAATGCTTAGACTGAGTTCTGGTTTCTTCACAGCCTCTTTCTGAATAACCCAGGGTGCTTTGATTGGCCAGCTGATGCAGTGCATTATGACCAGACAAAACGCCCTGGTTACAATCGTAACCCACGTTCCCCCAAAGAAGGGAACAGAGACGTGTGTCAGAGACACTTTGGGAGATGTTAGATGACCAATCACTCTGAAGAGTAAGAAAACTGGCCAATGAATGCCTATAAGTTGGCAGAGCACAGCTCCGCAGGTGCTGGTGATTAATCATTAGTAGAGTATATAACCAGTACCTGAGAGAGAGTGCTTCAGACTTTAGCCGCTAATGAGCCAAACCCTCAGCTTTCAGCTGGAGACCCGGCTGCTGTGACAAAGGTCATCTCTGTTCCCTTCTTTGGGGAACATGGGTTATGTTCTTAACCAGGACGTTACACTTCAGAGGGAACTTCAACAAACACTTTGGGAGATTGTAAGCTAAGTGTCACAGCAGCTAAGCTCATCACGCCCCTGATGTGAAGTTTGCCAATCATAGCGTAAGCGCATAAGCTTCACCAAGGGTGCAACCTTCCAACATCCTCAGGCCCTTTAATTATGGAATATGTGAATAATCTAGAATTTCTTTTTTTACCTAGATAGTGTAGACTAATGATTTTTTAGAATATGACAGTACGTTGGGGAAGCGTGCCAGTCCCAAAGAGGAAGGACGCTGCGGAGGCCACCTGCTACCCAAGTGGGGAGACCTAGTGACAATATGGACATATGGGCTAGCCCTAACCAGGGGGATGGTAAGCTGTACATATGATAAGCTGGTTAGTGGGTACGGAAGACACGGGTCCACCTGAGAAAGGGGAACACTCCGTGGCTAAATGACGCATATGGGATTGCCAACAGGGATATAACTGGCACCGATCCTTAGTACGTGGGAAGACCGAGCTGGCATACCAACATCGTCCTGAGCCAGGCACCTGGCTTCTCCACCGAGTTGGGTGCTGGGGGCTTCAGAAGAAATCCCTAGGGTTGGCCTGACGGGGAACTCGCTTGCAGAGTAAAATGAGCACACGCATCTCCGTATTAGGGAAAAAAGGCGCAGCAAGCGTTTTTGGACACAGAGCTTAGTTTCCTCCCCATTGACTGGTGTTACCCAGTAATCGGGGGGAAACTGGCTCCGCCCGAAGATTATAAAATCTCGCAAATGTATTAGGTAAAGCCCAGCTACAGATGTCTACAGATGTCTGCTAAAGAGGCACTGCATGCTATCGACCAAGAGGAGGCAACACTCTTGTTGAGTGCGCTCTCACTCCCAGGGGAAACAGCTCTCCCTGGCACTGATAAGCGAGGACGATGACATCAGCTATCAAGTGGGCCAACCTCTGTTTTGATATGGCACTTCCCTTCTGCCGACCACCATAACAGACAAAGAGCTGCTCAGATGTTCTGAGTGTGGTCCACATAAAAGCGCAGGGCTGGATCTGCCTCCTCCGTGGGCAGCAATTGCAGGTTAACCACCTGATCTCTAAAGGGGGTGGTAGGAATCTTGGACATGTAGCTGGGCCCAAATTCCAGGCTTGATTTACTGACCAAAAATGCCTCCAGATCCCCAACTCTCTTGATCGATGCCAACGCAACCAGCAGAGCTGTTTTCATGGACAGAATTTTTAGGGGTACTGAGTCAAGTGGCTTGAATGGATCTCTCTGCAGACCCACAAGGACTACAGAGAGATCCCACGAGGGCATAAGAGGGGGGTGGGATGGATTTAATCGCAACACACCTCTGAGGAATTGGATGATTAGGTAAGGTCTCCTGAGCGTGCTGCCATCTACCAAGCGAGCAGCAACGTAAACCTTCAGAGTGGAGGGTAACAGCCTAAGCTCCAACTTATCCTGAAGGTAGGATAACACCACGCTAATCCGGCATGTCCAGGGGTCTTCTCGGTGAGAAGCGCACCACTCAGTGAATAGACAGCACTTCAGGGTGTAGACATGCCTCACAGAGCAACATAATGATTTGTTTATAAGCGTCATTAAGCTGTGTCAATGTCACAGCAGTGACATGCACCATGACACTGTCAGTAGTTACGTTTCCATCCACCTATTTTTATGCGCATTTTAGATATGCGCATAAAAAATCGGTTGATGGAAACGCTAAGATGCGCATAAATTTTGAAAATGCGAATAAAAAATGTATGCGCATAATTGAGTAGGATAAACTTTTTATTCGATAAGAAAAGATGCGCATAAACTAAGATGGAAACACTTTTACCGAACAAATTCCAGTATGCGCATTAAAAAGGGTCATGTGATTTGGTTATAAGAGATCATGTGATGATAAAAATGTTTGTAAATGGACAAACCAGCAGGCAGACCACATTGTAAAACATCTGAAATGTTGTTTTGGTAATTATAAAATGCCTTAAACATTTCAGTATTAGTGTTATTATATTATTAATGACCTCCAGAATTGTTAAGAGCATCTGTGCTCCGCGTCTCACGCCTTCAAACGGCACCACGCGTTCACTGTGTGTCAGCATTGCCTTCTGTGGCGCAAGTCATTAATTAAATGAAGAAAAGATTCACGCAATTTCTCCTACCTCAGCAAATTCCATTTTTACTGTTGATATTTGGCACCATTTAATCAGGAAGTGACGATTTTGTTCTCTTTGACTCGTTGGGTGGAAACGCTGCTTTATTTGCACATCTTTTATGCGATATTCCAGTTTTGCACATAAAGCTAATTCACATTTTTGGATGGAAACATAGCTAGTGACACAGGTCACTAACGTCAGTGACATGCCAGTGATCTTGTGACATGTGACAGTAGGTGTCAGTATAAGCACATGCTATAAGCACAACCTCCCAAGTTTCTCTTTGCTTTAATATTTAAAAATGATTAGACACCTAATGACACCTGTATTATCATATATGTCATGTATTTACAAGATGATTTTAATACATTTTATAAAGTAGATTATTTAAAATACCTTAAAATTAAAAAATAAAAATAAAATAAATAAATAAATAAACAATCATAGAGAAATCCATATTGTAGCCAACAAAGGAACCGCAGCAATGGAATAATATGGCATAATAGATCAGCATGTCACAAGTTTTAGTGGCACATGCCAGTGATATACACTGTATTGTAGCAATAAATAGCGGAAGTATAACTACGAATAAAAGAAATAAATTCTTAAAGTAATTTAAAATATCATGGAGAAGCCCAGTATATAAACAAACTTGCGACACAATAAATCATGTTAACAGCAGCGTAATGATTGAATATTATTTTGCGCATTTATTAGCATCATAAGCTCCGGTGGGTGTCGATGTCACTACTGGAGATGTCACTGCAGCTACATGCACCGCGACACTGTCAGTATGTGTCAGAGTGGCACATGCCAGTGAAAACCGGTCATGCCACCGGAAGTGTCACTACACTGCCAATGGCATCTGTACTTTAGATGTTGTGTAATTAAAACTGGCCTCTTGTCAAATCGTGCGAAAACATAGTGTTCAAAACAATTCAACTCGCAAGCAAAGACTTTAGATCTGCAAAAAATGACAGAACAGAAAGTAAAATAAACGCATACTGAAAAATGTGGTGGTAACTGCATAAAATGGCAATAGTTTTTTCTAATAATTTTTTTTTTCTAAATATTTTTTTTATTTGAAATGTTTTATTTTTTTAATTACAATGTACCTAATTTTGATCTAAAACTACATACTGTTTGTTTGAATAATAAAGACACAAAATTAACTCCAGCATACATGAGTTCAAAACTTTTCAACTCGCAAGCATTCTAGATTCTAGATGTGCAATAAATGACAGCAGAACAGAGAGCAAAATGAATGAGTGTGCAATGAAAACTGTGGTAACTGCATAATAGGACAATAGTTTACTTTTTGCAATGCTAAATATTTTATTATCATTGACATATATATATTTTTTAATTAAACATTTTTTTAAACATTTGCAATGTTTTATTTTTGAATTACTATGTACTTATTTTTTTTCCCTAAAACTAAATATTTTTGATTGAATAATAAAGAAACAAAACTAACTCCATAGTTATATACTCTACTAATGATTAATCACCAGCACCTGCGGAGTTGTGCTCTGTGGAATTCCAACACGTGGAATTCCACTTGCCACAATTGCACTATTGCAACACAAACCATTAACAACATTTAGGGTGTATGTTAAATCTATTTTGCATAAAAACATGTTTGAACAAACCTAGTCAAGTGGCTTAGAACTGATTCTGAGGTCTAAGAGGAATATAATAGAATGATGTAGCATGTCTATAGCATTTCTATTTTACAACTTACATGAATTAGTTGTTAGTGTATATTGTGTCTTGTTGCAGTGACACCACTCACACTTGGTGCTACACTGTTGTCAAAAAGCAGAATAATCTTATTTACAGAGTTGTTAAATTGCAGTTTTTCTCTTTAAAGGAGTTTTTTTTTTCACCAACAACATGATACACATGTTCCTGATAAGGCATAATTTCTCAGATTTATTAATATTGAATACAAAATGTCTCTCTCTTAGCAAGTTTTCATTCATGAAATTGTTAGTAACTGAGTCTTCATGAACAACGTTATTATTCCATTAGCATACGTTGAACACAAATGGCATATTCTTGCACTAAGCATTGCTTAATAGGATCCATCATTACTGTTTCCCATGCATGCTTGTGGTCATTGTCTTCTGTAAATGTGTACAGGTGAAATGTATATTTCTTTTCAAACACAGTATCTGCTAGTTTAATGCTTATTTGTTTCTTGATATAACTTATTATCTTCTATTAGTATCTTAAAGTGAAATGGATACTCTACAACTCCATTTATTATTCATTCATTTCCCTTTATTCACCAGGGGTCGCCACAGCGGAATGAACTGCCAACTTATCCAGCATATGTTTCACACAGTGGATGCCCTTCCAGCTGCAACCCAGTACTGGGAAACATCCATGCACACTCATTCACACACATACACTATGGCCAATTTAGTTTGTCCAATTCACCTGTACCGCATGTCTTTGGACTGTGGGGGAAACAGAAGCAAACGGAGGAAACCCACGCAAACACGAGGAGAACATGCAAACTCCACACAGAAATGCCAAATGACACAGCCGGGGCTCAAACTAGTGATCTTCTTGCTGTGAGGCGATCGTGCTACCCACTGCGCCACCTTGATGCCTTCTCCATTTATTATTATTATTATTATTATTAATATTATTATTATTATTCATTCATTCATTCATTTTCTTTTCGGCTTAGTCCCTTTATTAATCTGGGGTCGCCACAGGGGAATGAACCGGTAACTTATACAGCATATGTTTTACGCAGCGGATGCCCTTCCAGCTGCAACCCATCACTGGGAAACATCCATACACACTCATTCACATACATACACTACGGACAATTTAGCTTTCCCAATTCACCTATACCACATGTCTTTGGACTTGTGGGGGAAACCGGAGCACCCGGAGAAAACCCACGCGAACACGGGGAGAACATGCAAACTCCACACAGAAACGCCAACTGACCCAGCCAAGGCTCGAACTAGCGACCTTCTTGCTGTGAGGCGAACGTGCTACCCACTGCGCAGCCCATTATTATTATTATTATTATTATTATTATTATTATTATTATTATTATTATT
>CAIGQV010019186.1:18834916-18855607 GCA_903798115.1 Danio jaintianensis | reverse complement strand
TTATTATTATTATTATTATTATTATTATTATTATTATTATTATTATTTTAACGCTGTTGCCACTGTTTCAGTAAATTCATCAAATCTGGGCTTTGCATATTCAGTTAAAATAGAAATGAACAAACTTTTTTAATGCAGTTGAACTGTGCACAATCATTTCAACAACACTTTAAATTCTTCCTCTCTCCATGCAATAACTGCATGTCCTTAAGGAACCACATGTACTGTGAGTGAACTGTGTACTTTAACACTTTACTTATAGACTACTGCACCAACCCCCTATTTACTCCTTTTTATTTGTTCATTCATTTGCTTCCTCAAATGAATAAATATGAAATAAAACAAAAAAGCAGATCATACAAAAGACTGATACTGTTTCCATTAGGTCCTGCAAGTTTGCTGCAAGTTTAAGGGGCTGTTTACACAGCATTGTCAGCCAAAAATGGGAACGTTTTTATGCATTTGGCTGCTTCGTTTACACTACAGTGGGTAACGGGTATATTTTAGTCTGAAAATCCATAAATTGTTGTGCCCTTGTAAACACCCTAAAACAAGAGTTTTGAAAACGATGAAATCATGCATGTGCGTGGTACGTGTTGAGGGAGGTGTATTGTAGAAGGCAATCATGAACAAACACAAAACAATGGCATAGTATGTGGTAGTGCTTTGGAATCTCAAGTCTTTGTCAAAACTACATCAGCAAAGTTTAAGAATTTACTTCACCTTACAATCAACAGTAGAGATGCATCTTGCACGCATGGCAAAATATACATACACATCAGTGCCGCTTTCCTACAGGTACTGTTTACTATCAATGTGACAGTGTGAAATACTGAGCTGACATACAGTATGCAATACATAATTTTTGGCCATTTCTGCAGATGTATAAAATGTGGATTGTTTTGAAAACATTGTTGTGTACACGAAACGTCTTACAATGCAAGAAGAAAAAGTTTTCTGTTTTTGGCTATATTGCTGTTGTGTAAATGTATCTCCAGAAGTGTCATGTTGTTGTTTACATAAAGTTCACATAAAATACAACAAACTAAACAACTATTACATCCACTCTATACCTCCAGTTGATGTAATAGTTGTTGTTGCTGTGTGAACAGAGAATGTTTTTATTTTTTGACATTTGTCAATTTATTTATTTTGTGTCTACACTACCTGACAAAAGTCTTGTCGTCGATCCCTGTTGTAAGAGCAACAAATAATAACTTGACTTCTAGTTGATAATTTGGTAAAATGGCAGAAGGTTGATTTTTCCAATGAATCATCTGTTGAACTGCATCCCAATTATCACAAATACTGCAGAAGACCTACTGGAACCCACATGGATCCAAGATTCTCAGAGAAATCAGTCAAGTTTGGTGAAGGAAAAATCATGGTTTGGGGTTACATTCAGTATGAGGGCGTGCGAGAGATCTGCAGAGTGGATGGCAACATCAACAGCCTGAGGTATCAAGACATTTGTGCTGCCCATTACATTACAAACCATAGGAGAGGGCAAATTCTTCAGCAGGATAGCTCTCCTTCTCATACTTCAGCCTCCACATCAAAGTTCCTGAAAGCAAAGAAGGTCAAGGTGCTCCAGGATTGGCCAGCCCAGTCACCAGACATGAACATTATTGAGCATGTCTGGGGTAAGATGAAGGAGGAGGCATTGAAGATCAATCCAAAGAATCTTGATGAACTCTGGGAGTCCTGCAAGAATGCTTTCTTTGCAGATGACTTTATTAATAAGTTATTTGAGTCACTGCAGAGATGTATGGATGCAGTCCTTCAAGCTTATAGGAGTAATTCATTCATTTTGTTTTCGGCTTAGTCCCTTAATTAATCTGGGGTCGCCACAGCGGAATGAACCGCAAACTTATCCAGCACATGTTCTACGCAGCGGATGCCCTTCTAGCTGCAACCCATCACTGGGAAACACCCATACACTCTCATGAGAGTCATACACAATATTAATTCTTTTCCCACTGCACCATGACTTTATATTCTATACTGTACAATATTTCTGTTAAGTGACAAGACTTTTGTCTAAGCAAAGTCATACCTTACTATCTTAATTCAATAATTAAAAATCAAGGCATGATCATATTTTATTTTGGTAAAATAAGTGTAATCTAGAGGCCTTTGCCTTTAAACTAGAAGTCAAGTTATTATTTGTTGTTCCTAAAACTTGGATAGGCTACAAGACTTTTGTCAGTTAGTGTATGTGTAAACAAATTAATTTTGTGTGTGTAAACAGGCCCTCATAGTTACTGTTTCTTCAGAGGCAACTATGTGGTCCTTCTGCTGCAGTTGTTAATAAATGGAAAATGTGTGTTCTTGCGATCTTTCTTATAAGTTTGTCAAAGATCAAATTAGAGTTTGAATGTGCTCATTTAATATTTAATACACGCATGCCTGAGAGTGATTTTTTTTTTAAAAAGATTGTACACTTAGATTTATTATTCAGATGAAGATGTGATTTCCCGCCAGCAACTATAGTTGCTGCATATTTTAATATGATTTTTTATTCATTCATTCATTTTCTTATCTTCTTATACCAAAAACAGAAATAAGGGCAGCATTAATAGCTAAAAATGTGGGAGAGCGTTGCTATTATGTGATTGTATTGTCTTGCAATATGGACCAATTAAGTGTTGATGTTAAAAGTAATTCACAAATACTTGAATGAAATGATTTAATGACAATATTTCTCTATGGTTACAACTGAATTAGTTACAAAATAACAGTATAAAAAGATTAAACATGAAATGATAAAATCATATGACATAAATTGTACCCAGCTTGAATGTAAAATAAAGTTAGAGAGAGAGAGACAGTGGGATGGAGAGAGAGAGAGACAAAGAGCGGTAAGTAGGCCTCAAAGAGACCCTGATAGCAGTAGAGTCAGAGAAGATAGCCTCCAGAGCAGGAAAAGGGACAGAGCAAAGTTTACCCCCTATTTTGTATCTTTCTTGACCATGTGACCAAAGCCCAAATACTGACACATACAAACTGACCAATCAACATGTGACCACATTGTAAAACCTCTCTATATGCACAGTCTAACACAGTCACACAGGCTGACCAGTTTTCGTTTTCAGGTTCACAAAATGCCACTGATGTGTAAATACATTATGACCCTGAAGAAACCATGCGACAAAACAGGCGGCCACATTTAGGAGGAATAGTAATCACTGCTGCAATTCACATTCAGACTTTTTTTTTTTAGCTCTGACAGTGATGAAAAGAGGGAGAAAGAAAAAGACAATGAAAGAGAGAGGATTAATATGTAAAAAGAGTGCAAATTAAAAGAAAGGAAGTGACACAGGAACAGACATTGTGAGAGAAATGCCAAGGGACAAATGAGAGAGCAGACAGGCTGGGGTTTGGCTGGAGGACATGATGTCCTCTATGATGTAATCGTGGTGCAGTTGTAAGGGATCTGGCGTCGCTAGCAGGCTCAGTTCCCTGGCATAGCCTCACCGATGGCCAGGCGTTCAGCATGAGGCACAGAGGAAAAGCTCTGCCACTAGATGAGCAGTAAATTGACAATCTCGCTGCTCTCAGAAATGTCAGAGAGAAGTTATTAGCCTGGCAGCGCGCCATTTTCTATAAATAGAAGCTGGCACATTTTCATAGGAGCATTATCATTTGCAGCAGATGAGCTGAGGAGCAAGAGAAAGAAAGAGAGAGAATGAAACAGTCGATTTACTGCAAGAAATAAAACACTATTTGTTTTTATCATTAAAGGAATGGGAGTGGAAATTGAAATGAAAAATGAGCAGAGATATCATATAGCCCCAAATTACTCAGTTCCAGTGAGATGCCTTTGTAAATCAGAAAGTCACAAAAAGGGCAACCACAAGAGATGTATGGCAACAAAAATAAGGCAATTTTGCATAATCATTAAAAGCCCATGATGCGTGTTTTTCTTTTATTATGCCTCATGATGTAGTTAAGCAGCGGTGAGACAGAAATTGAGGCTGCAAGATGATGTCTGTGCATGATAATATGAGTCCTATGGTGTCAAACTCTGCCTTCACTCACCATCACAAAGATTTTATAGCCGTAAAATTGAAAGGACAACAGAGAACACAGATGTCATCTCTAATAGTATTCTATCCAGATTAATGGTCTGTGAAATTCCCCACCGTGCAATGTGAAGAGTATATTCAAGGCAGGATATCAAATTTGGTACAGTTGTGGTAAAACCACATCAACACAAACACCCACATATATATATATATATATATATATATATATATATATATATATTCTGCTCAGACAGCTTTTCACTGAATTGGTGGTTTATGTGGTTTGGTCATTATTATGCACCTTGCAGAGCGTGACAGTGACTTCCAAAGAAATGCTACAAGAAATGCAGAGGGGCAGAAAGACATTTTCCTCAACCAGACCTTTAGGAGATGCTGAATCTAATGGCCTGAAGGGCAAAAAACAGGTTTATCATCACATTGTGTGTATATCAACAGTATTCAAGTTTAAGAAATACATTTGCAGGACCCCCAAGTGTGTAAGTCACAAATGCATCCAAAGAATACTATTGAAGTAGCAAAATGTTGTAAAAAGGAATAGTGTGAAATTGACAACATCATCCTGTGAGAGAAAAATAATGTAAAGAAATTGACACATTTGTTTAACTTTTGTCATAAATGCATCCATCTATTAAAGTGGTTCAGTGGGTAGCACTGTTGATTCACAGCAAGAAGGTTGCTGGTTCGTGTCAATGCCTTTCTCTGCAAAGTTTGCATGTTCTCCCTGTGTTTGTGTGGGTTTTCTCTGGGTGCTTCGGTTTTCCCCACAGTCCAAAAACATGGTATAGGTGAATTGGATAAACTAAAGGGTGACACGGTGGCTCAGTGGTTAGTACTAGTTAGCATTCTCGCCTCACATCCAGAAACAGTCCAAAGACATGCGTTATAGGTGAATTGAATAAGCTAAATTGGCCATAGTGTATGTATGTGAATGCAAGAGTGAATGGGTGTTTCCCAGTGCTGGGTTGCAGCTGGAAGGGCATCCGCTGAGTAAAACATATGCTGGCTAAGTTCATTTCACTGTGGTGACCCCTGAGTAATAAAGGGACTAAGCCGAAAAGAAAATGAATATATGAATGATCAAATAAAATTGGGTGTAGTGTATGAGTGTGAATGAGAGAGTGGCTGGGTCTTTCCCAGCACTGGGGATACATGCACTCTCAGGCTTGCAACAGGTGAATCAAATGATGGTCAATTGGCAGTTCATTCTGCTGTGATAAACCCTGATTAATCAGCGACTAAGCTGAAGCAAAGTGAGTCTGTGTGAATAGTACATAATTCTTGGCTTCAGTGTTTGAATTATACGATAACAACAACAACAGCAAAGCACATTTAAACAAAATATAACTTGATACAAAGTGCTGTGCAATGTACAAACAGAATTAGGCTGCTAAAAACAACTACACACATACAAAAGAGTAAAAAATAACATTTAAGAAGGAGCAGATATCACAAGATAGGGGAGAAAAGCATGTAAAAGCCTGGTAACCCTTTGTTTTAAAACAACACTGTGCTAAAACTGAAAGCAGGTGACACAAAGATCTATACCCATGTATGTCCACACCTACATGGGTATTTGTATAAACTGAGTTCTCCCAGCTTTTGTTTAAAAAATAATCTCTAACCACATGAAAATGCACATAAAATGCACTGTGATCCATGTTAAGAGCACACCAAACCAACTCTTTTATGCTTGGTTTCTTACGAATCAAGGAATTAAGTATATATTAACTTTACATAACTGAACGTCCTGGTTACGTCCGTAACCCACGTTCCCCGAATAAGGGAACGGAGACGTGCGTCTGGAACAGACTATGGGAGTACGTCAGACGACCAATCACTCTGAAGAGTAAGAAAACGGGCCAATGAAATGCCAAATTGAATTGGAGTGAGCCTCAGAATTTGCCTGCTGAAGAGCCGATCACTCAGCTAATCAGCTGGAGACTCAGCTGCTGTGGCAGTGGAGACGCACGTCTCCGTTCCCTTTTTCAGGGAACGTGGGTTACGGACGTAACCAGGACGTTCCCCTTCATACGGGAACTTCAACGTGCGTCTGGAACAGACTATGGGAGACTGTATGGAAAACGCCACAGCAGCTAAGCCCGTCACACTTCTGATGTGAAGTTTGCCAAGCATAGCGTGGGCGCACAAGCATCACCAAGAGCACAACCTTCCAACGTACCCTAGGCCCTTAATTACCATTACATGGGAATAATTACAATTTAGATCGGGGGTCGTAAATGTGCTTTTACCTATCTAATATAGTCTAGGGATTTTAGAAATACGACAGTACGTTGGGAAAGCGTGCCAGTCCCCGAAGGGGGAGGACGCTGCGGAGGCCACCTGCTACCCAAGAGGGGAGACTTGATGGCAACAAGGACATATGGACTAGCCCTATGGAGGGGGAGTGCTACATATAATAGGCTGGTTAGCCGGTAGGAAAGACACGGGTCCGCCTGGTCAGGGGGAACACTCCGTGGCTGAATAAGCATATGGGATCACCATCGGGGACCACGCATAGCTGGCACCGAACCTCAGCATGTGGGTAGACCAAGAGTGGGCATACCAGACATCACACTGAGCCAGGCACCCGGCTCCTCCGCTGAGTCGGGTGCTGGGGGCCTCGGAGGAATTCTCTAGGGTTCGCCAAGCGGGAAACTTACTAGCAGAATAGAAAAGGCGCACGTATCTCCGGGTTAGGGAGCATGGCGCAGCAAGCGTTTTTGACACCGAGTTTAATTTCGTCCCGATTGACCGAAGTGACCCAGTAATCGGGAGGAAACCGACTCCACTCGAGGATTATAAAATCACGTGAATGTGTTAGGTGTCGCCCAGCCCGCAGCTCTGCATAATCTGTTAAGAGGCGCTGCGTACTCACGCCGAAAAGGAGGCACCGCTTTTTCTTTTTTTTTTAAGTGTGCTCTCTCTCCCGGGGGACACAGCTTGCCCTGGCACATAAGGCGAGGGCAATGGCATAACTATAAAATGGACCAACCTCTGCTTTGATACGGCACTTCCCTTCTGCTGATCATAACAGAAAAGAGCTGCTTAAAGACGTATGCTCTACGTGTCACATTAAGCGCAGTGCGCGGACATACAATAAAAGGGCTGGGTCTGCCTCCTCCGCAGACAGCGCTTACAGGCTCACTACCAATTTTAATATAAAAAAGGGGTGGTAGGAACCTTGGCACAAGCTGAACCGGGGTCTCAGGTAAACGTGAGAGTAGGCCGGTCCATATTCCTGGCACGATTCGCTGACCGAAAATGCCACCGGAATCCTAACCCTCCTGACTGATACCAACGCGACCAGCAGAGCTGCCTTCATGGACAGAAAACTTATAGATACTGAGTCGAGTGGCTCAACGGACCTAATCATAACCGCTGGGGCTAGAGAGATCCCGAGAGGGCAAGAGAGGCGGGCGGGGATGGAATTAACCATCTCGCGCCACGCACCTCTGAAGAACCGGCTGATAAGGTTATGCTTTCCCAGCGCGCTACCATCCGCCGACACAGAAAGCGACACAACGAATAGACTCCACTACAGGACATAGGCTTGCCTATACAGGGTGCTCTAGCCTGAGTGACGGTGTTAACCATCTACTGATAGGTCACCTAAGTCTACCGCGCTCTGTCTAGAAACCCTCAATGAGGGTTCCAGAACGCTGCGCGGGTGCCAGAGGGTGCCCGTCCCAGAAAAAGGAGTACTTCTTCCGGGGAATTCGTCAGGGAGGGCCATCACGAGGAGTGTGAGTCTGGAAACTCGGGTCCGGTTGGGCCAAGGAGGCGCAACGAGCGAGACTCGCACCTCGTCTCCCCGACCTTGCACAGAGTCTGCGTGCGCAGGCTCACTGGGGAAAACACATATTGCGTAAACCCGGGGCCAGCTGAGAGCCAGCGCATCCGTGCAGAGCAGGTAAAGCAGCTGGCGAAGGGCCGCTCGGGAGAAGCGGCAGGATGTCCTGGGCCTCTCTGAAGTGTGCCCATAACAGCTGGACTGCGGGGTGGAGTCTCCATTCTCCCAGAAACGTAACTGTCGTGAGAGCATGTAAGCTGGCACGGTAGAGCTCGTATGGGATATGAACGGCGCGCAGCTATTAAGCCGCATGACTCCGGAGGACCAGATGGCAAGCGAGCTGAGACATGCGGCCGTCCTAACCAACACATGTGCCCCCTCCCGTACCGGTAGGAACCGGCGGAGAGCGAGAAACACTGCCAACAACTCCAGGCAATTGAATGCCAACGCAACCGAAGTCCGATTTACAAACCTGGGGCTGCATGCTCGATATACACAGCCCACCAGCCCGTACTGGAAGCATCCGTCAGAATGACAGCATTACTGGACACTTGTTCTAAGGGCACCCAGGCCCGTAGAAGGCAAGGTCCATCCAGGGGCTGAAGGTGCGGAGACACAGCGTAGTGATGGACACCCGGTGCGTCTCCGCGCGCCATGCCCATCTGGGGACCCGATCGCGAAGCCAGCGCTGAAGTGGTCTCATATGAACAATTGAGCGGCGTGATAGCGGCTACCAAATGTCATATGCCCCAGGAGCCTCTGAAAAACTTCAGTGAAACCACTATAATTGCCGAATTAAATGGACAGGGCAGCACTAGCCCAGCGCGCTAAAAGCACACCGTGATGGAGACCGGGTCCAGCTCCAACCCGAGATGAGAGAAGCTCTGCCCGGGGGAGAGCTTGCTCATTCTCGGTTGACCCGAAACCCCAACAGGCCGAGGTGCCAGAGCACCAGGTCCCTATGCATAATCGACTAATTCAAGGTCTGAAAAAAAAAATAACCCAGTCAAAGAATAATCAAAAATGCAGATGCGCGTGCGTCGAAGAGACACAGGGCATCCTCCACGCATGGAACAGGGAGAGCCCGAAGGGGAGGACCATTTACTGCCATGCTCGGGCCCCGTCGCACTTTAGGAGGGAGAGAGCGAGACATGGAGTGAGCGTCCTTCAGGTCTTTAGCTGCAGCCAATCCCTCGGACGGACGCACTGGGGGATGCGTTTCTGCATGAGCACCCTGATCAGCATCCTGAACGGATGACAGATCAAAACGCGCAGATAGGATTGGTATAACCCACCGCTCTTCTTCGGCACGATGAAGTATGGGCTGTAAAACCCACATTTTATCTCGGCTGGAGGGACCTGCTCGATTGCATCCTTCGCCAGGAGGACAGCAATCTCCTCTCGCAAGACAGGGGGGGACCCTCGTAGTATGAACACCCGTGAACCTGGGAGGGCGGATAACGAATTGAATCGCATAGCCGAGTCTGATCGTCCGCATGAGCCACGTTCACTAGCCAGTGTAACGGGCTGTGACGGCGGAGCATTTTGGAGCCGCGGGAAGAGCGCTCTCGGCGAAGAACAGCCAGCACGGACGGGTCCGGTGGGGGAGCAGTTTTCTGAGCCCACCAGGAGATGACCCGCTTCATCGCGCACGATGCGATCACGCTTCATATCTGCCAGGGTAAGCCAAGGGTGGCATTTCCGGACCACTGTGTGGCCATCGTCCTCCCCAGGGCACGGGCGGCCGACTTGAAGGTCATGAGAGCATAGTCGACCACCGTGCGGTGCTTACGCATAAGCCTGGGGAAGAACCGCCCTGTGCAGCACAGCAGGTGCCATGGTGCAGGGCAGAAGCGGCATGGCCCGCAACGGTGTGGGCTCTGGCCATGAGAGACACAGAAAACCCACCCGCCTTGGACGGGGGTCTCAGCTTACCCCCCCAGGTGATGCAACCACCTGAGGAATAGCTTCGTACCCACTGGCCGCCTCGCCATCAGGGGAGGTGAAGGCGGAAGCGCACGAGGACCGGGCAGAGAAAAACGCCCTCTATGCCAGCGTGCGCTCGCTGTGTGTCCCTGGGAAGAAGTGGACGGGAGCTGGAACATTCATCTTACATCAGCCCGCACGCCACACCTCTAGTCGGTCCGGCGGTGAGACTGGGGGACAAGCCATCTCCAGCCACACCACCGAAGCAGCCCAGGAAGCGCAGCCATCATGTCTGATTCGAGAACCGTGACTACGCATTGCACCCCGTAGGATGGAAGCGAGCCCGGTCTGTCATCTGAGCATGACAGCTCGCCCTGCGATGTCGCGATGGACATCTGATCTCCGGTGTTATCAAGCGGAAGCGCGGGCATCCCGGGGGATGAATCGCACCACCACTCGAAGCTTGGATGGAGCGCGCTGTGGAGGAGTGGGGGGTCTGCGGGCCCGGAGGCGACGGATAAGCCCCCACTGTAATCCTCAGATCTGCCCGCTTGCTAACCGCTTTCACGGGGAGCAACGGGGGTGGCTTGGAAGCCGCGATCTCAGCTGTGCAACAGCCATGCTCTCACAGTGAGAGCATGAGCTGTCCGCGAGCACCGCATCGACATGCTGGACCCCCAGACGTGTGATGCGATACCCGTGCCCATCATCCGGAGATAGGAACCACCGCATCCAGAAACGCACAGTCAGAACAGCGTCTTGAAAAAGACGTGTTGATTGACTGTGTTGCTCTCTTAGAGAATCTGCTCTTTTAATGGAAACTGCTCTTTTGTGCACACCAGCGAAACGCCCAGGGGACAGGAAGCCCAGATCGACTGCCGCTGTCGCGTCATCTCCTGCACTGGTGAGTAAACTGGTTTCAGTTTAGAAATCAGGTTGGCAGATAAAGTGTCTTCAGTCTCTGTGAGAGGCTCTGAAGTAATTAAATTCTGAGGCTCACTCCACAGCGTGCAGCTTATATAGCGCTGATGGCTCATTGCTGCCAGCTGTGGAGCAGAGCTCTGCCAATTCAATTTGGCATTTCATTGGCCCGTTTTCTTACTCTTCAGAGTGATTGGTCGTCTGACGTACTTCCATAGTCTGTTCCAGACGCACGTTGAAGTTCCCGTATGAAGGGGAACTGCACACAAGTCAAAGCAAACTCGAGAACAAAGGGAAATTACCGTCCCATGGTGCAAATGACGCGGAATATGCGATGCATTTGCTGCGATGTGCAGAATTGCCTCATTCGCATCTTCCACGTTTGGTGTGAACCCAGACGTGTTGATTAATCAGAAAGGAACAAACGTCATGATGCGAAAATTCAGTTGTAGCGTCCACACGATCACAATGTACACTGAGTTTTGGAAAATCTTCACCCTGGCCAGAGTTTTCAATTGAGCAGAAAAAAGTGTGCTTTGAAATTACCCATGTTTGTGTGGACAGGGCCTAAGTGTCCTAGCAGGACCATATGTCACTGAAGGTCCAGAGATAACAGAGTAAAAGAGAGTAACTTTTTGTAAAAGCACTAAGATACTGGAGACAATTGCATCCTTCATTCATGACTTGTTCATAATATAGCCTGACCTCCACTACCTCTTACATATGATGCACAAACTGAGGACTGAGAGCTGACCTTTAGTTTTGAGAACATATTTTCCTCCTGTGCATTGGTTTGTCTTAACAGTAAATGACCTGCTGTGAGATTAGAATACTGATCTCACCTTAATCAGACGATCACATATCAGCCATCTTAACGTAAGTCCTCTGAACGTAAGAAATTAATCAATGTATGAAAAAAGGTACAAGTCTTTAAGGTACAGTTCACTCAAAAATGTTCAAAAATTCACTTTTCACTTTTAAGGTTACAAAGCTTGATATTTTGAAGAAAAGCTGGAAACCTGTAACCATTGACATCCATAGTCTTTGTTTTGTCCTACTATGGAATCCAATGGTTGCAGGTTTTCAGCTTTCTTTAAAATAGCTTCTTCTGTTTTCAACAGAAGAAAGAAACTCATAAAGGTTTGAAACAAGTTAAGGGTGAGTAAATGTTGACAGAACTTAATTTTTTGTGTGAACTATCATTTTAAGGAACACATACATAATATAATTGAGTTTCTCTCAACATTGTTGCTTTGTCAAACGAGCTAACAAACGTTTGCCATTGATTTACGTGCATGTAAACACACACAAATGCACACACACACACACACACGCACACACACACATACACACACACATTCAACAAATTATATAACACAGAATAGGTTGGTTAACCTTGACCATAAATGCACTTGAAAAGACAATGTCAAATCTTTTTTAAAAACATCTTTAATTCACATTTAAAAATGCTAGCTCTCCAGCTAGTGCTATAGTGGGGTGTATTATATCGCAGAATGCTAATGAGCCCAGAGGGAACTGGTTTACATTGAGGAGGCTGTTGATCATCTTTGAGTTTCTGTTTCACCGTGGACATCTTCTGTTTCTGAGTGCATGAGTCACCACTTAATTTCCATCCGTCGGCGCGTCGGATGGGTAAGTATCAATCTGTATGCAGTTTCCCTGGCCAAATCCCTTCCAAAATGACAGCTATTATCCAGATTTACATTTTATCCCTGGGAAGAATAATGACAATGAATCATTGCCATGTCACTGATGTCGATAATTACAGTATGAGTGGCCGGTGAGGAGTTTGTCTTGGAGAGCTTGGGTGACGGTAACAGCCAAGTAAGGGAAAAATCATGACAGTGAAGGATGGTTTTGATTCACATACAAGGATGACCAGATATAAGATGCAGAGTATGAAAATTGTTTTCTCCTATCACTCGAACCTTTTGTCACCTTTCAGAGCTCTTCCACTCCCATATCACATTCCCCAGCTTCCTCCGAAAAATGAAGTTAAACTGTCCACCAACACTGCATATCAATTACAGAGTGCAGTGCTAAATAGTTAAACTTAAATACATAAATTAGGCCATCATTTGCGCACACTCTGAATGAATATGTTTGATTTCCTTTTTTCAGAGAAGAAGACATTGGAAGAATGTTTTTAGTTGTTTTTTAGACTCTGATGAAGTCTGTGAAACAAATCTAATTACCAAAAACCTTTTTTACAAACTATTAAATACATTTAAATTGTTCTGTTCTTGTCCTCGTGTCATTGCTTTTACACATAATCTTTTTGTATGTTTGGATGGTTTGGTTTTTCACCAAAATCTGTGTCAATTTCATGTCAACAGCTTCTTTAGAAATATATTTACAAAAAATCTGGACATGTTTAACATTTATTTTAGATGCTGTATATACAAATTATGTTCTATTCTAACAATTTACATACATCAATGTAAAGCTTATTTATTTCACTTTTCAGGTGATGTAGACATCTCAATTTTAAAACAATTTAGACTTATGACTGGTTTTCTGGTCTAGGGTCACAAATTATTTTGAAAAAATGCATTCGCATCACAACACAATCAGATTCCAGATGTGCTATAGCTCTAGTAAAGCAACATGTAATGGCCCATGTAAGGATCATCTTAAGATCTATATACAGATTCACGTTGTGCTTGGGTTTGTTTAAATTGAGAACTTCCTCTCAATAAATGTATGTTATTGATTATGCTGGAGTTTGCATGTTTTCCCAGTGTTCGCGTGGGTTTCCTCCGGGAGCTCCCGTTTCCCCCCACAGTCCAAAGACATGCGGTACAGGTGAATTGAATAAGCTAAATTGCCGTAGTGTTGGTGTGTGTGAATGCAGGAGTGTATGGGTGTTTCCCAGTGACGGGTTGCAGCTTGAAGGGCATCCACTGCGTAAAACATATGCTGGATAAGTTGGCGGTTCATTCCGTTGTGGCGACCCCGGATTAATAAAGGGACTAAGCCGAAAAGAAAATGAATGAATGAATGAATGATTATGCTTGTTTCCCAGTACTGGGTTGCGCTGGAAGGGCATCCACTGTGTAAAACATATGCCGGAATAGTTGGTGGTTCATTCTGCTGTGGAGACCCCTGATAAATAAGGGACTAAGCCGAAGGAAAATGAATGAATGAATGAATGATTATGCTTGATGTGTATAATGAGGTTATAATCCAAATAGCTACAAAGCAAAATCTGCATGTATTGTTTACATGTACTCTGTAGATTTGTCTTACCTAAACATTTCTTTAGTTTCAGAATACTGAATATTTGAGGGCACTGAGGTCCATCCTACACTGTTAAAAAGTGCATGATGGGACCTTGATCTCTGCTCTGTCAACTTTTGAGGTTTTTTTGATGACATTTTTTAGTGACTTTTATTGACTTTTTAGTTGTTTGAAATAATACATTCATTCATTCATTTTCTTTTCGGCTTTTGTCCCTTTATTAATCTGGGGCCACCACAGCGGAATGAACTGCCAACTTATCCAGCATATGTTTTACGCAGCGGATGCCATTCCAGCTGCAACCCATCGCTGGGAAACATCCATACACACTCTCATTCACACACATACACTACAGCTTACCCAATTCACCTATATCACATGTCTTTGGACTGTGGGGGAAACCGGAGCACTCGGAGGAAACCCACGCAATCACAGAGAGAACATGGAAACTTCACGCAGAAATGCCAACTGACCCAGCCGAGGCTCGAACCAGCGACCTTCTTGCTGTGAGGCGATATATTAAAAAAATAACTTTTTCTAACTTTTCAAGGTTAAAAGTTGTTGGAAGAAATATCAAGCCATAAAAACATGAATCACAAAATACGGAAAACTGCTAATTTAAGGATATTTTTTACAGTGTAATAAACCAAATTTCACTCAAATGATGGCCTCACCCCTGAAAATAATTGTTACTATGTGTACAGAACATTAGCAGTATGCACTTTTTGGAGCTTGAAACTTGGACTTGGACTGATTTTACAATATTTTACAATAGACTTACTTATGTGTTTATTTTCTTAATCCAAAGATTAAAAGTTTGAAATGGCAAAAGGATGATACAAAGGTGAATTAATTTGTGTGACTGTATGTATTCCTCCTTTTAAGCTAATATTAGGTTTTGATGATTGATTTACCAAAATCAATTTCTGATTTCAGTATCTGTTAATTACATCACTATTTTCAAAGTTTTACTGAAACTATAAAAAATGTGATAATAGAGCTATTTATAATGACATCTATTCCATTTTAGTCATGCAATTCATCAAAAGACCACTTCATATTAATAAGAGTCTAATAACTTTCTCTACGTTAAGGCATTGTCAGTGGCTAAAAATATAACTTAAATGCAATCAAGTGAGCCAGATTTTTATTCTTTTTCCAGAAATAATCAGAAATGAGTGGCACATTGAAATCCTGTGTTTAATCTTGTAGCACATTGTGTCACTGATGCATGTAATCAGATATCCACTGTAATTTTTTATCAGTCATATCTTGTAATTACTACATATCCCTCGGAGAAAGGCAAAAGTCTAATACAAGCATTTCACTATTCATGCGAAGTTCATGCAAAATCAATTCCATTTTTGATGTATCAAATCAAATACGTTCTGCATGCGGTTTTTGATTGTTCAGGATCCTGTCTTATGTCATATCTGCAAATGCCTTGTGCAATTACTCTATTATTAGTTGAGCTACAGATCAGATGCTGCTCCAATATGCTCTGAATTCACAAGGTTAATGAGAGGTTACTTCTTACCAGTAGAATTAAAACTGTGTTCAGTAAGTACATTATCTCTTAGTGCAATGGGAAAACCCGTTAATGTTCACCAATGGTATTCACTGATAAGTGAGCTGTCAGTAAGTGAAGTTTCACAAACTAATTTCGAGAGGAGCACGTGATATGATTGAGCACGACTGATTACTCATCGGTAATCAGTATTAATCCAATCAGATTGATTCAAGCTCACAATAAATAAACCGATTTCCTCTACCGATCTATCTTCATTTCGGAAGATCACTAGACCAAAGCTTCCCAGCCTTCTCCTAGCTGATATTCGACCTTCCTACGGAGATTTACCTTCCTAAAAAGAAAACTACGGAAACCTTCAAGCAAAACTACCCAGCTTTTCCAAGCAAATCTACCCAGCCTCGCAACGAAATTACTCAGCATCACAAACAAACCTTCAACGCCATCCAAAAAACATCGAAATGAACAACAACATTGGCAAATCTACCAGCGAGAGCTCCGCTCTCCCCGACACACCAGCGGCGGTACAACGCCACTCAGCCCCGACAAGAGAAGTAGTCGAGGCCGAGGCTCCAGTGAGAGGCCGCAGGCCCATACGCTCGGCTACCACTCAACGCCGGCAAACTTCACCATCGCCAACAACTTTAAGCCGCCACCTACCTTCACCCGCTTCGTCCTATGCCTCGGCCAGATCATCATCTCACATCTCCAACAAAATCACTATTCCAGAACTCCGAAAAACCCTCTCAGACGCCGGAATTCCCATACCCTCACGCTGCAACAAAGCCGGACTCTTAAAGCTATACTCCACCATTTCTCCCCAGACTCCGCCCACCATGGACACTTCTAGATCCTCTCGCTCACGTCCAGCCCCCTACCATCAACCCTCACACTCCGTAACTGAACTATCTCAACCTCAATTTTCCAGAACAAATTCTAGGATAAATACAGCACCCAGCCAGATACCACCCAGTTTACGCACCCAAGGAAACAGGCACCCATCAGCTCCAACTCCAAGACAAAATACTGAGACTCTCCCGGACAACAACCCTTCCGCATTTCACACTGGACAATCCTTCATTACACCCCTCACTTGGCCCCCAGCTCCTCACTCCAGATCTAGTTCCAGCCCCCCCCCACACACCACTCAAATTAGCCACACCCACGCTCAGATTTCCATTCCCATCGAGCCCCCCCATACTTCAACACACCTTTTTCAGCCTAACACCAGCTCTAACTCCATTAGTTATCCTCTCCCCACCTCCTTTCCACCTGCTAGTATCCCCTCTTTTATTCCTCCCTCCTCCCTTCACCAAACACTCATTCACAATTCTGGCACAGATCCAGCCCAATACCCCACGGTCCCTGCACAAAATTCTTCAGCACGCCCCCCATACACCCTATCCACCGCCACAGCCCTCCCGGTACCACACAACGCTCCAGCCCTGGAACCACCCCCAGTTTCAAATACAGCAAAAAACCTCATCCTATCAGGTCTATCCAAAGGATTCCATCCAGGCGTCTTGAATCTACCCTCTTACAACCTCGCTTGCCCCAACTTACAATCCGCCACCAACGAACCCGAAGCCGTAGATCAGTTAATCAAAAAAGAGACCGACAATAAATTCATGATCGGCCCCTTTTCTGCCCCCCCCTTTAGCACATTTCGAATCAGCCCCATCGGTGTAGCCACCAGGAAATTCTCAGGCAAAAAACGTCTCATAATTGACCTCTCTTCTCCTCACAACTCCCCATTTTCTAGCATTAATAGCATCATCCAACCAGATGAATTCTCGCTCCATTATCACGACATAGATCAAGCAATGTCTCTGATTAAAATTGTCGGACGTAACGCATGGCTCGCCAAAGTCGATATCTCCTCCGCCTTCAAAATCATGCCTTTACACCCTGATTTCTGGCATCTGTTCGGCATTAATTGGAGATCTAAATTCTACTTCGCAGTCCGTTTAACATTCGGATGCAGAAGTAGCCCCAAAATATTCGACATACTTTCAGAAGCCATATGTTGGATCCTCGCCAATAACTACGGCGTTTCGCATCTCATCCATCTATTAGATGATTTTCTTATCATCTCCCCCCCCCAACACGCCGCCTGTCAAACACTTAGAGACTACTCAAAAAGTCTTCGCTAATCTGGGCATCCCTCTAGCTAAAGAGAAAACGTCCGGTCCAAGCACTTCATTAGAATTCCTAGGAATTAAGCTGGATTCTAACAGTTTCCAAGCTTCACTTCCTAAAGAGAAAATCGATCGAATCATTTCACTGTCATCTCTTTTCTTAGGGAGACAAGTATGCACCAAACGCGAACTCCTGTCTATTTTGGGACATCTAAATTTTGCCATGCGTATCATTCCTCAGGGACGCCCCTTCGTCTCCCACCTCCTACAAACCGCAGCTTCCGTCAATGGATTAGAGGAAATCATCCTCCTGACGGACGCATGTCGTAATGAACTTAGCCTATGGATTTCCTTTCTTAAATGCTGGAATGGCTGCTCGTTCTTCTATAGTGACTTGATTTCCTCTCCCGTAGATATTCAGTTATTTACCGACGCCGCCCCCTCCGTAGGTTTCGGAGGATATTACAGGGGACGTTGGTTCGCCTCTCCCTGGCCCCAGCAAATGCTGGGAATTCCCCTGCCCTTACAATCTTCAGCCCTCTTCGAATTGTACCCCCTAGTGGCCGCGATTATCATGTGGGGTGACGAATGGTCTGCTTCTAGTATCCTAGTCCACAGCGATAACGAAGCAGTAGTGCAATGTATTAATAAAGGGCGTTCCCACTCTTCTACTCTAATGCCCCTTCTTCGTCGCCTAGTTTGGACATCAGCCATAAAACAATTTATTATAACTGCAAAACATGTACCAGGATGCAAAAATCAAATTGCTGACTCTCTTTCTCGCTTTTCTTTCCAGAGATTTCGGCGATTGGCCCCAGAAGCGGATCCTCATCCAACGCCCATCCCTCCATATTCAGAGATGATATTTCCATAAACCACCCTATGCACAACCTACACCAAACATCCATTTCCCTCATTCTACAAGCCGTAGCCCCCAGAACCTTACAATCATACCTCTCAGCATGGAATTCTTTCAAACATTTCCACACCCTGTACAACACACCCTTTCCCAATTTTTCCCTGCTCACCATTACATCCTTCATCACTCATCTACACACTTCCAAAAATATTCAAGCCAACTCCATTAAAAGCTATCTAAGTGGGATTAATTTCTTTCATAAATTAATTCATGGCTCCCCATCAGAAACTATTTCTAACTCCCAAACCGGCCTCCTCATCAAAGGTATCCAGAAAGCCCATCCCCCCTCTCCAGACCCTAGGCTACCCATCACTCAAAACATCCTCTCCAAATGCATCACTACTCTTCGCAAAGGCTACATATCCACCAATACAGATCGTACCCTTGATGCCATGTTTAATCTTTCCTTTTTCGGTTTCCTTAGATGCTCCGAAATCACTACAATATCCAAATTCAACCCAGGCATTCACCCCACCATCTCAGATCTTACTCTGTTAGATGAGGAAACAATTTCATTCCTCATTAAACAAAGTAAAACAGACCAATCACGCAAAGGACATTTCATATACATATTTGATCTTCCCTCACCCACACGCCCTTTCCAAACACTTATGGCCTTTTTACTCTTCAGGAAATCTCAAAGCCCTAGTCCCTTCTCCCCCCTATTCGTAGACGACACTAACTGCCCAGTTACACGTTTCTGGTTTCAGAAACACCTTAAAGCAGTCCTCCGCCTCTCAGGCTTCCCCCCAGACTCATACTCCAGTCACTCTTTTAGGATAGGAGCAGCCACCACAGCAGCACAAAAAGGGCTTTCGCAGCAACAGATCCAAACTCTGGGCAGGTGGTCATCCGATGCCTTCAAGACGTACATACGTCTTAGCCAAAGGCACCTAAAGGAAGCCCAGATGACCCTCGCCAGCCACTGACCTCCAACTACCCAAGGGCGAGGGCACGACCCAGCCGCTTTCCCTTCTTTCTTCCAGCTGAGTAATACTCAGCCTTCTCCCCTTGACACGAATTAATTTAAATTCCAAGGCCCATTGTCACCCCGCCCCCCCGGCCATTTCCGCAGGAGTTTTCACCGCCCCCTCCTTTTTCCCGACTCCTGCCGGACCCTGCCCCCCTAAGGCTCTGACTCCCACAGGAGTGTTACCCCGAGCTTCGATTCCCGCAGGAATCACCTCACTGCCCCCCCCCAAGCCTTAGTAATCTCAACATATATATATATATATCTATATATGCATGTATATAAATATATATGTATATATAACGCTGTCACTCACCGCTCCATCTCCTTACGGAGTGTTCCTCGAGCACCCGACTCCCGCAGGAGTCTCGCCCTGTCATCCTTCAACAGGAGTCTTCACCGTCCAAATCCCCTTTCCCAGACTCCCGTTGGAGTCGGCCACCTAGCTCTGTTCCCCGGGCTATGACCCCCAGGGGTCATGTCACCGCCCCCTCCAGGCCACTGAAACTCATTATATATATATATCTATGGAATGGCGTACATAGATATATATTTATATAGAGCGCTGTCACTCCCCGCTCTATCTCCAGTAGGAGTGTTCCTCGAGCATTCGACTCCCACAGGAGTCCTCGCCAAACTTGCCACTCACCCTCCAGCAGGAATCTCCACCGTCCAAATCCCACTTCACGATTCCCGCTGGAGATGGCAAAAAAGTAATAACTGCACCCTACTCCCGCAGGAGGTAAAACTCAATTCGACTCACAGAAGTCTACTAATCGCCCCCTCCAGGCCTTAGATCACCCCATGATATATATATATATTTATATAGACTCATATATACATATATATTTATATATAGTGCTGTCACTCCCCAGCTCTATCTCCGTCAGGAGTGTTCCTCGAGCATTTTGACTCTTAACGAGTCAACCCCCCCCCCGTTTCTTGGCCCCCTCCACCACCCCACCCCTCCCCTGCTCGGGCTCCCACAGGAGTCTGTTTCACCCTTTGCTCCCGCAGGAGCCCTCTTTTCTTCCTTTCCCGAAACCATTATATCCAGCAGCCGGATATAAATTAAACTTCCTTGCTTTTGGGGGGAGGTTCTTCGAAATATACGGCTGCTGTCCCGAGCTAAATAGCATTTTGGGGAGCTCTCGAGACCTACCTGATCTCGAACCCCTTTATATGCTTA
>CAIGQV010019186.1:18801350-18829916 GCA_903798115.1 Danio jaintianensis | reverse complement strand
ATATATATATATAAATAAATGTGAGTTTTATAATTTGCTGAATAATTTATCTCTTCAGAAACGAGACAGACTCGCCAGGAGTTTGCTAAAATATTGCCTGAAAACTCAGCAACAGCAAGAGGTATTGATATTCTGGATTAGGTGTAAGCATGAACTCTGCTGAAACATCATATTAGTGATTTAATCAGAGATCAGGGGAATTTTATTTTTATCGCTCACTCGTTCTTCCCTTTCCTCTGTTCTTTTCCTCTGTATTTTTTATTCCCCTGTTGCCAGCTGATCTTACATTTATTTAATCTCCTAAAACTTGCCAGATCATATTAGCCTTTTTAAAAAATCTCCAAATGCAAAAACATGTCCAAAGCAAATCAGGTATTTCCCTGTAATGATTAAAAGTACGCTGTCAAAACCCCACTGCTGCCTCTTTAACAATTTCAGTGCTCATCAAACTGTCGACATTTGCTTTCTTCTTAATGTTTTTTTTTTTCTCATTCATCTTTAGCATTGATTAAATGAGATGTAAAAAAAAATAGAAAAATAGCCACGGGTATTTATTGTGTATTTTTAAATATAACCTCAAATAAATCATTTAATTTAATTGACATAAAGGCTATAACCATTAAACAACCTAATTGATACCATCATCAACATTTTTTTTTTTTTTCAAACACTCTGTAAAAACAGTAAGGGTAGGCTACCAAATCTTCCCCACTCCTTCAGCTCTAACCATATTTATAGCCAAAATAAAGACCATTCAGACATAGTAAATATTTATGCATGTGCTGAGGCATGTAAATGTAGCGTGTAATGTGAAGTGCACAACACTCCTGCATTTGTAAACACCTTCCTTTATAACAGTGGTAAACCTCACCGGTCATGCATCAACCCAGCCGCCATACATCAGCTAATACACTCAAGTTACTGTGTGTGTGTGTGTGTGTGTGTTTGAATGTGTGTCAATGACTAAGCCCCTTCACCAGACTGTCAGGGTCACCTTCTTCCCTCCCGTCACTACTTGGCTGTTGCCCGAAGCGGATGTGTCTCATGGTTAGGCAACTGTCAAGATCTAGTGTCTCATAAAGTAGAGTTATATAAACCCAGATTCTGTGGAAGACATTGAGCCTTGGCTGTGAAAAAGAGCGTGACTAGCTGCACAGGTTTCCATTCAAAACTGCACAATAGGACAGAAGATTTACTGGTAGAAAGCAGTTCATGTTCTCTCTTTTTCAAGCATGAAAATTGAAATAAAAATTGTATTTAGGGACAGGACACACAAAAAATATCCATAATTCATGTTTTGTTTTGATTTTTCTTCTTTTTTAATTGATCTATGCTTTGAATTGCATTAAGGGACCTTGGTCTTTGCTCCAACAACTTGAAACGTTTAAAAAAGTTATTATTGACATTTTTAATAGCTGGAATTGATACATTGCCTGGGTTCCCCATCAGGGGAACTTTGACATGTGTCTTCACACTTTGGGAGTTCGCCAGACAACCAATCACTCTGAAGAGTAAGAAAACAGGCCAATGAATCGCGGACAGCTCATGCTCTCACTGTGAGGGCATGTCTGTTGTGCAGCTGAGATCGCGGCTTGCAAGCCACCCCAGTTGCTCCCCGAGAATAAGTCTTGATGCAGAGCTCAGAGACTCCGCTGTGGCAACCCCAGATTAATAAAGGGACTAAGCCGAAAATAAAATTAATGAATGAATGAATGGTTTCCAAAGACATGTCATTATCATAGTCATGCTTTTGCAAAACTAAAGGTTCAGATAAACTTTCAGTCTGCCGTGATGTGAGTTTTATAACACCCATATCTACTGGGATAATTTCTGTTTACACTGGTCAGATCTGTGTTTAAAGCATCAGTTCATCAATGTGGATGCTGTGCTTTTTATTTATGAAAATTTAGAAAAGCTGATCAAAATTTTCACCATTTACATCTCTGTAGTTTCAAAAAAACCTTTCTGCCGGTGTCACTATTGCACACAACTTTAATTACATGTCCAATTAAATGAATCTCCTGATTAGATTTACTACTGGGTTGCTTTCCCAGAGAGGCATAGTTTAATTTAAGAATACTTTTCCAACAAAGTTTCAATAGAAAGGACAGATTTGTACCTTTCCATGTCACTTAGTTAAAACTTCAAGTAAAGTATGCAAAGTTCAGACCAATAGACTCCTGTAAAGAAAACATGTTCTTTCTTAATGCAACTATGAAATACACTGCAGCTTGATGGCTCATGCTGTACTCCTGTTTGTGGTTTACTGCAGCTATATAGGAAATAGCAGAGTTCCACTGAGGAGACAAACTCATGTACCTTAAAACTGATTAATTAAGTTTAGCATACAGTTAATTCCATTTTTACACATGATATCAGGCCTAGAATGCATAGAGCATCTTCAGCCAAAAACCTAAGTGTTTCTCACTTACAGTAAGAAAATCATGTGCTTTAAGGAAAAACTAAATTAGCCAAGGTGTACTTTTTAGTAACACAAACAACTAATATGTGTTTTTATGGAAATGAAAAAGTGTCGAACACAATTACAAATATGAAAATGCAATCAGCCTATTACCCTTGCCTATTTAACTAATAAAGTCATTAATATTGGGTTGTTGTTTACTGAGTATTTTCTATTCAATCAGTTTGATTAGTTTAGTTGATACATTTTGGGCATGTCAGTTTCTCTCATTATAGATGCTTGCATAATTAGAGGATAAAGAAATTTATTCTTGTTAGTTTGATCATTTATCTTTTCGGTTTTCTCTCTTAACTACTCTCTGTTTTCCACCTCTAACTATCTTTTCACTTATATTTAATGTTTTCACATTAATATGTTCCTCAGTCTCATACTTGCATTTACCCTCATTTTAATCCCTGCTTTGTCCACTTTATACTCATTCAACTTTCTTTTTTTCCTCTTAAATCTTGCTGAATCATCATGAGATTAGATGCCATCATTGGCTGTGATAATATACAATATCATAATGTTCTTATGATATAAATTATATTATTTTAAGATATATATGAGTATACATTTTAAAATAATTTTATTACTGGTCTCTGGAGGGGCTGTTTAGTAATTTGTCCAAAATGACTGGTTATCATCTTATTGATCTTTTGGAATTTCACCTTTTGATTTGGCCCTGGGCTGCAGTTGTTGTTACATGTTCACTGTGTGCACAGGATCATGTCAAACTGCAAACCAGTCGTAAACTTTATTGCCTGAACATTTAGTGAATTGCAAGCACATCTCCAAGTCAATCATTGCTCGGTTTGAAGAATTTTGTGAGTTAGTCACACTTTTCTTATTGAGAGCTTAGTTGTTATTAGGTGAGCATTCTTTTTGTGAATCTGTGTGAAAAATGTGTGAAAGTTTTGAAGACTGGGCACAATAGTGCAAATGCAGAAAACATACATTATAGATTTATGATCTTGTTCTGTCCTTATCTGCTTAATAGTTTTAAAACTTATTGAAGAGTGTACTAATTTAAATTCTCTTGAATTACATTTAATTCATATAACTGAAAGCAGGAAGACATTTGTCTTTTAAATCAACACAACTCACAGGCTTTGCTAAAAGCTTGACATTACAGTCATCGTTAATTCAGATTTTGAATTCAAATATCACTCTTTCTAATTACAGTCTTTTGACCCACTGCCTGGTAGCAGTATTTGTCAATAGAAATGTTACTTTACAATTTCTACAAACGTCAAAAAGAAAACCCAGGGGCATTCTTTTGGTGAACATATTGAAATGCTTCTTTAACAATTCAAACTCTAGAGAAAACACCAAGTCAAAGTTTTCAGTTTGGAGATAAAACTTAAAGACCTGAGGTTTAATCTTCATTTAATAGGAGCTTTATTTTGATTATTTTTTCCCATTTCTTTTTTCTCATTGCATTGTTTATGCCCAACTTCACTTTCACATACAGAGATTATAATAATAATTTCCAGTTAATCTTATTCATTAATTCAATTTCTTTTTGGCTTAGTCCCTTTATTCATCAGGGGTCGCCACAGCCGTACACTAGCCGTAACCCAACACTGGGAAACACCCATACACTCTTGCATTCACACACATACACTATGGCCAATTTAGTTTATTCAATTCACCTGTACCGCATGTCTTTGGACTGTGGGGGAAACTGGAGCACCAGAAGGAAACCCACGCGACGAACATGCAAACTCCACACAGAAATGCCAACTGACCCAGCAGGGGCTCGAACCAGCAACCTTCTTGCTGTGAGGCGATTGTGCTACCCACTGCGCCACCATTACACCCTAATCTTATTACCAATTTCCATAAATTCTTGAAATATAAATGCTGCTTGTTTGCAATGTTGAAAAGTGATTTCAACATATGCAATAAACAATCCTTAGTGGAAACAATTATATTTAGAATTTAGATTTTCGTTTGCCGCTCTCTGTTAAGTACCAAAATAAAATTTGGATGATGTTATTCCATCTTAAAATTTAATCTCTTAAAGAGATCCTAATTTTCGGTTTAGAGTTTTCATTCTCTCCCACTCTGCTGCTATTATGTCCGTAACAAACAATGTGGTTTTGACTAATTCTTAAGCCCAACCATATTTTTACGGTCTCTGGTTTATCATTTTTGAGTTTTCGGACTCATTCTACAAAATGTGTCTATATGGGATGCATTTATCTTTCCCTCAACACTTTTAAAAGGCAAAACACTTGACTTACCTCAGCAGTTGGAAGAAGAAGAGAAACTCTAAGCTCTTTTTCTGAGCATTCTTTTTGAATATTGCGCTGAAAACACATCACTCGCCTGAAACTTTATGGAAGATCACGTCGGGGTCACCATTTGTAAAAGTACATCTATTAGTCCTATGACAGAACTAACAGCATGGGTGAAGGTTAATTGCGTGTAAGCCTTCTCTCGCGCAGCTGGAAACAGATTACTAAAAATTCTTAAACTTTTGTTTCATGAATCCAATTTTGACCCTTACTCTTATCTGACTCCAATTTATAATAATTTAAATTTAGATTAATTCAAGCTGATTACCTTATAGGTTGTGATTTGGTCTAATTTAGATCGATTAACCAAATAATTCCTTATTTTCAGTTAATGGTTCATCATTTACCCGAAGTCGCTTAGAGTCAGTATGCTGGCCAGTTACATCTGCTCACAGACAAAGCCTCGCCAGTTCTGGTTCTTAGATAGAGGATATAACTTTAAACTAATTTCCTTTAAGTAATATTAGGTCGTCCCATGCTTGCTCTTAAGACATTTTGATTTAGCTACTAGATTATATCATACTAAGTCAGTGATTGTCAGAAATCAACAGGTCTCTAATGCTGTGCCTATGCTCCATCCATTGAGCCTGAATGTATGAGCAATCCTGGTCATAGGCTGCGGAAACATCAGCCTAAACCATCTACTAGTTACAAAGATTTCTGGAGATATTAGAGTTAAACAAGAACTTTACATTTATTTGCCAGCCAAAGATTTTCCATGCCAATTCACATAATTAAACAAAATAAGCCAATTCAGAAATGTACAACATCAATTACCCAAAGAGTTAGAGATGAATACCTGACCGTGTGGAAGTATGTTGCAGCATATAAGTATTGATGCAGAGCTCAGAGACTCACACACTGCAACGGGGTATCCTGGCTACAGGCTCTCACAGACACTTTTGCACCTTACCCTTAAATACTCAAATCACAACAAACCATCATAAATTCAAGACAATAAAATCATCACAAAGACCCTTGTCTGGTCATGAGTTGATGTGAAGACCATTTTTCCTGGAATAGAGCATCTGGCAAAGATCTTATCAAAGCCAAAACCCAGATCAACATATACAAGTGAAATATAACAGTAAAATTGAGACCACTTTACCGATCACACAGACACATTTAAAATGATACCAAACATGAAAGGGAAAATTTTAATATTCACAATATACACCATATTGAGAACTTGGAGATTCTCTGTGGAGCTCCTCTGGTGGAGAAGGTAAAGTAGAGGGCAGAGAGGGGGGCTCAGGGTGGGTGACTGAGACAGTTGAACAACTGGTTTCCTATCTGATCTTGTTCTCAGATTAGAAAGTTTATTGTTTTAATGCCTGACAACTCTCGTGGTCTTGCCTCATGGAATTCCATAACAGTACTTAGGGTCTGATATTATGGAGAGACTTAGCCATCCTTACACCTCTGTGGTGAGAGATCAGCCGTGCACGATGGAGCAGGTCATCTCTTGTTGGGTTCGGAAGACTGCTCCCCCACTGGACCTGTTCGCGCTGGCTGTTCCTCGCCGAGAGTGCTCTTCCCGCGGCTCCAAAGATGCTCCGTCATCACAGGCCATTCCACTGGCCAGTGATCGCGACAAGCCCCCCTGCAGGAAGTTAAGAGAAGGAGAACTGGTCTTTCTCCGGTAGAGGGCCGGGGACACACTGACTTCCAGCTATCAGATTTTGTGCACTTCGCCACAGGCTTTGAGGACACCAGAGGATGGGCTCCTTTCTCTCGCACCTCCAGCCTGTTCGTGGGATCCTGGGAGGAAGGTAAGAGTCAATCTCTTATTTTCAGCTCTTCCTCGGGATGCTCCACTTCCTGGGGTGAGCACTCCCCATCCCGAAGCTGCCCCACAACGGGTGCGTCAGCAATCGTTCCGGTGATGCTGCTCATTCAGACTCTGTCAGCCTGGTTAGCGCTGCTCAGCCCATCGTAGTAGCTCATTCAGGCGGTCAGACTCGGCTATGCGATTCAGTTCGTCATTGGCCTCCAGAGTTCACGGGTGTGTATTTAAAGTGCCACCCCTGTCTCGCGCGAGGAGGTTGTTGTCCTCCTGGTGAAGGATGCAATCAAGCTGGTGCCTCCAGCCGAGATGGAGAGCGAGTTTTACGCCTGCACTTCATTTTACCCAGAGAGCGGTGGGTTATAACCTGAACCTGATTATCTGATCTGTGCGTTTTGATCTGTTATCTGTCTAGGATGCAAGATGCTCACGCAGAAACTCATGCCCCAGTGCGTCCGTCCATGGGATTCGTTGCAACTATAGACCTGAAGGACGCTCACTCCAAGTCTTGTTCTCTCCCTCCTCATACTGTTTTTTTTTCGGTGTGCGTCGGGGCAGAGCATGGCAGTACAGGGTCCCCCCTTCGGGCTCTCCGTGTTTCCATGAGTGGAGGATGCCCTGTGCCTTTTCGGTGCATGGGCATCAGCATTTGTGACCTGTGGAGGAGGCAGACCCGGCCCTTTCATTGCTGTGTCTGCACACTGCGCTTAATGTGACTGCACTTAGAGCATACGTCTCTAAGCAGCTCTTTTCCTATTATGATCGGCAGAAGGGAAGTGCTGTGTCAAAGCAGAGGTTGGCCCACTTGATAGTTGATGCCATCGCCCTCGCTTCACTGTGCCAGGGTGAACCGTGTCCTCCAGGAGTGAGAGCACACTTAAAAGAGCGGTGCCTCCTTTTGGGTGTGCATATGAGGCACCTCTCTGACAGATTGTGTAGAGCTGCGGGCTGGGCGATACCTAACACATTCGCAAGATTTTAAATAATCTTCGAGTGGAGCCCATTCCTCCCAATTACTGGGTAACCCTGGTCAATCGGGAGGAAATTAAGCTCGGTGTCAAAAACGCTTGCTGCGCCATGCTTCCTAACCTGGAGATACGTGCGCTTATGCTCTGCTAAAGTGAGTTCCCCATTTGGTGAACCCTAGAGAGTTCCTCTGAGACCTCAGCACCCGATAGTATGATGTCTGGTATGCCTGCTTGGTCTACCCACTTGGTCTACCCACGTGCTCGGGTTCGGTGCCAGCTGTGCGCGATCCCCATTGGTGATCCCATATGCGTATTCAGCTATGGAGTGTTACCCCTTCTCTGTGTCTTCCCTACCCGCTAATCAGCTTATCATATGTAGCGCTCCTCCTGGTTAGAGCTAGCCCATATGTTCATATTGCCATCAGGACTCCCCATTTTGGGTAGCAGGGGGCCTCCGCAGCATCCTCCCCTTCAGGGATTGGCATGCTTCCACAACTTACTGTCATAATTAAAAATCCCTAGACAACAATTAGCTAGCTAAAAGTACTTTTACAACCCCGATCTAAATTCTTTCTAAATTATTCCCATATAATGGTAATAAAAGGGCCTAGTAAGGTTGTGTCCTTGTTGATGCTTGTGCGCTCAAGTTATGCTTGGCAAACTTCACATCAGGGCCGGGGCTGTGGCGTTTTCCATACACTCCCAAAGTGTGAAGACACACGTCAAAGTTCCCCTGAAGGGGAATGTCCTGGTTACTAACGTAACCCACGTTCCCTGAAGTAGGGAACAGAGATGTGTGTCTCCGCTGCCACAGCAGCTGGGTCTCCAGCTGATATCTGACTGTTCGGCTCTTCAGCGGCTTAAATTCCAACTGCTCGCTCCGCATGCGCTGGTTATATACTCTACTAATGATTATCAACGGCACCTGCGGAGCCGAGCTCTGCCAACTCATTGCATTCATTGGCCCGATTTCTTACTGTTCAGAGTGATTGGTCGTCTGGCGAACTCCCAAAGTATGAAGACACACGTCTCTGTTCCCTACTTCAGGAAACGTGTGTTACATTAGTAACCAGAACATTCCTTTTTTTTTTTTTGTAAATGATGGTTTAAAAACAGGTAATGAACTATAAAAAGTTATTTTTCAAATATTTTATACACTTAATTCTGTATACATTATTTATTATGCAATATATTGATTCAAACTACTAAAATATCAAGACAAGTCTTGAATTTCAACATTTAAAGTCGACAAATCAGTGATATAGTTCTAATTCATTACCATAAAGAAATAAGACACTGAATTTGTAATGTGCATAGATCTTCTGATGCAGCTGCTTTGATTATGAACTGCATTTAAAATGATGAGAAGCAAGCTCATTGGCTGCTGAAGCGACAACAACCAATCACCTGTGCCATGTCGTTGATGAGGTAGGAGCAGATTAAATATGCCTGTGCACCAACAGAGTTTCATGACAGAACTTGTATGTAGGATGTGACCTCGGTGCTCTTTCATAATTCATTGGCAAAGTCATTGTATTGCTGTGATGCAACACTTCAGTCCCAGATCCGTCATTGCTCAAACAATTGAAGTGTGTGACAAGTTGTGGATTTTCCTAAATTTTCTGAAAATACTGTACCTCAAATCTGTGCTGAGCTCTTATCTATTTTTATCAAAGAAATCCCTGAGGTTTTCCTCACTGCAAGAATTGCATGTAAATTTCTGTCGGTTAAGGGGAAAAAAGTACAAAAAGCCCTTGAGCTGACATTTTGACAGCAGCCCTCTTTTTAATCTTAATTCTTTGAGGGTTATCTGTCAGTCATATTTGCTCAGGTGCTGAGGGTGGGACTAGTTCTCTTGTATTGGTTAAATGTCATTTTCATGTCCCAGCACTGCCTCAAGACAGACTTAACCTCTACTTTCTGTTTCTTAAATTACAAGTGTTCCCCCTGCGAGTGTGTACAGGAAAAAAAAAGCTACTATGACTATTTGGAGACACATACAGTATTTATATGTCAAACAGAAGCCATAGCCATATTTTATTTGGTTAATAGTAAAAAATAAGAACAAATGTAGCACAGAAAGTTATGTAAGCCTAAGCAAGCATGTAAAATGTAACAAGCACAAAAAAACCACTGACTATTGTTTTGTAAGATCTATACAGGTAGAAATATCTCTGTGAAGCTGTTTTGGCACAATCTGTATTGTAAATAGAAATACAGGTGACCGTACTTGACAATTTTTTTTCTGTAGTTTGGTTTTACATTAGAAATCTATAACGCATTATTTAACAGGTATATAAAATATTGCAGTCTGCAAAAACAGTGACTGGAAAGAGCCAGCAACAGAAAAAAGGGTAGGAATGTGTGGGAAGAGGTAAAATGTACGCAGTAGGTTTCAATACATTTTCAATTTAGTTTAAATTTTTGAGGAATAAAATGCATTTGAAACAAAATTACTATATGAAAATCATCAGCTAAGAGCATAAAACAAAACATACTTAGTTACCAGTGTGTTTGAATGCAGTCATCTGACATCCACAGCCTTCAACCTTTATGACATCATGGGATTTAGAATTATGGCCTTACAGAATCCAAGAAATTCAAGAAAGTCAAGAAATTAAGAAATTAGAATTTAGGAAAGTGCAAAAACTTCTAAAAGAGCAGTTCAAAGAAGAGCAGATTTCCCGAAGAGAGTAACACTGTCGGGCAAGATGTCTTTTTCAAGATGTTGTTCCGACCGTGCATTTCTGGATGTGAAAGTTTCTTATCTCCTGATGATGCAAGGGCATGTCTGTTTTGCAGCTGAGATTGCTTTTCATGAAGCTTACAGAGGGTGCCCTAGCACCTCTTCGGCTCGCGGACATTTACATTCTCAACTATCTTGACGATTGGCTTAATTTTGCACAATCTCAGGGTCAGTTGATTATGCACAGGAACCTTGTGCGCTGGCATCTCGACCTGTTAGGGTTCGGGTAACCTGGGAAAAGATCAAGCTCTCCCTTGTGCAGAGCCTCTCTTATCTTGGGATGGAGCTGGACTCAATGATGGTGCACCTTACCAAAGAACGCATCAGGCTGGTGCTGTCCTGTCTGATGCAGTTCGACAGGAACACAGTGGTCCCAGTGAAGTTTTGTCAGAGGCTCCTGGGGCATATGACATCTGCAGCTGCTGTTATGGATTGTCTGATTGTTCATATGAGACCACTTCAGTACTGGCTTCATGATCGGGTCCCCAGACACCACGTTGTGTCACCGCACCTTCAGTCCCTGGATGGACCTTGGTGGTTTGTGAACCGGACCCCACTTGCATTGGCATATCAGTTGCCTGGAGCTGTTGGCAGTGTTTCTTGCTCTCCGCCAGTTCCGACCGATGCTGGAGAAGAAACACATGATTGTCAGGATGGACAGCATGGCTGCGAAAGTGTATATCAATCATATGGATGGTATACACTCCCACCGCATGTCTCAGCTTGCTTGCCATCTACTCCACTGGGGTGATTGAAATCGATGCGTGCCATTCACATCCAGGGTGAGCTCATCCGTGCAGCCATTAAATGGTAATCAAGGACCTGGGGACATTGGAAAGTTGCACCTTTGGTGATGCTTGTGCACTCACGCTATGCTTGGCAAACAACTCACCAGGCACGTGGTGGGTCCAGCTTACAGGCATTACATACACTCACCCAATGCGTTGTTCCGACACAACTCGTAGTTCCCGACCTGAAAGGAAATGTCTCGGTTACTGTCGAGGGAACAGAGACATTGTGTGCCATTGCCACAGTGGCTGGAGCTGGGAAATCAGCTTCTTCAGCGTTAAAGCCTGGCTTGCTCTCCTCCACATGCAGGATATATAATTATAATCAGCCGCACCTGTGAGGAGCTTGCCAATTCATGTGCATTCATTGGTACTTATTCTTATGCCGTGGTCACATTAGAGTTTGAGCATGCAAAATTCTGTCGTACGGCGCTGTGAAAAGAGGTGGGATTAAACAAGATTATTAGACATTTTAAAAAGTGAGCGATTGGTCCTATTTCATATTTTGATCTTCGATTGGTCTCACGCAGTCACGTGATGCGATTTCGCAGGTCAGAGTTCACCAAGCTTGAACTTTGCAATGCAGCGAACTACGAAACTTGTCGCATGAGCTTGTGTTTCCGGTCTGACGCATTCGCGTGTGTATGAATGGAAGTCTATGGGGAGAAAAGTCCAGTGTGACCGCGGCTTTACTCTTCAGAGTGATTGGGAACCAGTAGGGACACTGGAGAGTAAGAGTTTATTTGAACCAGTGGGCATGGGAGAAGCTTATAAATCTCTTCATTATAACAGTTTATTAGTAGGTTAATCTCAGTGGCTAGGAAATGGGCAGGCTTCCAGTAATTCCATCTATCTCTACTTACAGTCTAACCAAGTGTTTTATTATTTTAACTAGTGTTGACTTTCTACAGCATTTTGAGCAGTGCTTTGAGTATTGCAGCACTTTCAGCAATTGTGTTAAAATGTGTCTCCCTGTGCACTGGTCATCTTGGGAACAATTGAACTGTCTTGCTGCTAAAAGATTGCTTTGGTGGCCTGGAATGGTAAATAATGTCAGAAGGTACGTAAGAAGATGCCGGTAGTGTCCAATGGCTTTAAAATCTTGCCAATACCCACTGGAAAACTTCTTTATCTTCCCATTCCCCGGTGTCCGTGGTCACATCTAATAGATGATTTTGTCACTGACATAATCAGCTTCAGATGGAAATACCTATATCCTAGTTACAGTAGACAGATTCTCCAAAGCCTGTCATTTTTGTTTCACTGAAAAGACTCCCAACAGCCATGGACACTTTTGTTTCTTTCTCTCTCTCTCTGTTGGATACGTCTCTCTGTATTGCAAGAGTAAGAGGTTTTCTCACTCCTGGGTGTGACGAGTAGCCCAGGCATGTATCTCCTTGTTATAATTCACAAACCAATGTACAAACAGAGAGGAAAATCCATGAGATAGGCCATTACCTCCATACCTTCTGCCAAAACCACCAGAACCACTAGAACTTTTTCATTGCCTGGGCCGAGTTTGCACAAAATTCCCTCTATTAGTCAACCATTGATTTCAACTCATTCCAATGTGTATTCAGTTACTAACATGCATCTCCAGCATGCTGTTTGGTATCATCAACATCAAGCAACATGTAAAGTAACATGTAAAAACAATATAAACCATATGCAGTGCATCGCTGCATTCAGTACGTCCATCTATTTTCAATACATGTTATCCTCTGATGGTTGTGTGGGCATGCTGTAACCTAACTTAGAAATCCCTGAACAGGTGTCAAGTCCATCACAAGCACACAGAAATGCACGTTCACTCACATTTTATTTATTAATAAAAAAAAAATTTCCAGTTATATTATTATTGCATGTCTTTGGATAACGAAACTGCATCTGTGGACTTCTTACTACGAGGCAACAAATATACCCGCTAATCATCGGTGCCAGAGTCACAATTAACCAGTTCAGCATGGTCTGGCTGCTGAAACTATGTAATAACCTAGGATAGTTGGTCTATTCCCTTGAGTCAAGTTAGTAATAGTCCTAGTTTGTAAAATGTGAACACATCGCTGCTTTCTAACCAAACATTTTCTAACACAGGTTCAAAATCAAGAGGTTTTCACTTACTGACAATATTGCAAACGTAATTATGATGGCAACATCATTATCAAACATAACATATTTAGACTCTATACCCTGCTTATTGACATCTAAAGAGAGTATTTACTGCTGGATTACATCACTCTCGCCAATATTGTACTCCAAAGTCAAACACAACTAATTACACTGTCAAACTCTTTTCAAAGCTCCTAATTTTGCTGAATTAAGATCACATAATGGATCACTTTTTTACTGTTCCAATCTTTGAAGTCAGTACATAATCTCAAATTATTCACATAAAGAAAGTACTACTACAGTTCCATTCTTCTTTTGGCATATGCTAATGCTCACATTTAAACACTGCACTTCACACTGTATATAGACCACTGTTGGACTGCTAGACAGCTGCAGCCCCAGAGTCTGCGGGCACAAACAACTTGAACAATCTTAATGTTGGTATGAAACAGAAGTTGCAGTATTCATATTTCATTTGTTTTAGATAAAACTGAAAGTGCACTGGGTAACACAGTATTTTTCACTTCTAAGATGCTGCAAAATATGCAAGAAGCAACTCTGTATAATTTTTGATATCCATCACAAGGACAAGGACCACGCCTCCAAAAACAAGATGTTCCAAAATTGTGCTCAAATTGTGCTGTCCCATTCAAATCAATGATTTAGTTGAGTGCTAAATCAATGGTTAAGTAGTATGAACACACTGGTAATGCATAAATGCTTTCGTCTCTCTGTGTGTTAAAGGGAAATGATCGAATTTGTATTTTTATTTAGTCACTTATAATTTATTCAGTTCAAGTTGTCATCAGACTTTTTTCCAACACTTCAGGTGAAGTATAAGTGCTTTATTTTTGGAAATATGCCTTCTCCTGATAGCTTTTTAAATATGCTCGTTGCCTCTCAGTACTGAGTTTGTGCAATGGCTCAGCATATCATCTACTAGACAGGTCTCATGGCTGACGTTGTAAGACATTGGTCATTAACCTCTACAAGTACTGCATATTTAGCCAAAAATACAGCATTTCTTTTCTGTTTTCTCTCATCATATATATTTATATGGCAATATGTTCAATTCCAGACTCTAATCTGTAGGGTGTGTCTTCGCTGCAGCCTGTAGCATGATAATGTACTGAATCATCTTTTTTTCATCTTTCATCTTTATTTCTATAGCGCTTTTACAATGTAGATTGTGTCAAAGCAGCTTAACATAGAATTTCAAAAAAAATTTAATTGAACCAGCGTCACTTAAATTTTTAGAGTTGAAGTTCTGGTTAGTTCAGTTCAGTGTGGTTTAATTTTCACTGTTGAAAGTCCAAACACTGAAGAGCAAATCTATCGTTGCACAGCTCCACAAGTCCCAAACCAAGCAAGCCAGTAGTGAAAAACAAACTTCACCAAGTGACGAAAGTGAAGGAAAAAACCTTCAGAGAAACCAAGCTCAGCTGGGCTTGACCATTTCTCCTCTGGCCAAACTTCTTGTGCAGAGCTGCAGTCTAGGCGCCGGGGGCTGGAGAATGCTGGACGTCCATCGTGGAGAAGCTGCAGGTGTGAGAAGGTCACCGGCGGGTGTACAGGCTGGCCCACGTGATTAATGCAGAGACTTGTCTGTCACTGGGTCTTTCAGGAATCAGTATCATGCTCTCCACTCCTCCAGGTCCAGGTCCAATATGTAGTGGATATGCATGTGTGAGCAGCTGTATGAGAATTATTTATATCATTCATTCATTCATTTTCTTTTCGGCTTAGTCCCTTTATTAATCTGGGGTCGCCACAGCGGGATGAACCGCCAACTTATCCAGCATATGTTTTATGCAGCGGATGCCCTTCGATGCCCTTCCAGCTGCAACCCATCACTGGGAAACATTCATACACACTCATTCACACACATACACTACGGACAATTTTAGCTTACCCAATTCACCTATACCGCATGTCTTTGGACTTGTGGGGGAAACCGGAGCACCCGGAGGAAACCCACGCGAACACGGGGAGAACATGCAAACTCCACACAGAAATGCCAACTGACCCAGCCGAGGCTCGAACCAGCGACCTTCTTGCTGTGAGGCGAACGTGCTACCCACTGCGCCACCGCGTCGCCCAGAATTATTTATATTAATTATTAAATTACCCATTACATTGTGTTTTATAAATGTCTACACCCACCCCAACCCTAAACCGAACTATCACAGTAGCATTGGCATTACAATGTCCACTAAGTATTGGACCCAATCCAGTAAGTCATCGCCCTACAGACTGCAGCAAGGACATCTTCAGTCTTTTTGTATCTCTTTTCCTTTTGTTTTTCTTTTCCCACAGGAATGTAAAATTGGTTTTATAGAACAGTACTCATGTATATTAAAACTTAAGATGTTCATAGATGTCAAAGATGATGTTTGTACAGTTAAGGGGATAGTTAATGAAAAAAGATTACTTTTATGCAATTCAGTTGAGTAAATAAGTTTAAACTTTTTGATACTTTAAAAATGTGATGTGTAAGTAATAGATGCTGAACAATCTTTAAGTGTTCCCTGTGTAATCTTGATATATTTTTCAGGTTGAGCTAGATAATGTGCTATACTGAAGTGACCCACAGTTTATGTGTAAAAGTAAAAAAATGGTGGTTGTCTGTAAGAGTTAAATAGATTATACCAATCTAAATTAAAACTGTTAAATTAAATTTCATTCCATCAAATCTATAATGATGTTGCACTATACAAATGATGTTTGTATAGAACTTTACTATATCTAAAATAGACAAGTGAATCATTTAAGATAAATTGAAGTGAGTGAACACATATGGTGATAGTAAAACACAAAATTTGTTGAATTATATTCAGATATGTATTATTGCTTAAAAAAGTATAAAGAGAAAATATTTTACATTTACTGACTTGATGGAGGGTGGCACGGTGGCTCATTGGTTAACACTGTCAAATGACAGCAAGAAGGTTGCTGGTTTGAGTCAGTAGCCAGAAGGCAATTATTTGTGGAGTTTGCATGTTCTCCCTGTGTTCACATGGATTTCCTCCAGGAGTACCGTTTTCATCAAAATTCAAAAACATGCAGTATAGGTGAATTGGGCAAACAAAATTGGCCATAGTGTATATGTGTGTGTGAATAAGAGTGTGTATAAGTGTTTTCCAGTGCTGGATTGCAGCTGGAAGGGCATCTGCTGCATAAAACATGCAAGAGTAATTGGAGCTTCATTCCACTGTGGCAACCCCTGATAATATGGGACTAGGCTGAATTTTCTAGAAAGCATAACCTGAGCAAGAAAAATATTGTCAATCACTATTACTTTAAAAGTGTTGCACTTGCTGTTATTTACCAATAAAGAAAAGAAAAAGCCAGGGCTGCATGGTGGCGCAGTGGGTAGCACGTTCGCCTCACAGCTGGTTCGAGCCTCGGCTGGGTCAGTTGGCGTTTCTGTGTGGAGTTTGCATGTTCTCCCCGTGTTCACGTGGGTTTCCTCCGGGTGCTCCGGTTTCCCCCACAAGTCCAAAGACATGCGCTATAGGTGAATTGGGTAGGCTAAATTGTCCGTAGTGTATGTGTGTGAATGAGTGTGTATGGATGTTTCACAGTGATGGGTTGCAGTTGGAAGGGCATCCGCTGCGTAAAGCATATGCTGGATAAGTTGGCGGTTCATTCCGCTGTGGCGACCCCAGATTAATAAAGGGACTAAGCCGAAAAACAAAATGAATGAATGAATGAAAAGAAAAAGCCATTAAAGAAAGTGTCAGAACACTGCAGATTCTACATATTCTGTGTATATGTTATCTTTTCCTACATTTATTAGCTCTGTTTCCTCACTGTTTGAGACTGGTAACAATAGCATAGCATACCATAGCATTCCATATGAAAAGGAAGTATACTTAAAGTAAATTTTATGTGTATAATTAAGTATACTCGCATAATGTTGAGGAGTTTGCATGTTCTCTCTGTGTTCGCATGGGTTTTCTCCGAGTGCTGTGGTTTGAACTGGTGAACTGGATGAACTAAATTGGCCGTAGTGTATGTGTGTGTGAATGCGAGAGTGTATGGGTGTTTCCCAGTAATGGGTTGCGGCTGGAAGGGCATCCGCTGCGTAAAAGGTAATAGTTGGTGGTTCATTCTGCTGTGGCGACCCCTGATGAATAAGGGACTAAGCCGAAGGAAAATGAATGACTGAATGCATAATGTTGGAGTATATTTTAAGTCGGGATGCACCAAATTTTCAGCTGCCAAAAATTATTGGCTGAAAATGGCATTTGGCATAACAAAGAGAAAAATGTCCAAATGACGTTTATGATGTGCCGCACTGTCCAACACATCCACTGTCTTCCAGACGCAGAAAGCACTGCACTATATAACCCATTCATTGACCAAAGCACAAGAGCAGGGGAACAAGCACACCACAGTCAAGGTTCAAAATAACTTAACATTCCACTCTATTCTATCTGCTTATGCATGAATCACTCACTGGAATAAGCAAAGGTCACTCACATAATGCACTGAGAAGACATTTCTAAGTAGCGTACTTCCTGCTGCTTGCAATAGTCCTAATGTGCTCTCATGGCAACACCTGTAAACACTGGTCACATCTTAATGACATGAAGTGAATGAGTAAAGAGGTGGCTAAGTGGTTAGCACAGTCAGCTCACAGCAAAAAGGGCGCTGTATCGAGTTCCAGCTGGACATGGAGGTCTTTCTGTGTGAAGAATGGGCGAACGTGTGGCTTCAGAATACTTGTAATACACCATGACTTGTTCAGACATCTTTTTATACTGCTTTCAAGCGCAGTGAATTCCTATGATTGTTAATTTATCTGTCTGTTGCACATTTTATATTGTTGAGAATTGTAGGCATGGGTTTAGGGGTAAGGTTAGCTTTAATGTGTTTTAAAATAAATTTAAACATACAACAAAGCAACAATATATATATATTTTTTATTAATAATTAAATATAAGAAACGTTCTGCTAAATAAAAAACAAAAATTTAACTGGGTATATGTCTTTCGCGGCCTTCCTCAGTTGCTCATTTCTTCACATGGACTGAAGAATCATTTTAATCTAATTAGTTTTTATGTTTTACAAGGAAATTGCAAATGCTTCCATGGGGTACATACTAAATGCTTTCTGTAGGTGAACAAATTGAAATTCAATCCAAATAGAAAAATCATTTTCTTGTAAGAGTTATACCAAATGCCAAAAATGTTGGTTACACTTCTATCACTGAATCAGAGCATAATTTAGTACATCAGACAAATCTTCAGATCTAGACAATTTGCAATACAATTACTTAGTCACTTTCTCTCCCCTATGGGTTTTCTATCCAGAACTCTTCACTAACCTCCATAATATACACGTCATGCCTTTAACCGATGTCGGTTAAACACTTCTTTTTCTGTGTGGGCACCTCAACGTCACTGCACTGCAGAAGTCTGTATAATTTTCCTGTCCACCTTCATATTCAGTCCTCTCCACTCCTCGTTTTTGAAAGAACCTGTCAAAACCTCTATTACTAAAAGTTGTCTCAAAAATGATAAGTTTAAGTAACCATCAACTATATTTGCTTTAGACAGATTAAAAAGAAATTCAAAATGCCACAATTGACTCTGAACTATATATACTCTGGTGCACTCTGAAATATCCGAAAATGTGTCAACATTAACAGATTGAACATCAGCATATAAAATGTTATAAAGGTAAAATATGCCTTATGTTGTAACATACAAAACATAACTCTTAATAATTTACAAATGGAGTGAAAGCAATTCATTTTTTTTATTGTTGGACTTGATTTAGTGCTATTTTTATTTAATATAAAATTTTAAATATTTTCATTTTTCTTTTTCTCTCTGTGACTTGTTGGACTTGTTGAACATGTTTAATAAGTAGGGTTGTCACACCAAAGGACAAGAGAACTAAACTTTATAGTGGTCCCAAAAAAGTTAAATATGGAAAAATCTGAGACAAAAACTTAACAGGTCCACGTCATGGGCTTCACAGGGGCCTTCAGTCACATCACCTTGCATGGGGACTTCAACTAATAAGTAAAAAAAAAAAAACTAATTTTTTTATAACAAGAGGTCCATAGAAGACAAAAACATGTTTAGCCATTCACTACATTTTAAATGATGACAATAATAATTCGATTCATTTTTTGTCATTGTGACAGTAAAATGCAATGTTATGTCAACAACTTTTTCTATATACAGTATAAGAAATATATGTATTTCTGAAACCATTGTGGTATTTTACAGAAAGGACAATATTTCTTAGATTGCACATTGCACTCTAACTCTTTTAATTATATCGTTACATAAGTAATACATGAAGAATGATGTTATTACAATGCATTTACAACAATTAAGCCATTTTATCTTACATATTTATTTTTTATTGTGTAAATATTCTATTGTATTTTATTGTGTCAGTATATTTTAATGCAAACCCGTTTCCTGCTTCAGCATTTGTTTTGCTATGCTTTGCTCGTTGCATTGTACAATGTGTCTTGAACACCATATCGTGTCTACCCGATGCAAATGAAACCCACAATACACAGGGGGTCACCCTGTGAAGGTGATACCTAATTGGGACTATTTATCAACATTGCTCTGGCCAGTCCTGACAAGTACATGCTTTTTTACCTGACTCTCATTAGCACTATCTGTAATGAGGGAACTTGGAAACCTGTTCATTTGCATACAGTACACCAAGCGAATAAAAAGAAGGGGCCTCAGGAGGTTTTGTGTCGCTTGTATTGTACACTGGGTGGAGCGAATCATTTACACCAATTTAAAGGGTGCAGTGAAATTGTTTATAGGTTTTCGTTCAGGGTGATCATGATTGTGGACATACAAATTGTTCACTGGAGAAGGCTTTTAGGTGTTCTGATGTTCTGGAAAAAAAAATGTTAAAAGCTTAGTAGTACTTTGAACATGAACTGTTTCTGAAAAGAAGACTTGGAAAAAGCTAGGGTGCACTCAAAGGCGCCATTACTTTAAAGCGGAGATGAACGCAGAGCTCTAATAAAAAGCTATTGAGGCATCAAGGCCCAGAAAGCTTTTAATGTCAGTCATTCTACCCATTACCAGGCATTTAATGCAGATTGACTGGGACTGCATGTTAGCATGACGAAGAGAGCGCAGGTTCAATAACAAGGTCAGTTTACACAGTGCACTCCAGCTCTGATAATCCTGAGATATGCTGACGATTTGTGTACACTTGTTAATTGTTGGCCAATAAGCAGACATTTGTTCTTTGGCACTGTAAAAGAAACAAAGGACAAATCTGTGAACCATTAAGGAGGCCAAATATATGAGTACAGCTCTTTTACCTTGTTATAAATGTCAACACTACAGACACTTTTTTCCCCCTAGTAAAATTCTTTTGAAAGTGGAGGTGGATATGAACACAAATGAAAACTCAAGTAAGGTCACAACCCTTTACTTTGGTTGCCTTCTTGAATAGTTGTACTGAGCTGTAGAGATCTTAACCAGCACTTAGCTGATTCAAAAATGTTTTAGATAAGTGTTTACGAAACAAAAATATCATTTCAGTTGCATTAGTTTAGTCTTATTCATAAGGTAAGGTCAAGTACTTATTACCATCTACAAACCTACAACATTGCATCAACAAAGTACTTTGGGTTTTATGTCAGAAAACTCACCTTGTGGAATTACAAAAAATAATAATCTCAAACAATATTTTTTTTTTGGAAATTGGGATTTATACATCATATGAAAGTTGAATAAATAAGTGTTCAATTGATGTATACTTTGTTATTTGACTGAGATACAACTATTTCAAAATCTGGAATCAGAGGGTTCAAAAAAAAGAAGAAAGAAAAGTGTCTTTACATTTGTCAATGTTCTAAGTATAATGCATATTACTAATCAAAAATTGATTTGAGTTTTTATATATTTACAGTAGGACATTTACCAAATATATTCATAGAACAAAATTCTTAATATTCTAATGATTTTTGGCATTAAAAACAATACTTTTGACTCATACAATGTATTTTAATTATTACCTGTGCAACTTAAGACAGGCACATTTTACATGGAATTTGACATTAAAGACCTTTTAAGTGTTTTAATTTAAAACAGAATGTTCTATATTGTGAAATCACTACCAATGTTTGATGACCTTCTTGCTGTGAGGTGAACGTGCTACCCACTGCGCCATCGTGCAGCCCCCTATTTTGATAATAGTGATACATTTTTGGTTAACAAATTATTTTGTTTGTTGTTTCTTGGAAAATGAGAAATGTTGATCCAAAGACACTGGTACATTTTTTAAATGGCATTGTGCATTTTCAGTTTCTTGCACCTGTGAGACTTCTAAATCCAGTGTGTACACATATACAAATAAGACTGTGTCAGAGCTGTGGTAATGAAAACAAACAGATTATGAAGTGCATATTTCATTTCATTCTCGAGTTCACCTGAGGTTGTTTTTCACCCTGAACTCCTTGTGCTCTAGCTGTCAGTATGTGTGAGGTGTATTTGCAGGTTAACTCTCTAAAAACTGTTGATGTTTTTACAGTCTTAGAACATTGTCCACAATTAATTTTGGGTGACAAATTCCAATTAATTATGTTAATTAATTGATTAACTTCACAAGCACATGTCCGCTAATTAAAATTAGACTATTAGTAAAGTATTAACAGACTGTTAGGGTATGTAGTTAGGTTGAGCTTATGGTTAGTGTAATAAACGTTGCAAAATTACTTAAAGTTAGTGGACTATGAAAATAAAGTGTTGCCAACATGTATTTTTATTAAGCTACTAACATTATTCAGTCAAGAGCAGTAATTGTTTGAGTTTAATTAATATTACCAGCAGACAGTTTTGTCTCCAGAGTATCCAAAAAACAGGATGTATATGCCACTTTCTTCTTCGAAGGATTATTTGCATTTAAAGAGACACACATAAAAAAAAATGCAGTGATTTTGCTTTCACTCAAAAATGCCCATTTAAGGCATAATAACTTCATATATAATTTGTGTGTGACACCTATGATTTATATTACAACTTGTAAAATAATGCATAACCACATGGGAAAACTAGGTTGCTGCCAGAAGAGGTGTTAGTAAAACCCAACAGGGGGCGCTCACCCTATGGTCTGTGTGGGTACTAATGCCCCAGTATAGTGTAGGGGACACTGTACTGTCAGTGAGCGATGTCTTTCAAGTGATACGTTGAACCAAGGTCCTGACAATCTGTGCTCATTAAACTGGCCTCTGTCCATCATGTTCTCCTAACCATCGTCATATAATTATTGGCTTCATCACTTTTCTCTCCACCAATAAGCTGGTGTGTGAATGACTGCCTTCGCATCATTCAGGTGGATGCTGCACACTGGTGGTGGATAAAGAGATTCCCCCCAAAATGTGCAAAGTGCTTTGAGTATCCAGAAAAGCACTATATAAATGTAAGGAATTATTAATCTGTCACCTTTAATGTCCAAGAGTCTTTGTTGGCATGTTATACATCTGGAAGTAGTGAGCTGTTGTTTGGCATAACCAGGACCAAACAGCATTTGTGTATTGTTATTTATCTGCAAAATTGTGTAAAATGTATGACGAGATCTCGCGAGATTAAATCTCGACGAGATTTCTCGTTGAGGTGAAAAGTTGTCTCATGAGTTGTGATGTTATGATGGAGCTTGAGGGTGAAATTAGCATTGAAGATTGGAGGCAGGATTGGATTTGATCTGCAAATTAAATGCTTTGCACACACCTGGCAACCCAGGCTGGCCTCGGAGTTGCGCTTGTCACTCGGTTGGGCGGGCGGGTGTGACGTAACCGCTTTTTTCACCGGAGTTCAGCGGGCGCCACGTCCAACATGCTACAACTGCAGCCTCACACATTATGGTTCGTATCCATGCAATGGAATAGCACATCAGATATGATGAAAGTCATAATCGTCGTAAACACAAATGAAATTAAGACATCGCATCCAGTAGCTCAGAGTGAGTCACAGGGGCATAAATGAAATCTTGCTAAATGAAAGTGAAACTGATTTATTAAATAAAAAAATAAATACACACAATTACATATATATTTTTTAAGTTCAGTTTGTGGAAAGAAGTTAGATTTCTCATGTGAAATTGTACAGGGGAGAAGCCAGTCAGAAGAATTTATAGCTAAATATTTAGCAGTGTTTGCATGTCCTTTACCACATAGAATTCATTTAAATAGAAATAAAATACCATTCATTACAATGTTTTTAAAAAGCACCTAAATTGTTTTTTCTATTTTGTGATTTTTTTCAATAAAAATATATTTTTCATTCATATATTAGCAAATATTTTGTTAATATTTAAAATGATATATAAAAAGATTATTTTCCATTCACATAGGCTATTAGCAAAATATTTAGCAGTGTTTGCATGTCCTTTACTGTGTATAATTCATTAAAATAGAAGTAAAATAACATTCATTACAATTTGATTAAAAAAAAGCACCTAAATAGTTTTGCAATTTGTGCTTTTTTTTTTGTTGAATAAAAGACGATTTTCCATTCATATATTATATCATTGAGGATTTCTTAAAAATAGTGTCAAAATCTCATCTCGTCTTGTTCTCGTGAACCCAATCTCGTATCTCGTCTTGTCTCGTGGAGTAGGCATCTCGTCACACCCCAAGGATTTATGCATAATAGTTGCAAGGAAACAAACACACACAAAAAAAATAGGTTAGCAATCCTTAACCAATTAGAACTACTTTTTTTGTAAACAAAGCTACAGCAGGTCTTTCATATTATACACTTAAAGACAGAAAAAAAATACTTTACAAATTGTATTGTATGTAAATTGTCTAAACATTTATGTTAGGGCTGTGACGATCACCGAGACAACCGCGTCACCGCGGTGGTCATTTGCCATGTCCATGTCATTGTCCATGCCACCGGCGGTAGTACGTGACGTCACACACTGAAATTTCCGTTATGTTGCAAAGTATTGCATTTCTGTTAGAATATAACGTTAGGCGCGATTCAGCAAGTTCAAGTTCAGCCATGAATCTCGTTGGAAAACCAAATGTTACATCGCCAATCTGGGAACATTTTGGATTCGTGCTGAACGAGAAAGGTGAACCAATAAACAAAAGAAGCTATTTGTAGGGTTTGTTAAAAAAAAAAGTGTTAAATGGGCAAACACGTCGAATCTCCACAGCCATCTCCGGTCATGTCACCCAGCCACGTATAATCAACTCTTGTCTTCTGAACGCAAACGCGCAGCTAGTCAGCCAGGTATCGCAGAGGCCTTTTCAAAAATGGCCAGATAAAAAAGAGAAAGTGATAAATGGAAGACATTGACGATTTTGGTCCCTCTTGTTCCTTTCATTTAGGTTATTTATTCACTTATTTATTACTTTGCATTACTGCCTAAGTTATACTGACTTAGTCCAGTAATATACTTTTTATAGTAGTAATAATAATAATAATAATAATAATAATATGAAGTTTCGCTATTACTGATTTTATCAGTGAAGGTTATGCAACGCTACCGTTTATTAACGCAGACGAAGCATGGCTTCAGCGCCAGACGAGTGGTTTAAACTATATTTTATTCTCCTTATTTATTTCCGTTTTATTTCAAACAACGTGAATGTTTAAAGTTTTATGTAAAGAAGTCAAACTATGCCCACACATGCAAGCTAACCCACTTTCACTTCACACTACCGGTAAATAAATCATAACCGAGTCATCACGCTTCATTACCCAACCAATATCAGTGTTAGAAAAAAGCTACATGTTACAATTCAATGTCATTTAAAAAAAATAGTAGCTAAATGTGTTACTTAGTTACATTTTTGGGCATTAGTGTAGCAAAACAGAGAGCCTGTCTACACTAGATTATCATTCAGCCTACCTACCGCGGCAAATCCACTTACTCAATGCACTATATACCTATTTCATTTATAACACTGTAAACTTGACTTCGCAGGCCTATCATCTTTAAACTCAAAAGGCATTTATTAAGTGTCCCAGCTTGAGAATGCTGCTGCATATTGGGATGTTTCTTTTCACAACTATAAAACTGCGCTTTAGCCATGTCAAAATGAAAGCAAACATTAAAAAGGGTTTTGCGTTTTGTCAATTTTATAGCTTAGTTTCAATAATATTAATAATAATAAATTATAATATTAATTATATTGTAGACTACTGTAGGACTGTGCAGTGTCCAACTAAACATTTTTGGTAGGGTACGCTAATATTAATCCCCTACTAAAAAACTAATGTGAAAATGACTGGCAGGTGCGTCTCTGCTAAAATTTATTTAACGGCAAATTTCTTTAGCGTTTTTTTCCCTTTAGAGCTCAAGAGAGTTGTATTTAAAGAATTAGTTAACCAAAACATGAAATGAATTAGGCTGCTCGCCTTCATGTCATCCTAGTGCAGTTTTCTCCCCTGTGAGTTTAGAGTGTGCCTTCCGCCGCCGCGTGCGGCGCACCCTGACCTGACGCAGGGACCAGATCTCTGGACTATTGCTTTAATTTCACAATTTTCATAATCTAATTGCTTTTTCATATTATAAAATATCTAAATTTGTGTTCTGAAGCTTGGAATGACAGAAGTGTTAGTAATTAATGACGGAAAGAATTTTCACTTTTGAGTGAACTTCTGTCACAGATTATTTTACAGCATAATTGACCCAACCCCCCACCACCACCGCAACACCGGCGGTTGTTGGTGACTTCCCACCGCGGTAGTAAAAAATTGTCACCGTCACAGCCCTAATTTATGTGTTATTCAATAATGCTACTGAAACTAATATGAAAATTGAATATGAAAAATTATGAAAGTAAATAAATTTCATGTGCTCGAAAATCTGCAGAATTCAAAATATGAGGATTTCTGCGAGTGCAAATTCTGTGTGGGCCTACATACAGTCGTGGCCAAAGGTTTTGAGAATGACACAAATATTAGTTTTCACAAAGTTTGCTGCTAAACTGCTTTTAGATCTTTGTTTTAGTTGTTTCTGTGATGTACTGAAATATAATTACAAGCACTTCATACGTTTCAAAGGCTTTTATCCACAATTACATGACATTTATGCAAAGAGTCAGTATGCAGTGTTGGCCCTTCTTTTTCAGGACCTCTGCAATTCGACTGGGCATGCTCTCAATCAACTTCTGGGCCAAATCCTGACTGATAGCAACCCATTCTTTCATAGTCACTTCTTGGAGTTTGTCAGAATTAGTGGGTTTTTGTTTGTTCACCCCCCTCTTGAAGATTGACCACAAGTTCTCAATGGGATTAAGATCTGGGGAGTTTCCAGGCCATGGACCCTAAATTTCAACGTTTTGGTCCCCGAGCCACTTAGATATCACTTTTGCCATATGGCACGGTGCTACATCATGCTGGAAAATGCATTGTTCTTCACCAAACTGTTGTTGGATTGTTGGAAGAAGTTGCTGTTGGAGGGTGTTTTGGTACCATTCTTTATTCATGGCTGTGTTTTTGGGCAAAATTGTGAATGAACCCATTCCCTTAGATGAGAAGCAACCCCACACATGAATGGTCTCAGGATGCTTTACTGTTGGCATGACACAGGACTGATGGTAGTGCTCACCTTTTCTTCTCCGGACAAGCCTTTTTCCAGATGCCCCAAACAATCGTAAAGGATCTTCATTGGAGAATATGACTTTGCCCCAGTCCTCAGAATTCCATTCGCCCATACGTTTTGCAGAAGATCAATCTGTCCCTGATGTTTTTTTTTTAAGAGAAGTGGCTTCTTTGCTGCCCTTCTTGACACCAGGCCATCTTCCAAAAGTCTTCGCCTCACTGTGCATGTAGATGCGCTCACACCTGCCTGCTGCCATTCCTGAGCAAGCTCTGCACTGGTGGCACTCATATCCTGCAGCCAAATCCTCTTTAGGAGATGATCCTGGCACTTGCTGGACTTTCGTGGACGCCCTGAAGCCTTCTTAGCAAGAATTGAACCTCTTTCCTTGAAGTTCTTGATGATCCTATAAATTGTTGATTTAGGTGCAATCTTAGTAGCCACAATATCCTTGCCTGTGAAGCCATTTTTATGCAATGCAATGATGGCTGCACGCATTTCTTTGCAGGTCACCATGGTTAACAATGGAAGAACAATGATTTCAAGCATCACCCTCCTTTTAACATGTCAAGTCTGCCATTCTAACCCAATCAGCCTGACATAATGATCTCCAGCCTTGTGCTCGTCAACATTCTCACCTGAGTTAACAAGACGATTACTGAAATGATCCTGAAATGAAAGGTCCTTTATGACAGCAATGAAATGCAGTGGAAAGTTTTTTTCAGGATTAAGTGAATTTTCATGGCAAAGAAGGACTATGCATTTCATCTGATCACTCTTCATAACATTCTGGAGTATATGAAAATTGCTATTATAAAAACTTAAGCAGCAACTTTTCCAATTTCCAATATTTATGTAATTCTCAAAACTTTTGGCCACAACTGTATACTCTCTCAACTCCCTTTCCTGCTTCCTTAAAGATACTTTTAAAGTTTTTAACTAGTGATTGGACTTGATATTATAACCTGTGTCTATTTAAATTTCTACAGGGATACTACAGTCAATAAAGGGCTATTCCTTCCATAGATATTCAGCAGTGTTTGTTTTTTTTAAATCAATAATTAGCACTATCTGTGCTAATTACAGTTGCGGAGAGCTTGTCGCTCAGAGACCTTGGAATAAAATTACCTTGAGAAGTTATTTGTCCTGCAGCATTGGTATGCCAGGGCGAGTCCTGCAGCTTCACCATGTCTGACAAGCTCTTATCTCTGCCTCTCGTCCACAGGTGCTCCCTGTCACCACGGTGTGATCAAAATGCGGCACAGAACCTGCGAACACCAAGCTCTGTTTACTCAGATAAATTACAGAGACGTGCAGGTTGCTAAAATTAAAGTGCAACTTGTAAAAACTATACTCACTTTTCTCAGCATATGGACAGTGATGGTTTGTGGTGCTTGTGAAACATGTGCACGGAGACTTCAACACAGGAGAGCAAAACTAAGATGCAAATTAAACTTACTTTCAAGTTCTACCTCTTGGAACACATAACCACAGGCATTGCAGTGTCTTCGGTTGTGGATATCAACCCACTAGTTAACAAGCTCTTTAGTCGCTGCACAACCTAAAATTTGTATTTGTGGGCCTCCAGGAGCAAGACTGAGAAACACTGCTTTGAAGGATAAAACAGCCGGAGACCATCCTATAAAACTCAAAACCCTCTTGTGGATGGAATCTAACTCTCTCAATCTCCAGTGGCAGTCCTAGACTTTGGGGGCCCTAAGGCCACTGTCAGTTTGTTCTTTAAACCCTCGATAGATAGATAGATAGATAGATAGATAGATAGATAGATAGATAGATAGATAGATAGATAGATAGATAGATAGATAGATAGATAGATAGATAGAT
>CAIGQV010019186.1:18790205-18801340 GCA_903798115.1 Danio jaintianensis | reverse complement strand
GATAGATAGATAGATAGATAGATAGATAGATAGATAGATAGATAGATTTCATTCAGTTGAAGGTAACAAAATTGTAACATTGCATAAATTGGCAACACATGTTCAGGAAATTGTAAGTTGCTGTAAAGTAATTGGGGGTCTTTTTTCATACATAATTTATTTTCAACTCATCGCTTGCAGATGAAAAGCAATACATTTTGGCTCAAGCATTTCAGAATGGCTGAAAGTAAATCTGAAATTCTGCATGATGGGATTGATCTGATGGTTAGTTCAGTTACACAATCATATTGAAAACAAGTTTTATTAGTTTGTAATGAAAGTCAAATCAAATAACATTATTTCAGTTATTAAAATAAGTTTACATACATCCAAGGTTAACAAATTTTAAAAGTAATATCATAATATGCACTCACTTCTTCTAATATTCATCACTTATTTCTCATATGGTGTCTGAAATGGTTCTTTCATTAATTGGTTAAAAGACCCAGTCTGTTTGTGTTTGTCTACTGCTTACACCACATGTCAGAATCCAGTGTGCCATATCTGAATTTCAGCTCTAGAGGTTTCCTTAGCACGTAATTGTTGGATTCATTACAGATCACAAACCAAAGAAGTAAGGTTGGAATTACTGAAGACTCATGCAGGTAGTTTTGAGAATTGTTTTTCTCTCTCTCTTTCTCTCTCTCTCTCTCTCTCTCTCTCTCTCTCTCTCTCTCTCTCTCTCGGGAAATGATGACTGAATTTATTGTGCACTTTGATCTTTGAAGATTTACAAACCTTTTATATTCACAATTGGCAAGAGAGCACTTTAAATTGCACTAATTATTGGATTTATATATGCAAGCCATTGCTGAAGGGATGTAGCAAAATTAATTTTGGAAAGTGATATCTATACTTTAATTGTTTATATAGCCACACAAAAATTCAAATATTCAATTGTATAAGATATTAGAAAGTAATTTAATCTAGTCAACTAATTGCTTTCTTTGGTCATACCCATACCTATTGCAATTCAGATTAATCAAATTACATTTTGTTTCAGAAATACATCCAGCCTATCCATTCTAAACTAAAACAGATGGAGTCTGTGCACTGCTGTTATCTGTGGCCACAGGCCTCGCTGAGAAGGTATGGTGCCTCTGTAGTTTGTGAAAAATATTTTGATGAAAGATCATCTATAAGGAGGTGTCTAATTAAACCCAGTCATTTCCCCAAGGCTTTCTCTATAGGGCTATGTTATACTGTGAAGCACTTTTTTATTGTTCAGGAGATTAATGAGACATTAATGAAGACATATTTTGCATATGGCGTGTTAAGGCCCCGTGAGTATTTAAGTTGCTGAATGGGTTTGATGTTAATGGTTTCCTCTAACTAATGGATGACACTTTACCTTTCTGGGACCACAAACTATGTATGATTGAGGTATATGTCTAAATAAGCAATCCTCTCAAGATCTCTGTGATGTATTTCAAGCATGTGACTGATGACTCCCGTAGGGCCCAAGCTTTATTATTCCTGATGCTATAATCTCCAAGAAATAATAGTTGTGTGATTCAATCATGCTAATTTATGGAAACAGCCCTCAAAGGTTTGTGTTTACAAAGGTATCGCGCTGTATTGTAATGAAATACCTTTGGGATTTCAGGTCATTTTCAAAGGGTTTGTAAACAGCCCCAGTACAATGACACACCGTTACAAGTGTTCCTGTATTACTTTCACAGAAGCTTCAACTTGCTGATTATATTATTATAAAATCTATATCAGCTGCCGCCTGAGATCCTCAGGCAGTTTTTATTCTGTCTGAACATTTTTTTCACCAATTTTCTACACTCTCAGAACTATTGTTATCTGGAAGAACCAGAAAGAAAATCCATTCAATTACTACGGGAAAAAAAATGAACATTTGAGGTTTTTTTTGTTATTTGATGACATATTCAACTAGTTTTTATCTGCCTCTGAGTTAAGTGTTGAAAATAATTTAGTTTAAAACAACGTGCTCTAACTACATAGTCAGATACGCTTCAAAATATGTTGCTGCTTCTCAGTAAGGCAATAATTGAGGCTACAGCTTTCATGTGCCAAATTAGTTGATTTACTGAAGAAAAATGGCTTGGGAGAAAGAGTGTTTCTCTGTATATTAGAGTGTGTTAAGGTTATTGCTGAAGGGGACGTGTAAGAACACTGTGACATTTTGCCTAGGTAACCTGAAAGGTAAACAGACCAGAGTAAACAAGGTTTAAGGAGAGATATAAAAATAACTCACAGGAAAGCAAACCTGGAATTTCATTCATTCATTCATTCATTTTCTTTTCGGCTTAGTCCCTTTATTAATCCGGGGTCGCCACAGCGGGATGAACCGCCAACTTATCCAGCATATGTTTTATGCAGCGGATGCCTTTCCAGCTGCAACCCATCACTGGGAAACATTCATACACACACATACACTATGGACAATTTTAGCTTACCCAATTCACCTATACCGCATGTCTTTGGACTTGTGGGGGAAACCGGAGCACCCGGAGGAAACCCACGCGAACACAGGGAGAACATGCAAACTCCACACAGAAATGCCAACTGACCCAGCCGAGGCTCGAACCAGCGACCTTCTTGCTGTGAGGCGAACGTGCTACCCACTGCGCCACTGCGTCGCCCTAACCTGGAATTTATTTAGCCTAAATAATAATTCTAGAAATCTAAAAGCTGTTTCTTGAGTAAATGACAAAATAAATAAATAAATAAATTGATACCTCAATATAAAATATATAAAAATTAAAAATAAATAAATAAAATAAAACTAATTTACACTAGATGACTGATAACACTATTCAGATTTGACTGCAGGGTTTATATTTGAGCTTAACAACCATAAAATCTTCTTATATCAGGTCAATGTATTTTCACACAACTCCAAACTCAATTTGTTATTTCTGCAACACTGTATATTGGTGGTCCTCATTAGACAGTCTGTTGACAAGAAGTAAAAACTACTATGTCCACTCGCAGTCAGATTATTATTAAGAGCTGCCACCTGCATTATAAGTGTCTCTTTTTATATTATTAATATTAATATTATTAACTTCTCTTTATTACTTGGTCACATTCCAGGACCTCTCAAAATGCAGCTATTAAGCCTCATATGAAAAGAATAATCATAATAATAGTGACAATAATACACAAAATAGATCCTACAATTAACAAATTACAGACCAAGATCAAACCTATTATGTTCTCTCTAATATATTACAAAATAATTGTCTGCTCAGTGGTGCTTATAGCAAGCTAATGATATCTATGAAGAATTTCAGTCAGGTTTCAGGCCCCATTTTAGTACAGAAACTGCACAGAAAATACAAATGACCTGCTGATTCCATCAGACCAAGACCGCATCTCAATATTAGTTTTGCTTGATCTTAGTGATGCGTTCAACACTATATAGTTACAACATACTCATAGGGGATTTTCACTCTTGAAATTGTTAACACTTGGTCATACACTTAAAAAAAATAATCATGATGAAGTTCATCATTAACTGTTTGTAACCTTTTGATTTTATTTAATTTGTCAGTTTTGTTTTTTATGTACAGTCGTGGCCAAAGGTTTTGAGAATGACACAAATATTAGTTTTCACAAAGTTTGCTGCTAAACTGCTTTTAGATCTTTGTTTCAGTTGTTTCTGTGATGTACTGAAATATAATTACAAGCACTTCATACGTTTCAAAGGTTTTTATCAACAATTACATGACATTTATGCAAAGAGTCAGTATTTGCAATGTTGGCCCTTCTTTTTCAGGACCTCTGCAATTCGACTGGGCATGTTCTCAATCAACTTCTGGGCCAAATCCTGACTGATAGCAACCCATTCTTTCATAATCACTTCTTGGAGTTTGTCAGAATTAGTGGGTTTTTGTTTGTCCACCTGCCTCTTGAGGATTGACCACAAGTTCTCAATGGGATTAAGATCTGGGGAGTTTCCAGGCCATGGCCCCATTTTTTTCAACGTTTGAGCCACTTAGATATCACTTTTGCTTTACGGCACGGTGCTCCATTGTGCTGGAAAATGCATTGTTCTTCACCAAACTGTTGTAGGATTGTTGGAAGAAATTGCTGTTGGAGAGTGTTTTAGTACCATTCTTTTTTTTTTTTTTGGTACCATTCTTTTTTCATGGCTGTGTTTTTGGGCAAAATTGTGAGTGAGCCCACTCCCTTGGATGAAAAGCAACCCCACACATGAATGGTCTCAGGATGCTTTACTGTTGGCATGACGCAGGACTGATGGTAGCGCTTACCTTTTCTTCTCCGGACAAGCCTTTTTCCAGATGCCCCAAACAATCGGAAAGGGGCTTCATCGGAGAATATGACTTTGCCCCAGTCCTCAGCAGTCCATTCGCCATACGTTTTGCAGAAGATCAATCTGTCCCTGATGTTTTTTTCTGAGAGAAGTGGCTTCTATGCTGCCCTTCTTGACACCAGGCCACCTTCCAAAAGTCTTCGCCTCACTGTGCATGCAGATGCACACCTTCCTGCTGCCATTCCTGAGCAAGCTCTGCACTAGTGGCACTCCGATCCCGCAGCTGAATCCTCTTTAGGAGACGATCCTGGCGCTTGCTGGACTTTCTTGGATGCCCTGAGGCCTTCTTAACAAGAATTGAACCTCTTTCCTTGAAGTTCTTGATGATCCTATAAATTGTTGATTTAGGTGCAATCTTAGTAGCTACAATATCCTTGCCTGTGAAGCCATTTTTATGCAACGCAATGATGGCTGTACGCATTTCTTTGCAGGTCACCATGGTTAACAATGGAAGAACAATGATTTCAAGCATCACCCTCCTTTTAACATGTCAAGTCTGCCATTCTAACCCAATCAGCCTGACATAATGATCTCCAGCCTTGTGCTCGTCAACATTCTCACGTGAGTTAACAAGACAATTACTGAAATGATCTCAGCAGGTCCTTTAATGACAGCAATGAAATTCAGTGGAAAGTTTTTTTCAGGATTAAGTGAATTTTCATGACAAAGAAGAACTATGCAATTCATCTGATCACTCTTCATAACATTTTGGAGTATATGCAAATTGCTATTATAAAAACGTAAGCAGCAACTTTTCCAATTTCCAATATTTATGTAATTCTCAAAACTTTTGGCCATGACTGTACTTTTTGTCTGTATGTCATATTTCTTATAATCTAAATCTGGTCAAATTGAACACTAATAGATTTAATCAGTGAAAAAATATGAATATGGTATAAATATATCTGGCTGTAGAAAATTCAATTAGCTAAATTGTATGATTCCTATCATTCCAAACCTCTGGTCAACGTACCTATATTTGTGGTGTCACGGTTGCTGATTTGATGAACAGCAGGCAACTATCTTTTGACATTTTTTTTACTTTTGTTTTTACATAGCGTTACCTCTCACCAGCTGCTGTTTACAGAACGTGAGTTTTGTGACATGATGTAAACCCTGCTGCTCAATTTCTGATTGGCTATCTCTGTTAGCAGCAACAAGCAAGCACTGCTCTGTTTCACACTGAACAAACTTAAGACTGTAATGCAGGGTTAACATCACAAAGGGCGTGCTAACCCTGCTATCAAATTACAGGCCTAAAACATGTCTTTACCCAGGATTAAATGTGGTGTTTAGATCGATCAATTAAGCACAGCGTGAAAAGCATAATAGACTGGTTACAAAATCACACTAGCAGTCAGGGACAAGTGCTAAGATGGCTTAATCCTACTTGTCTGAGCTTTAACGTTTTGTTTGTTTAAATGAGGCATACAGTACATTAACAGCAGTTAAACCATGAAATCCTTTGTTAATTTTCCTTGTTATGCTGATGAGTGTGTTAAAAGATGTAAAAGATCAGATGACCAGTAAATTTCTTATTTTCAGTCCAGACAAGATAGAGATATTACTCATTGAATGTAAATCCTGTACACAGAAGCTTTTAGAATCCAATTTGGACTTTCACAGATATACTGTTACATCATCCAGACCTGGGTGTTATATTAGACAGCAACTTCACAACATCATATTTCTAATGTTACAAAAGCAGCCTTATTTCACCTTCTTTCAACTTTTCAAACATAACATTACATAACGTATCTCATGACTCCTTTTTTCATTTGCTTGGAAATGCAGCTACGCTAAATTTGTATCCATCTGCTTTCTGTTTCAACCTCAGGATACCCATCCTGAGGTAACTAGAGATTACACCAGCACCAGTTTGGATCCAGCCTGTAATAAAGATTTCAGATGACTCCAACACCTGTGAAGAAATGACGACATCACCCGCAAGGAACTTGCCACCAGAGACATGCCAAACAGCAGGCACTTCCACCAATATTTAAAGGAAATATGAAAATGCATTTTCCCAGTGATGGGTTCTGGCTGGAAGGGCATCCGCTGCGTAAAACATATGCTGGATAAGTTGGCGGTTCGTTCCGCTGTGGTGACCCCAGATTAATAAAGGGACTAAGCCGAAAAGAAAATGAATGAATGAATGAATGAATAAAAATGCATGTCTAATGTGAGTTAGATAATGTGTAGCTGCAATGCAATCTATAGCAAAGACTATAGAATATACAAGACATGTCACTCATACAATTTTGAAAGGGGAAAAATCCAAATGTCAATATTGATGCTTTGGGAAAGGAAGCTCCACCTTCTAGTAAAGGAGCCAATTACAATAGTCTGATGATTCTCCAGAGGAGGCGCTCGGTCCAGACAAATGTTCTTTATGACCGTTTCTGCAGATTTATTATGAATGCTCTGCAATCAGCAAAAGACGCTTGAATCACAGACAATACTTGCTTCACAGACATGGGAATATATCTACATAAAGCTTGAAATCTCTACATTTAAATTAACTACACTTGAAAACAAATGTTATCTGGTTTTGTAATATGTTTGAAATTAACCTGAGATACAATCTTTCTTGTTTGACCTCATTATTTTCAATTAATTCCCGCCTCCAGCATTAAAGCACAAATCACACTTGAATGCCCACAATCTTTTAAACAATGAGGTCGATGTCATTTTGGGAAACTTGATTTCAGGAATAAGTTGGAAATTACCTAGAAGACCAGTGCGATTAGAAGCAGCAGTATTCAGAGGATGTTGTGTAACATGTAAGTTATTGATACTGACTTCTGATTGCATCCTTCAGAAACAGCCATAAAGGGGATCGGTGTTGTCAATTTATTCCCTACGAATGTGCGTATGGTAACAGCACAGTTTTGGAGAATGTAACGTTTCCCCATTCAGAGATATAGGAGCTGCTGGAGAGGTGTTTTAAAGATGGCTGACGAGTGAAATGACTTGCCTTAAAGGGACTTTGTTTATAGTCAACAGAATCTGTAAAGGCAACATACACATTTTTTTTCTCCATCAGAAGACGTTGTGTGTTAATCGTTGATGGACAAGTTTAAATTTCACTATTGGTTTCCCAGAGCTAAAACAACCTTGTATGTTTTGTGTGCTTTCCCAGTTTTGTAGTATATCACTTCATCTGAACAATTTTCACATAAACTCACTCATGATGTGTGAATGAACATACAATCTTATGACCATCAGAATTCATGCCGTGTATGTCCGTCTTTAAGGGCACCATCAGAATGAAGTTTTATACGACTGATACAGTGCATGTTTTTTTTATTATTTACAAGTGATAAAATGCATTTCATTCACCAAGGTGATACAGACGCACATTTTCAGTTGCTCCTGTTTATTTGACCCAGTATCCTTGCAAAGAGGTTCTGAGTCTGCAGAGATAGAAAGTCTGTTTTGATGTGTGAAATGTCTTGAATAGAAGTGTGAGTTTGAGATAATATGTGGCGAAGCATGTGTGTGTAACTGTGAATGTTCTGAAGTTTGTGGCCATCCCTGCAATTCCTTATTATTATTACGTTTTTCAAAGGTGGAAAAAATCTAATTAAATGTTTTTCCACACGACTGTGAGGATCAGTGACACAATTTCCAATTTCCAAATTGGCTCTATGATTAGTAAAGTAAATATAAACTGGATACAAGTGAGTAAATGCAAACACTTTTTAGTTTAGTTAGACTTGTTAGTTTTAAGTATTACAGTATGTGTATTTTTGCTTTACTGGGTTTCCGTGTTTTCAGGTTTCACACTCCACATCTCTTCAATCAAAGTAATGACCAGGTACAACCCGGCTTCGCTTTAGTGAGTGACTGCTAAAGAGTTACAGGTTGATACATGCAAGGGATGACAGACATATTTTAGAATCATTTAAATAAATAGAAAAATAAACAGATAAATAATATAATGATTGAAGAGAGAGCTGTATGTTTGACAAAAAGGATGTCAATAAGTCATAAAAAGGATGATTATGCGCAATTCAATATCTTATTGATTCATTCATTCATTCATTTTCTTTTTGGCTTAGTCCCTTTATTAATCTGGGGTCGCCACAGAGGAATGAACCGCCAACTTATCCAGCATATGTTTTACGCAGCGGATGCCCTTCCAGCTGCAACCCATCACTGGGAAACATCCATACACACTCATTCACACACATACACTACGGACAATTTAGCCTACCCAATTCACCTGTACAGCATGTCTTTGGACTTGTGGGGGAAACTGGAGCACCCGGAGGAAACCCACATGAACACAGGGAGAACATGCAAACTCCACACAGAAACGCCAACTGACCCAGCCGAGGCTCGAACTAGCGACCTTCTTCCTGTGAGGCGAATGTGCTACCCACTGCGCCACCGTGCAGCCCTATCTTATTGATGTAATAGGAAAATGTGATAAATTAGTTTGTATAACACAAACTCAAAAAGTGATAAAAAGGAGAGATCTATCTATCACTTAAATGATGAATTTTGCATTAGTTCAGGAATAGGAGCAAGAAAAAATTCAATATAAACTAACAACAGTTGAAGGCTTGTTTATTTATTTATTGAAGTTCAGTGAGGTCAGGGACTGCATCTCCTTGGACAGCTTCCACTGTTAAAGGTCAGTAGCTTGAACTGGGCTTAGATCATCACTTAGTCCACAGGCGTTCCTTTTCTCATTAATGTCTTCTGGCAGTTTACAGTAGAACAGAGCTTTAAAAGTGACCGAGTTTATGTTTGAAACTTCTATGGTGGCTTTTTTATCCAAGTTTTAAAGCTCCTGTCCCCTATCATTATAATTGTACAGGAAAAAAACTAAATTTGAAATGTTTGAAAATAGAACAGTGTAAACTGACTCTTTAAAGGGTTAGTTCACCCAAAACTGAAAATTATATTATAATTTACTCACCCTTAACTTTTTCCAATCCTGTTTGACTTTCTTTCTTCTGTTGAGCACAAAAGAAGATATTTTGAAGCTGGAAAGCTGTAAGCATTGACTTCCATAGTATTTGTTTTCCTAGTATGAAAGTCAGTATTGACAGGATTTCAGTTTCTTCAAAATATCTTCTTTAGTGTTTAACAGAATAAAGAAACTCATAAAGGTTTGGAACCACTTGAGGGTGAGTAAATAGTGAGTAAATTAAAATTTTTGAGTGAATTACCCCTTTAAGTTCAGTTTTCTAGTGTTCTCTCCCTCTTATCCAATACAAAGGCTTTTGAATTCTTCTAAGATTGGATATAAAGAAAGCCAAAAAGGCCATCTACAGAATAATTAGAAAATGATTCTGAATGAACTGCAAGACCATAGAAGATGGGAATGGCGTTTTACATCCACCAATGAAAGTTTACACCAAAGACTAATGAGATTCAGTTACTGTGACAACCTTGGCCAAGAGGTGCTTGAAGCATCCTTGGCGTTTCAAGCTTTGAGTGTCCAAATTCACTATCAAAGTGTAGGCCCAAAGTCCCCAAAGTCATTAGCAGCCTGCCACTGCTCTGTTTGTACAAATACTCTCCTCTAACACTAATCTGGGAGTGTCAGTATGTCTGTAAAGCATTAACAACTAAAGAAAGTCCACTGTGTCTGAATTTAAAAGAGGGAGAGGTTGTGGTCTGGAGGGCAAGCTAGTGATCATTATTAAAATAATTTTACTGCAAAGGAGTCTTAGGGGGTCAGCAGAAGTGTTTGGGACAGTTAATTTAAAAGAAATTAGAAATAATTGCAATAAAAAATGTAATGTAAATATATGCTAAAATATTAAAATAAGAGATAAGCTATGTATTGTGGAATAAACCATTCATTCATTCATTTTCCTTAGGCTTAGTCTCTATTTCAGAGGTCGCCACAGCGGAATGAACCCCCAACTATTCCGGCATATGTTTTACACAGTGGATGCCCTTCCAGTCGCAACCCATTACTGGGAAACACCCATACACTCTCTCTCACACACACACACACACACACACGCGCACGCACGCACGCACGCACACACACACACACACACACACACACTCATACACTACGGCCAATTTAGTTTATTAAATTCACCTATAGACTGTAGGGAAAACCGGAGCTCTCAGAAGAAACCCACGCCAACACAGGGAGAACATGCAAACTCCACAGACAAATGCCAACTGGCCCAGCCGGGACTCGAACCAGCGACCTTCTTCTAACCACTGAGCCACTGTGCCACCCCCTGGAATAAACCATTTAATTTTAAAGGAAAAAAATGCATAAATGAACATTTTAATAAATAACTAACGGAAAAAAAAATATTAAATTTACTTAATTTTATATTAAGCTTAAATTTGATGTCATGTCATCCCAATTTTATATAAAAAGGATGAAAACACAAACAACACTGTCTCATAACTTGAATAACTATATAACAGCTAGCTGTGCCAGTGGCAGAGTGTATACATGTATGATTGTGTTATGTGATTGTACTTACATTTTAACAGACATAGTTACATTTCTATCTATTAGGAATAAGATTGCATGGGTGTTTGAATCAAGATTGTAACCTATTGCAATTTATTAATCCATCTAGATGAAAGCATCAACAGCAACATGTATACTGTAGATGGCTGGTAATGTTTAGAAAATAATGTTCTTGGTATGTGTTTAAACATTTTCACAGTAACGCAGTTGAAGAATAATTTTTGTTTTCCCAAATATCCCTTTGGTACAACCAATTCTTCTTCTTCTTCTTCTTCTTCTTCTTCTTCTTCTTCTTCTTCTTCTTCTTCTTCTTCTTCTTCTTCT
>CAIGQV010019186.1:18771410-18781461 GCA_903798115.1 Danio jaintianensis | reverse complement strand
TTTCTTTCTTTCTTTCTTTCTTTCTTTCTTTCTTTCTTTCTTTCTTTCTTTCTGTATTTCAGTCTTTCTTTCTGTCTTTCTTTCTTTCTTCTATCTACACTGTATAACTTTTCTTTTAATTTTTTTTCATAATTTACTATTTTCATTGGTCATCTATCCAGTCTTTGGATTCATATGATTCACGTGATCCTTCATATAATGAGAAATCAATATGCTACTTATTTTTGTGGAGGCCAAAGATATCTCTTATAAAAAAATCACATGAGCTTTACACTTGCAATCACATTTAAATTGCATGTAAAACAAGAAATATTTGGTTTTGATACATTTTCACACCAACTAAATCTGCATTTTTCACCTCTTTCCAACATCTCTTTTGTCTTTGCTCGAAGTATCTTACATAACAAAAAATATCCGCATTACAAATTACCATCTTTAATTTGATTCCTACTGAAGGATTTGCTCTTGGATATTTATTTTCTTTGTAGTTGTTTTCCTTTTTAAACAATTCTGGCATTCATGAAGAAACTGAGAAGAGACTCCATGCTGTGTACAAACAGCTGCTTATCAACTCAAAAATGTTAAAGCATAAAACCAAAATACGTGGAAGTCTTGTGAATGAGAAGTCCTCAACAAATTAGCATTCCCATAGTACATCACTAGACCAGATCCTCTCAATCTCCATGTCTACTGTACTGAAAAAAGTGAAACTACTGTGTCTGTCATTCAAAATACATTTTTATATTGGATTAAGTGAAACAATATTGTTTCTGATTATAACCTGTTTTATTCAATTTGCCTTAAAGAAAGAAAAAAAACATTAGTTTTTCTGAAAGTAATATTTTTACTTTAAAGCAGCAGTTTTCATGTCATGTGACCACATGAAAAGAGGTACTTTTTATGTGCTTCAGTTTTTATGTATTTCTAATGGGAGTTTTGTTGTTACCATCTTGAGTGACATGTAGAGCTTTGCTGTTATAATTGATCATTTCTGTTGCTGCTGTTTTTTTTGTTGTTTTGTTTTGGTTTTATATCAGCTCACCCCGCCCCCTCATTTGTTAAATAAATAAATACAATTCAGTTTCATTGCACTCAGATATGTGCCACAATAACTAAGATATATTAGTTCATGCCAATTGTAATGAAATTGAAGTAATACGTATATGAAAACATAATAACATTTTCTAACATGTTTAACAAAGTATTGTACAATTTTGTGGAAATCTGCAGATCATTGTGTAGACTTCATTGGTCACAGCTTTAGTGTGAAACTATTCAATACCCACAGCATAGAGATGTGGAGGTATTGGAACTGCAGTGCAGGAGATATTGGAACACTAGTTGTCACACTAGACTATGCTATCTGTCTCATGGCAGCATGCCTTCAGCATTGGCATGTCCAGAAAACAGAAGCAGCCAAGTAGCTAGGTTACAATGAACACTATTAGTAGAAACCAAATGCAGGACCGAATGAATTGGACGTAATGCTGGACATGTGTCAGTCCCTTTAGTGATTAATGTTATCTTCTTTCTTTTATTTGTCCTCACTGATTAGGTCCCCCATTACTCTTCAGTCCTTTGGCTTCTGCAGCCTCATCTATAATTCACAGTGTGGGCACTTGATGTCCTCTTAGACAAGATGGCAATTAATTAGCCTTTTTGTTCATTAAAAGAGCTCACTTTTAAAAGATGATCACATTTTATTTTGGCTTAAATCACCAGATTACTTTTTTTTTTTTTATTAGCAGTAAATTTAAGCAAAAATACTCACCTAGTTTATTTGGTTGTTTTTCATTTTGTAGACTGATTAACCTTTTAAAAAATAATTAACTCTGAAGCTCTGTGCTGATTTCAGATGTCTTCTTTTCTCGTAATAATTAACAAAATTTCTAATTGCAGACTTTTTTGTTTCAAAAGCCATTCATCCTGCAGGATTATAAAAACAAAAATGCAGTAGCAAGAGCAAATAGCATAGGACAGATCTTATATATATTGCAAAACTATTTATATATTGCATTTATGGGGCGGCACAGTGGCTCAGTGGTTAGCAATGTCGCCTCACAGCAAGAAGGTCACTGGTTCAAGTCCAGGCTGGGCCAGTTGGTATTTCTGTGTGGCGTTTGCATATTCTCCCCGTGTTCGTGTGGGTTTCCCCTACAGACCAAAGACATGGATAGGTGAATTGAATAAACGAAATTGTCCGTAGTGTGTGTGTGTGTGTGTGTGAGTGTGTGTGTGCGTGCGTGTGTGTGTGTGAATGAGTGTGCATGGGTGTTTCCCAATACTGGGTTGCAGCTGGAAGGGCATCCACTGCGTAAAACATATGCTGGAATAGTTGGCGGTTCATTCTGCTGTCGCAACCTCTGAAATAGAGACTAAGCCAAAGGAAAATGAATGAATAAATATTGCATTTATACAACAGTTCGACGGCATAATCGTGTGTGTATAAGAAAATCAAACATGGAGAGTCTCAAAAATCCTTTTATTTGATGAACTACTTTCTTCCGCCATTCATTCACATCTGACCATCAGAACAGCAGAAACATTTGCTAATTCACAAACATCACTTTAGAGCTAGTATTTGAATGATTCTCTAGCGTAATGTCTAAAGTGCTGACAAAACAGGTGATTTTGCTCACATTTTAAGATTATAAGGCTGAATGGCATGAAATGCCATCAATCTACAGAGATTTCCCAATATTTCTCTGTTGCAATCGGGATATCACAATAATTAACCCCGAAAAAGCCAAAGCAAAGCAAACACTACCAGATTACTATGGTATAAATACAGCACTACAACATACAAAAGAGAAAGATCGACTTAGAATGTCACTTACCTGTTCCTTAATGATTTGTTCAGCTGTAGTTTGACATTTATTCTTTGAAATTAATTTGAAAAAATAAATTCTTTGAAATGTATTCTTTGTCATGAGTTATTCTCCCCTAAGGACTTATTATGTGGTCTCTGTCGCCATCTTGAGGCGGAACGTCAACCGTCAATTTCTTTGCTCTGCTCAATGACAGGCTGACGGCCGCTGACATGCTGAATATACGAATTTATACATATCTTTAAATAGGCACTATCTTTATAAATAAACTGCATAGTTGCAATCTAAACAACTACATTCTCGCCTATAAGCCTAAAAGCCTCAAAAGTAGTGAGTTGTTTACTCTTCTGCTTGTCTGTCTCTCTATGTAATGTAATCTAACGTGTATTTATATAGCGCATTTACCATATATGGCCATACACCCAAAGCACTTTACAATGATGAGGGGGGTCTCTCCACTTCATCACCAGTGTGCAGCATCCACTTGGATGATGCGATGCAACGCCAGCCCCATGACAACAGTGCCAGTGCGCTCACTACACACCAGCTATTGGTGGAGTGGAGAGACAGTGATAGACCCAATTCGGTGGATGGGGATGATTGGGAGGCCATGATGGGTAAGAACCGATGGAGGGTATTTGGCCAGGACACCAGGGTACTCTTTACGAGAAGTGCCATGGGATTTTTAATGACCACAGAAAGTCAGGACTTCAGTTTAACTTCTCATCTGAAAGACGGCGCTCACTGACAATATAGTGTCCCTTTCACAATAGGCATTAGGACTCACACAGACCATGGGTTGAGCACCCCCTGCTGGCCTCACTAACATCACTTCCAACAGCAACCTAGTTTTCCCATGTGGTCTTCCATCCAGGTACTGAGCAGGCTCAGCCCTGCTTAGCTTCAGTGAGTAACCTTTGCCTGCAGGGTGACATGGCTGTGCCAGTAATACACCACAAGGGTGAAGAGGCTACATGAGTGTTGTTATTGCACAATATCTCATGGCTATCAGCCAATCAGATTTGAGAACCAGACAAAACTGTTGTGTGTGTGTGTATATATATATATATATATATATATATATATATATATATATATTCACTCATTCATTCATTCATTCATTCATTTATTCACTCATTCACTTATGTATTTATTTTCATGCATGAAGGTCCCTGGAAGATTTAAGTGAATCAAATGAGAAATTACCATAGGCAAAAAAACAGCATTAACAACAGAAGGAAAGGCATTTTATCCTTATTTACCATGGATTTCTCAAGATATCTCCTTGCCATGCACATAGTCCTCAAAGTAGATTTTGTCAAGAAGTGATGTGTAGTTATGGCAATATTTAATTTTCCCTACAAGGCATAACCCATTTATCATAACTTTAAACAGCAAGGTCATATTCAAAGGGAACAAGGGCTTGTTGACTCTTGAGTACTATGCAGTTTGCTCACTTACACACAAAACAGGATTTGTCTCTCTTATTTTTTCAAATATACCGTCCAGTTCTACATCTCGAGCACTGATATCAGCTCAAATAATACAAAGAAGTAGATCAAAGTCTCAGCGAACACTCGTTTGAAGCTTTGGAAGAGAAGACAGCAATTAAAATCAGCAGATGTCTCTGACTTCATTCTTGTTTATGCCTTGATTTTAATAACTCATGCACTTTCACTTTATTTTTACTTGGTGCCTCTTTTTGTGTTTGTGTGCGTGTGAATAGAGATCATCATGAGATTGATATCAGTTCCTGTAAAGGATATACAAATGAAAGAAAATTTCAAGAAAAACTCAAAGATGATTCCTTGGATTTAATTTTTTTTTTTAAGGTAAGTGGTTGAATTTGGTTTTTGGTTTAAATTTGGGCTGAATTTAAACAAACAAATTAAGTTGAACATTACTGAATTTAATTTGGTGTTTAAATTCAACCCATATAAATTGTTTTTTTCAGTGTAGTTAAGATATTTTAGGTGAAATTTAAGAGTCCCTAGACAAGAAGGTTCCAGAAATACACAAAAAAAAAAAAAATCCAAACACTAAAACAGACCATATGTCTTTAATGGTTCAATCAGAATATTATCACTCAACGGGAATACTTATGTGTGCACCAAAACAAAAAATAGATAAATACTTTATTCAACAGTTCCTTCTCCTCAGTTCCAGTAAAGTTCAGAAGCACTTTGTGGTGAAGTATATATATATTATTTTTTTTTTTGGGGGGGGGGTGAACTAAGACTTTAATTATATATATTTTATAAACCTTGTTTTTGTAAACCTATAAGGCTGTTTTTGAGATCTGTTTGATACCAGATGGACAACATCATGTATAGACCATTTCAATGTTGCGATGTCACTGGCCCATGAAAATTTCCTGCTTGTTGTCAAACCATTTCATAACTGTAACAAGAGGCAATTCAATAATAACTTTACGTTAAAACGGCTGCCATAGGATTATTTATCAACATTTGGACTTTTTTGGATTCTCAGAAGCTATGGAAATTAAAAATGTAAAACAGGAAGTATGTTAGGACCATTGTTTTTGTTTACATCCCTCAAAATGGTCTATAGATTTTCAAGTGCAAAGCAGAGTCTGCTGAGATAAGTCTTCTCACTTTAAAAGTAATACTCCTGCAGGTGTCAAAAAACACTCTTTACCATAACACCTGGGCACATTTCAGAATGGCTTTTTCTGCTTAGCTAAAACATAGGTAAAAAGGTTCAAATTTTGTCAGGCTCTTTCTGAATACACTCTTAAGAGACTCTTAACAGGCTTCCCTAATAAAGCCCTCTCAGTACTAAATTACACTAAACAGGTGCAAATAGCAATGCTGAATAAGAGCAGGTTATTTAAGCGTTTGTATAAAAAAGGTGCCACTTTACCTTTTGGTATTTATTCACAAACCGACACACAATCCAGCTGCATGAGTTTAAAATGAAGTCAATGTATTAAAGTCAATGTATTCATAGGGATATATATATTGTTTATGTATTACTTTTTAACCTTTGTTTGTTAGGTTAGGGGCTGCACGGTGGCGCAGTGGGTAGCACGTTCGCCTCACAGCAAGAAGGTCGCTGGTTCAAGCCTCGGCTGGGTCAGTTGGCGTGTCTGTGTGGAGTTTGCATGTTCTCCCCGTGTTCGCGTGGGTTTCCTCCGGGTGCTCCGGTTTCACCCACAAGTCCAAAGACATGCGCTATAGGTGAATTGGGTAAGCTAAATTGTCCGTAGTGTATGTGTGTGAATGGGTGTGTATGGATGTTTCCCAGTGATGAGTTGCAGCTGGAAGGGCATCCGCTGCGTAGAACATATGCTGGATAAGTTGGCGGTTCATTCCGCTGTGGCGACCCCTGATTAATAAAGGGACTAAGCCGAAAAGAAAATGAATGAATGAATGAATGAATGTTAGGTTAGGACAATATTTGCCAAGATACTAATATACAAAAAAAATGGAAGATGGTCTTTACTTATTCTAACGAATACAATGTATTTCTTGCCAAAAATATACTTGTGCAACATAAGACAGAATTTGTGGTCTAAGGTCACAAATAAGGACAACGTGAATCATAAATAAAGAGTTTTTTTTGTAATGAATCTCATAACTTTTGTTTGATGTTTGAATAGTCCACAAACACATCCTAAAATAAGTCATATTAACTATGTGGAATAAAGGGACTAAGCCGAAGGAAAATTAATGAATGAATAACTGTGCGAGTTTCAATGATCACTTTATATAATGGAGAGCATTACACAATATTAAATGTGCTTTATAGGCTTTACATTTACATGCACCTAAAATGTTGTTGTATAAATGTTTCCTGTTTTTTGTTGAAAATAGTTTTGCGTAAACACAATGTACGTTTGTCAATTAGTGTTGAAATGTTTAAGAAACTAAAAAGGGTAAAACAGAATTTCAGAATTTGTGTGCAGTTACGGTAATTTGTAGCTCTTAAATACTGTATTGGCCTTTAATGTAAAAAACAAGTAAACACTGTATTCTCATCCTTAAAGTGTATGTTACTACAGTACACACCACTTCATTTAAAACATCAGACAATTCTGTTAAATCCGCTCAACCTTTTAGCACCCTTTATTTCCAGGCAGTTACTGGCGCATGTTAGCAGTGCCAAGACCTTTGTTATGAAGCGTATGAGGAGTGAAGTAGAACTCAATCTGCGCCCCAACCCTCCAATCCTATGACACACCTTTGTTGACCTCATCAGAGAGGGTCTGCACAGTCATTTAGCCATAGACCTACGGCCACCATAAAGAAATTTCATGACAGAGACTTCTGTACATCTGTCCCACGATCCTGATAAATGACTTTCAGCAAGTGAGATCGAAAAGTAGGGACAGAGAACGCTGAGAAAACTTTCCTGCACTTTCGGTTGCAAGCTGAAAAATGCCAAGCACTGTAAAAAAGGTTCAATAGTCACTTAAACAGACCTTTACCTCGCCTCAGTATCCGCTGTGGTCAATCAATCGCCTTTGTCTTCTCCATGTTTTGGTGGCCTGAAGGTGAGGCAGTTTGTTTCTAATTTGGACAAGACAGAATGCCACATTAAGACAGCATGAACAAATTATAGCTAGCTTGAAGACAATGCTTCAGACTTTAAACCTCGATTGCCTCCTGACCGTCCTTTATTAAGGAGCAATAGCTTTTCACTTCACCTGTGACAGGCAATAGAATTCTGTTTAGCAACAGGCTCTGTGGAAGAACCAGACACTGACAGACCAGAGAGACCTTCGGTTTTGCTGTGTACACACATTTAGGTTGTCATCAGACCATAAAGCAGTTGAGAGACTTTCTCAGTATTCAACAGTACGTCAAGAAGCTCTCATAGCTTTGATTTATTAAAATAATTAAAAAACCCTATAGGCTAAAACTGCATGCTCTGCAATATCTGCTCAAGGGTTTCCCTGCTTTATTGCCTGCAGGTCTCCTGAATGTAATTCCCAGGTAGCCCGTTTCATTCCAAGACACTTCTTGAAATTAGCCTTTAAATGTGGGTGATGGACTCTCACTCCATTACACACTGTGCAACTTTTAAGGTATGGCTGTGGGATTTTAGGGTGTAGCAGAGAAGCTAGTAATCATGAGCACCAGGAGATGTTGTGATGAACAAAACGTTTTGTCTTTAAATGAATCCTCCATCTGATATACTTAATATACATATAAATGCACAGCTAAACGCAAGTAGATAATTGGAGCCATTCGTCAAGTTTGTTTTCTAGAGGCACTGCTGGTTGCATACACAAGACAGTGGGGGAAACTCATCTCTTTCTGTAAAACAACAGAAACTACAATTCCCTGGTAAGGAGCAAATGTTAATTTATGCCACTGAATCTGTCCAGCTTCTTGAAATGTTTAATAAAGTATTTGTCCTTTGCTTACATCTTCTTTATTCCCAAGTAGCTGTTGTTCCCTTCTACACATCTTATTTGAGGCAAAGTTTGAGGAACTTTTTTATTGCAGAAACTGGGGCAGGTAAACTTGCATTGTCCTGCCGCTTGACTCTCTTTATATAGCATCAGGCTGGCTGAGAATATAGAACAGGTTGCAGTGAAGTGTTCACTGTGGCCTTCTGTCCTTGAGAAGCTGTTACAGAGATATCCTTACCAAAACTCTAAGAAATGCTGGTCTATAGAAGAAGAGATTTAAGGGCTATTGTTCACTTTTTTGTCTTTACAACTGAAGTGTAGCTCCACAGCAAGTAGCAGAGCATAAATAACAAACAAAAAAATGGTTACACTTTATGGTAAGTGCATACACTTTAAGCTGACATAGTGCACCTATTTATTAAACTTATATTAATTCATTTAATGTGCTTACTATATGGTTGGGTTTAGAATATGGGTTAGGTTTAGGGTTAGTTACATTACTATAGTAAGTGCATGGAACATGTGTAACTGCGTCACCTTAAATTAAACGAAAAGATAATGCATCAAGTGTCAGTACTACAATTTTTAATCTACTCTTTATTATTCTATATCTCATGTTGCAGTACACCTTTCTGGTATTGGATTGTTGTTTCATTTGCCTTCTGAATTATGCTCATACTTCATGCCGTAAGTTCAATAGGGTGCTGGCAGCATTTCAGAGAGATTTTGGTCCATACTGACTTGATAGCATCACACAGTTTCTGCAGAATTATCAGCTGCACATCCCAGTGGTGCTCAATTGGATTACAAACTGGTGACTGTGGAGGCTATTTAGGTATAGTGAACTGGACCCACTGTCAAGTTCAAAAAAGTTTGAGATGATTTGAACTTTGTGACATTGACATGATGTAATATTGCATTGCAAAGTGGTGAACATGGTCAGCGACAATGCTCCGATGGGCTGTGGTGTTGGTTAAACAATGATTAATTAGTCTAAAGGACCCCAAAGCCAAGAAAATATCCTCCACACTGTTGCACCAGCAGCAGCAGCAGCATGAACTGTTTATACATATACCCATGCTTTCATGCTCTTTAAGCCAAATCCTGACCCTACAATCTGAATGCAAAAATGTAGGCTTATCAGACCAGAGAAACTTTTTTTATAATCTTCTGTTTTCTAATTTTGGTCAGTCTGTGTAAACTGTAGTTTCAGTTGGCTGTTCTTAACTGATATGAAGTTTGTATGAAAGTTTCAGTAGATCAGCAGTTTTTTGTTTTGTTGTTGTTGTTGTTTTTATATATATATTTAGAGCAGCCTGTCTGTAACCAACATCCATGCCACATTTATTGTCAAAGCATATGTAACAAAATGCAACATGATCTCATGTTTATTTGTTTTTATTTTACAAAACATCTGGTACTACCATCTACATTTACCTACTGAAAATTTACATAGACTATGAAGAGTACAACACTGACACAATTACATCTAAAACATAAATAATTTACATATAAAAACTTCACAATCAAATGTTTAGGAATCTATTAATTTTCTATTTGAATTAATCTATTTTGACAATTATATCTATTTAATCTATGAATTAAGATATTCAGAAATCAATTCTGGCGTCACGGTGGCGCAGTGGGTAGCATGTTCGCCTCACAGCAAGAAGGTCGCTGGTTCGATTAAATAGATACAATTTGTCCTATGACGGAACGAACAGCATTGGTGAGGGTTAAATGCGTGTAAGCCTTTTTAGCACATGTGTAAAGAAATATTTTTATTTGTTCAAATTAATTTTAATTGGTTTCCAACTCCGAATTTAATCTGACTCCAATTTAT
>CAIGQV010019186.1:18718480-18741794 GCA_903798115.1 Danio jaintianensis | reverse complement strand
CAAATATTTTTGAGGGTTTCTAAAATAAGTCATTATATAATAAAAATGTAAAATTAAAATAAAAAATTAAGGGCGACGCGGTGGCGCAGTGGGTAGCACATTCGCCTCACAGCAAGAAGGTCGCTGGTTCGAGCCTCGGCTGGGTCAGTTGGCATTTCTGTGTGGAGTTTGCATGTTCTCCCCGTGTTCGCGTGGGTTTCCTCCAGGTGCTCCGGTTTCCCCCACAAGTCCAAAGACATGCAGTATAGGTGAATTGGGTATTCTAAAATTGTGTTATGGGTTGCAGCTGGAAGGGCATCCGCTGCGTAAAACATATGCTGGATAAGTTGGCGGTTCATCCCGTTGTGGCGACCCCAGATTAATAAAGGGACTAAGCCGAAAAGAAAATGAATGAATGAATGAATTAAAAATTAAGTTAAATTGTTGTTATATTAAACTGTGTACTTGAAAGAGTACATTGTTAGCTAATTAGCATATCCTCACAACTTCTTACATTACTTTCATTTAAGTATATTTCTTAATTGGATATTGCACATTGTCACAATGCAAACAGTGTAATGTGCCTTTCTGGCAACTAAGAAGTTTTTATACAGGTATATAGTTTTTATTAGGTAACGTGCACAGAAATAATCACAGGGAGTCACAAAAAGATGAAACATATATCCATCCACACGCAAACCTCCACTTGCAGGTCCCAGGTTGTGAATTTGTTGCTATAAATTTTCAGAGCTGTGTTTTCACGTGTGAATTCGTATTGGGAACAATAGAAAAGTTTGTTGTCTTGAGTAAACTATATAAAAACTGACTTTATTTTTGTTTTTGCCAGTACTTAGTAAAACAACTTTAAAAAATATTAATTATTTTGTGTTTTTGCTGTTCAGTTTTGGTATGTGGATGGTCAGCATTGAGGGGAGAGTAACAATATCCTCATAGATCGCTTAAATTCTACAGGTGTCCGGGGACAGGCTCTACAATGGTTTAAGTCATACTTAACTGACCGTTACCAGTTTGTAAATATAAATGGACAGCTTTCTCAGGTCAGGCCAGTACAGTATGGGGTGCCTCAAGGATCAGTTTTAGGCCCTTTGCTGTTTACAATATACATGCTACCCCTGGGGGACATTATAAGAAGACACGGGATCAGCTTTCACTGCTATGCAGATGATACTCAATTATATATTTCAACAAAACCTGATGAGACGTCTGAACTGTCTAAGCTAACTGAATGTATTAAAGATGTTAAAGACTGGATGACCAACAATTTCCTTCTCTTAAATTCAGACAAAACAGAATTATTACTTATTGGGCCTAAATCCTGTACACAGCAGATCTCACAACTCGACCTGCAATTAGAGGGACACAAAGTTAGCTTTAGCTCTACTGTAAAAGATCTGGGTGTTATACTAGACAGCAATTTAACCTTTGAAAATCATATCTCCCATGTCACAAAAACAGCCTTCTTTCATCTGAGAAATATCGCTAAGTTACGAAGTATGCTATCCATCTCAGATGCAGAAAAACTAGTTCATGCTTTCATGACTTCTAGGCTGGATTACTGTAATGCTCTGTTCGTTGGTTGCCCAGCATCCTCTATTAATAAACTTCAGTTAGTACAAAATGCAGCTGCCAGAGTTCTTACCAGGTCTAGAAAATATGATCATATCACCCCAATTTTATCTTCCTTACACTGGCTGCCTGTTAAGTTCCGTATTGATTATAAAATATTGCTTCTTACCTATAAAGCTTTAAATAATCTAGCACCTGTTTATCTAACCGACCTTCTGTCTCGCTACAATCCAACCCGCTCTTTAAGATCTCAAAACTCAGGGCTGCTGGTAGTACCTAGAATAGCAAAGTCGAGTAAAGGTGGTCGAGCCTTTTCATTTATGGCTCCTAAACTCTGGAATAGCCTTCCTGATAATGTCCGAGGCTCAGACACACTCTCTCAGTTCAAAACTAGATTAAAGACCTATCTTTTTAGTAAAGCATACACTCAATGCATTGCATAACGGTATGATGCATGAATCTGCTCCACGCAGGTTTTTGCATCTCGTTTATATACACTATGAACAGCAGCTACGCTGATTATTCTCTTTATTCTCTATTTCCACCTGGGGATACTCATCCCGAGGCCCCCAGAGACTATGCAGTGCCACTAATGCAAACCAAGACCTGTGAAGAGATGACCCCAAGGTTTCCATAATCCAAGACCAGGCCGTATCCTGAGGAGCTGCTGTGGTGGTCATGGAGGAGTGGAGAGAAAAGGACTGATTCCAGTGGGACCCCAGTGAAAGACGAGTCTTCTCTGTCGTCCAGCGTTCACCAGCCTCCGGCGCCTAGACTGCAGCTCTGCACAAGACGCTTGGCCATAGGAGAAATGGTCGTGCCCTACTGAGCCTGGTTTCTCTCAAGGTTTTTTTTTCCTTCACTTTCGCAAATTGGTGAAGTTCGTTCCTCGCCGCTGTCGCCACTGGCTTGCATGGTTCGGGACCTGTAGAGCTGCGCATCGATGGATTTGCTCTTCAGTGTTTGGACTCTCAGCAGTGAAAATTAAACCACACTGAACTGAACTTAAACTCTAAAAACTGAACGGACACCATTCCAATTCACTATAATCTTCTATGTGAAGCTGCTTTGACACAATCTACATTGTAAAAGCGCTATAGAAATAAAGATGAATTGAATTGAATATTGCATTGATGAGCAGCCCTCTCTGTGCTTTTTTTTTTTTTATGTTCTTTTATGTTTTTAACATTCAATATCAGGAGTCAACCAGTGCCACATTAGAGCTTATTTAAAGGTTGTGTTATATATAGACAATATACATTTGAAGGCAAAATTATTCACCCACCTTTGAAATTTAGATTTTCTTTCAAATATATCCCAAGTTATGTTTAACAGAGCAAGGAAATTGTCACAGTATTTCTTATAACTTTGTTTACTTTTTCTATTATTAACCTAACCTAGTTTAACCTAGTTAAGCATTTAAATTGTTTATTTTAAAGTGCTGAGGATCAGCACTTAATATATATATTTGCTTTGGATGGAGTTTGTTTATTTATTTATGTATTTTATTGGAAATATCATTGGGATAAATGTTGGCGGTTGCTTTGAACATATGCTATATACCAGGGGTCACCAAACTCGGTCCTGGAGGGCCGGTGTCCTGCAGATTTTAGCTCCAACCCTAATCAAACACACCTGAAGCCGCTAATCAAGCTCTTACTAGGTATACTAGAAACATCCAGGCATGTGTGTTGAGGCAAGTTGGAGCTAAACCCTGCAGGGACACCGGCCCTCCAGGACTGAGTTTGGTGACCCCTGCTATATACAATGGGTGTCAAACTCAGTTCCTGGAGGGCCACAGCCCATCAAAATTTAGTTCCCACCCACGGTCACACTAGAGTTTTAGCATGCAAAATTCTGTTGTACGGTTTGATCAGGTGTGTTTAATTAGGGTTAAAGCTAAACTGTGCAGAGCTGCGGCCCCCATTAATATGTGTAAGACGATATTTAAATGTTTGACACCTGTGCTATACACACCGCAGGTGTTGTTTATTAATTTAACATTTTTGTTTCATTGTAAAAAGAAAATGTATTCCTTTCTGCTGATTTGTTTAATTTTGCTATACATTTTCTGTTGTTTATTTGTTTGCTGTCAAAACAATACAATACATTTGTCTGAATAATTTAAATAGAGGTGGTAAACATTGTTGCCAGTTAATTGCTGTAACCAAACCATTACAGTGACTAACTGGCAACAGTGTTGCCAGTATTCCACTGTAAAAAAAAAAGCCTGGTAAGGTATAACAGTGCTACAGTACATAATAACCTTCGCAATTGTTGTTAATTAATGACAATGTAATGAAAAATAATAACTACATTAGTTAGCATGGACTGACGCTAAAATAAAATAAATTCTATGGTATTTATTTATGTTAATTTCAACATTTTCTAATACGTTTTTAAAATAATAGAATATATTTTAAGAAATGTTAAAATTAAGCTTTAGAAATACTCTATCAAAAGGATTGTTCATTGATAGTTCTTAGTGCATTAACTAACGATGCAACAAAACACTACTTTTAAGTTAAACAGATAATTTGTGATTTAGAAAAAAACAAACTTTGTTATATATATATAACTTTCAAATGATGTTTGAATTAATTATTTACTTATTTTATTATCAGCTATTGGGGTTTTCAAACTGGAATTTTAAAGTATTATTAGTAAAACTAAAAACAACTAAATAAATAAATAAAAGATAAGACAAATAAACAAAATTAATAGCATAATAGAAATAACATGATATCAATAATATATTGAAAAATAAATTTAAAACCCACCAACGAACATGAATACTGCATTCATTCATTCATTTTCTTTTCGGCTTAGTCCCTTTATTAATCAGAGGTCGCCACAGCGGAATGAACCACCAACTTATCCAGCAAGTTTTACGCAGCGGATGTCCTTCCAGCTGCAACCCAACACTGGGAAACACCCACACACTATTGCACGCACTCACATACAGTACGGCTAATTTAGCTTATCCAATTCACCTGTACCGCATGTCTTTGGACTGTGGGGGAAACCGGAGCACCTGGAGGAAACCCACGCGAACACGGGCAGAACTTGCAAACTCCACACAGAAATGCCAACTCACCACTGCACTAACATAATAATAATAATAATAATAATAATAATAATAAAAATTATAATAACAACAACAACAACAACAACAATAGTAACAACAAATATTAGTAGTAGTGGTAGTAGTAATAGTTGTTGTTGTAGGAGTATTATTATTGTTACAATACATTTGTTACTTTTTACTGACAAAATTATTGCCATCTATTTAATTTCTTATAAAACATTAAGTCTGCTAAAATCTCAATAAAAGTTACTTTGTTTAATAGTAAAATAGTATTTTCAAAATCAAAAACTGACGGAAAAGAGATCATTGCACCACAATGCAATGCCTAAATAACATTTTATTCAATGTAACTATGATTAAAAAGTGTAATGGAAGATGCAGTTAACCACTTTTTGTTATTATCCATGTGTTTTACAGGTTTTTGCACTTACTTGGTAAAATATAGCACAAACATCAGGTTTGCAAAATATCAAGTTGAACACCTACCACAACCACATACACATGTCTGTTTAGCACATATACAAAATTTATAACCCCCTTTTTTTGCCTCTGGTAATGAAATGGACAAGTCTGGCCTGAAGGTGAAAGCATTTTCAAAATGGTGTACATAACTTGCTCTTCTAGGATTTCCAGTACGGATTTGAGAATTTCATGCACAATCACTGATTACCATCAGATTTCTCCCTCTCGCTCTCTCTTGCCCTTCTCATCTCTTTCATTTCTCTCCTCTATGTTTAACTGATCACTGCAGAGAAAACCAAAAGGACAGAAAAGGCAAGTCAGAGGTTTGTGTGATTAAAGCAGAGCCACATCGCCCCCATCTGGACATGATAGTTAATGTTTCGTCACCTCACAATGGCTCCCTCATTGCCCGAGGGATTTCTATGTTTAGCTGCAATACAGTGGTGGTTATGAGGGGCCTAATTATGCGTAGCCACCCCTTACATACAGCTAGCATGAGCACATACTGTCCGAAACAGCTGAGAGATTGAGATGAAGGATTGAAGCCGAGAGCAAGAAAGACCAAGACATTGTGTGATAGTATTACAGATGAGAAAGAGAGAAAGTAATAATAGAGAACACTAACTGAGGCAAAACATAGATCACGAAGGAAGGGTGGAGTTCAGAGTGATTTATCCAGGAGTGAGGGATAAAAAAATATTATAAAATAGTAAATGAAATAAACATTCATTCATTCATTCATTTTCTTTTCGGCTTAGTCCCTTTATTAATCTGGGGTCGCCACAGCGGAATGAACCGCCAACTTATCCAGCATATGTTTTACGCAGCGGATGCCCTTCCAGCTGCAACCCACTGGGAAACATCCATACACACACTCATTCACACACATACACTACGGACAATTTATCCAACCCAATTCACCTATACCACATGTTTTTGGACTTGTGGGGGAAACCGGAGCACCCGGAGGAAACCCACGCGAACACGGGGAGAACATGCAAACTCCACACAGAAACGCTAACTGACCCAGCCGAGGCTCGAACCAGCGACCTTCTTGCTGTGAGGCGAACGTGCTACCCACTGCGCCACCGTGACGCCCATGAAATAAACAAATAAAATAAAATAATTATGCTAGTAGCCAAACTTAGCAGGACAAGATTTGTGGTTTGTATTTTTAAAACACCATCACAGATTCCAGCATGCAGTGAACGACATTTCCAAAGAACAAATAGTATCTTCCAAAAGTCTGGCAATATTTTAGGCTGGTTTTGTAACAATATAAAAATGAGTCATATGGATTTTGCATTGTATTAATATGATACTGTGCTGTTTTAGTATATTTTACATATTATTTATATTTAATATAATTAAATTAAATTGATCTGTATTTCCATAGTACTTTTTTGTGATTGTGTCAAAGTAGTTTAAATTAGATGAAGAAAATATATGTATAAAAAACATAATAATATTTCAGATTGTGGAACATTCCAGTGAATCAGGCAGCCAGGAGAGTAGTGTAGAATGCTTGTGTTAGAGCAGCTCCACCAAAGCACACCTCCAACCAAGCAAGCCAGAGGCGACAGCGGCAAAAAATCTAAACTCCACCAACTGACGGACGTGAAGAAGAAACTTGGGTGAAACCAAGCTCAGCCAAAGTGACTAATTCTTCTCTAGCCAAACGTCTTGGGCAGAGCTGCAGCCTGGAGGTTTGGATTTCAAAGGTAATGTATGTGTTTGTGTTTTAAGTGTATGCTAATGCAAAGAGATTTGTCTTTAGTCTCAATTCAAACTGACAGATTGTGTCTGCCTCCCGAACTGTGTTAGAACAGCTGTTCCAAAGTTTAGGTGAAACATGAGAAGGATCTACCGCCTACAATCAATTTTGATATTCTAGGAATAATTAATTGTCCAGAATAAATTGACTATAATGAATGTGAGGCTGTAATACACCAGGAGCTCACTAAAATACTAGGAAGCTAAGACATTCCAGGCTTTGTGAGTTGTCAATTAAATTAAAAAAATATATGTACATTGCTTAATAGCCAATGCAACGGTGACAAAACCAGACCAGTGATCATACTTCTTAGAGTGCTTACTAGAACTCTTCTAGGTCTAGAAAGCACTGTAGCAGCTGCATTTTGAATCAGCTGAAGTTAATGAGGCCTACAGGGCAACCACCTAGTAACACATTACAATCATAAAAGCTTTAATAAGCTTTTCAGCATCAAATATTGATACCATATGTCATAGTTTGGCAACATGTGTAATGTGGCCTTCAAATGGCAGGTTGCTATCAAATATCACCCCCAATTTCTTTTTGACTGACGACGAGGCCTTAATTTAAAATCCATCAAGTTTTAGTTAGTATTCTAGGTTTTTTTTTTAGGACCAAAATTACCCCGAAGAGTGCAGCGACAACTCACCCAAGAGGTTACAAAAGACTCCACAACAACAACTTGCCTCAGTTAAGGTGAGTGTCCATGACTCCACCATAAGAAGAAGAAAAAAACTGGGTGAATATGGTTTGCATGACAGAGTCTAAAGATGGAAACTGCTGAGCAAAATTAACATAAAGGCTCATCTCAGTTTTGCCAGAAAACATCTTGATGATCCCCAACACTTTTGGGAAAGCACATATAAGTAACACACATTTCAGAAGAAGAGCACCATACCAACAGTAAAAATAAAATGTTGATGTGGTAGTTTGATGGTCTGGGACTGTTTTGATGCTTCAGAACTTTGAAGACGGATGATAATGTGATAAACGGAACCACAAATTCAGCTGTGTACCAAAATATCCTGAAGGAGAATGTCCGCCAATCTGTTAGTGACATCAAGCTGAAGCGAACTTTGCTTCTGCACCAATGATCAAAGCACACCAGCAAGTCTACTTCTAAATGGATGAAGAACAACAAAACTAAGACTTTGGAGTGGCTAAGTCAAAGTCCTGACCTGAATCCATCTGAGATGCTGTGGCATGACCTTAAAAAGTCGGTTGGAGCTTGAATGTGGCTGAATTACAACAATTCTGCAAAGATGAGTGGGCTAAAAGTTCTTTACAGTAACAGACTCATTGCAAATTATGGAAATATGCTTGATTGCATTGCAGTTGTTGCTGATAAGTGGCCCAACCAGTTATTAGGTTTAGGGGGCAAATACTTTTTCACACAGGGCTATGTAGTTTTGTATTTTGTTTTCCCTTAATAATAAAACCTTGACCCATCGTGAACAAAATTTTCTCATTGTTTATCATTTTAATGCTTTCATAGTCTGGAGATGTCTATAAATATATACTGTAGGGCATTTAGATGAGACAATTTTTAACTAAAATCTGAACTTTTTAATGCACTACTTTATCTGTGCATTTGCACAACAACTGCCTTTTTGGGGGGCAACTGAAAAACATAATTTTTGCAAACTTAATTCAATGTAATTTTCTCTGTAAACAGCAAAAAATATTTGTGGAAAAACTAATGTCATATGTATGCATTTTATGTGTTAAGACGATTGAGTGATTAGAATTAAGAATTGCCATAATCAAACTACTTTATTTCAGTGGATATTTGTGAACAGGGATTGTTTTGATAATGTTGTAGTCTGCACTGCACTTTTTTATCATTGTAACTTAGCCTAAGAACAGCAATATTTACTTCTCAATTGTTGTTTAGTACAATGTGTGCAATGTTTTGGTTGGTCTGATTGTTGTGCTGGATAGATCTTAACATTTTCTGTGTTACAAAACTTCCAAAAGTCACTTCTGATCGAATAATTCAGAATAAGCATGGCTGCCATACTGAAGGATTGTTCCAATACAAAGTTCTAAAAGCTACTACCTTCAAAGGTACCTTCGGATTAGGTTCAAGTTATGGACACTTTTTGCTCACCTTATCTCTTGCTCATGTTTAATGTTGAAGATGACACTAGCTAGCACATAAGTCTTCTACACCCTTGATTCATTCAAAGCTCTCACTCTGGAGGGTAAACCCTTGGAAGGGATTATGATTCCTTATAAATGGAACACAGTCAGAAAGGATTGCAGCATTTTACTTAATGTTTAACATTTTCAGCTTTAAACAAACAAAGTAATGTCAAACCCCCAGCACTCAATAGGAAAAAGACACTCATCACCTTATCAAACTACTGCCATTTATAAATATGCAATGCTCCCATTGAATTCAAAAAATATTCTTGCCCCAAGTAAAAAAAAAAAAAAAAAAAAAAAGAGTGATTTGGACACATTGCCTTATGTAGAGACATGTTGGTTCATTAATGATTTAAAGAACCAAAAATCTTGAGTGCCGAAAAACAGAAATGATTTCTCAGAATGTCAGCAATCGATGGCTGACAAAACAGCTCACTGCTCACCTCCATCCGTCCTCAAAAAGCACCTCAGGGCCTCCATCAACAGCACTGAATGAGCACATCAGGTTGCTTACATCATTTTCACACTTTACAAGAATGTTAGCATGGCCGGTGAGATGTTTATCAAGTTTTTATTGTGACAGTAAGGGTTGGGAAGATTGCAATATGGCATCTCACTCATATCTCGACCTCAACTCACCTTTACTGTTTGACAGGTTGCTGCATCGAGCGATCGCAGGTAAGTGTTGTTCTGAGAAAGCCTCACTGACATCAAATGGGTTCTTGCCTTGGATCAGCCTACTAGTGTAAGAAGAAAGAAACAAAAGGATGGCACAAACAAAATAATCACACTATTATGCCAAAGCGGACTCTCTGAAGAGCAATTGAGGGTGTCATTTTGTGCTTTTAGGAAACAACGATATGGATAGGGAAAACGTATTGCTGAGACATCCATTGGTTCTCTTTACTAAATAGAGGGCTCATTACTTTGAAGGGAACCAAGGTTGTTTTCCTACAATAGTGCACCTCTTGAAAAAGCTTTTACCGAACAATTGAGGTAAATGTATTATTCCCCCTCAGGATTCAGTTTCATTATTGATCGATAATGTCATGGATGAAAAATAAATCCAAACCTGTATACAGCCTCTATTCTTGTTCCTGGAAACAAGTGAATAACTAGAAAATGATTATTCATTCCATATTTTATTATGTGAAATGCATCATAATAATTCATAAAACTCAAAACTTTGTTTCAATAATCACATTTCTTCAACTGTGCACACAAGGATCAGGTCGCATACGTTTTATTCCTGTTATGGATATTAATTATTGAATTAACCCATATGTATCACGGTCACACAAGGAAGTGTAAACTTCAAGGGTGTTTATTCAAGTGATATGCACAATAGTAGTTAGGTGAATGGTGTTGAAGAAGGTGAGCGATCTCACACGCACACACAGTTCAGCAGCTCAGTTCAGTTCAACGGCTATTGCAAACATTCAGTCACTTCCCTTATATCGGTGCTTTGGCATTCACAGAAGGAGAACATCCATGGAAGAGCACAGAAGAAGACAAAGGGGACCACACAAGTCTGATTCCAGCCGATGACTGAGTGAGTGAGGTGAGTATTTATGCTGTGTGGTGATTGCAGGTGCAGGTGCGGGTAATTAGTAATCAGGTGAGGGTTCACGGGTGTGGTGCGTGGTGGATGGTGACTGAGAACAAGCAGCAGGTGTGACAATATGCTTATACAATTATGATGGTCAGCTAGTGAAATTAGTTCAAATCATAAGAGGAGCAGGTTTGTTTAGGCAATTAAGTTGGCCAGCAGATTTAAAGTCTTATGCAGATTATAGTTTCTCCTGACCAGAAAACACTGAACAAAAATAACATAAACAAATGATAACATTGATAAGTAGTTTTGCAACCAGTAATCACACAGTTGTTGTTGTTTTTTTGTGTTAAGTATTTGGATAAATTAAATTTACTTCAGACATTTTCAGAATTCACTCTGACACATCAAATACATACATAAAGCTGAGGCCATAATTTCAGTATTTGGTATTACATCGCAGTCCTTGTTTTAATAAAAGTAAAAAAAAATGTGACTGCCTTTGCTATGCTTCCAGATAGAAGGTTAATATTGCTCAAATTGAAGTAAAGATCCTCTCCAAACTTTAAGGTCTTTTGGACCTTGTTTTACCACATGACCTTAGAAAAAAATGATATATAATCAGATAAAGTAGATGGACCTTCAGTTATTTCATCTTTCATCATCTTATGTTATCTAATTTATTATTTCATGCATTTTTCCCTAAGCAATTCATGTTTTATTAACATTTTTTATTTATTTATTTTTTGGCAAAGTTATGCATCATCGTTTTTTTTTTGTTTGTTTTTTTGCCTGACTGTGATGTACGATTGACTGGCACTATTTTGAGGTTGGATTTAGGGAAATACACACAATCTCACACATTCTCGCCTCACTACTTCATCTGGAACGCAGCATATAAACAGTGAGTCTGCTTCCTTTCATGATGTAATGTAGTCAAGATAACATTTGCAATACTTGTTTCATCATTTACATTGCATGATGTTTTCTGCATATATTCACATTTCACTCTCTAGCACCCCTTTTACAGCTTTTACAAATGCTATTGAGCTTTAGGATTATCATTCAGTAGTTCACACTGTTTTACTTTCTATTACAGACACACAAATACAACCCCAAATCAGAAAAAGTTGGAACAGTATGGAAAACGCAAAAAAAAAAAAAAAAAGAAACTAGTGATTCTAAATTTCTAAACTTTGATTTTTATTTAATTGCAGACAATACAACACATTATTTAATGTGTCCCTCATGATTTTTATAGATTTTTTTTGTAATGAACACATATTCCAATTTTGGTTCTTGTAACACATCTCAAAAAAAGTTGGAACAGTAAAGCATTTGCCACTGTAATGTTGCTATTCCTATTCACAACACTTAAAATACATTTAGGGACTGACGATACCAAGTGATGAAGTGTTTCAGGTGTAATTTTGTCCCATTCTTCCTGCAAACAAGTCTTAAGGTAGGCAACAGTACGAGGTTTTTGTTGTCGCATTTTGCGCTTCAAAATGTGCCACACATTCTCTATTGGAAACAGGTCAGGACTGCTGGCAGGCCAGTCAAGTGCCTGTATCCTCTTTCTCCACAGCGAGGACTTTGCAATGTGTGCAGAATGTGGTTTTGCATTGTCTTGTTGAAATATGCATGGGCATCACTGGAAATGTCTCTATGTACTTTTCAGCATTAATGGTGCTGACACAGAAATGCAAGTTACCTTTGCCAAGGGCACTGGCACAACCCCATACCATGACAGACCCTGGCTTTTGGACTTGTTGCTGGTAACAGTCTGGATGATCCTTTTCTTCTTTGTCCGGAGCATATTGCATCCATTTATCCCAAAAAATACCTGAAACACTGATTCATCTGACCACAGTACATGTTTTAACTCTGTAATGGTCCATCCCAAATGCTTCAGAGCCCAGATAAGTCGATGGCGCTTCTGGAATCTGTTAATATAGGGCTTTCTTTTGGCACAGTACAGTTTTCATTGGTATTTGTGGATGTAACTACATATTGTGGTTTTCCAAAATAGTCCTCAGCTCATATGGTGATATCGCTTAAAGATGAATGACGATTTTAATGCAGTGCCGCCTGAGGGATAGGAGATCACAGTTGTTCGGCTTAGGCTTGCGCCCTTGTCCTTTACGCACTGAAATTCCTCTAGATTCCTTGAATCTTTGAATTATGTTATGCACTCTTAAAGGTGAAATATCCAGATGTCTTCCTACCTTTCTTTGAGGAACATTGTTTTTAAACATTTCAATAATTTTCTCACATATTTGTTGGCAAACTGGTGATCCTCAGCCCATCTTTGCTCCTAAAGGACTAGACCTTTCTTTCATGCTGCTTTTGTACCAAATCATAATTACAATCACCTTTTGACATCACCTGTTTCAAATCACATGATTATTCGACCAATTTACCTGCCCTAAATTGCTCATGTCCCAACTTTTTTTTGGAATGTGTTGCCAGTCTGAATGACAGGAAAGGATGTACATTTATTAATGAAATAAAGTTGACCAGACAAAACATGACATATTTGGAGTTCATATTGTCTGCAATGAAATACAAGTCAAAGTAAATTTGGAAATCACTACTTTCTTTTTTATTTGCGTTTTCCATACTGTCCCAAATAAGGTTAATATAATGAGAATATGAAAAACATTGTGAAATCACATTTTGATCACATCCATTCTGATGCAGAGCATTCACTACTCCCCACCTTCTTGTTAATCCGGAACATCCATCTTTTCCCTTCCCAAGGACACGGATGTCTGGTTCATCAGTGTGTGTTGCCTGATTGCTGCTGTTTATTCATGTAATTACAGTTAAATGAATGAAAGAAGAGGGTTTTTTTTGTATTTTTCATATGGCTACATAAATCTGAATAATGTCATGGTATGTGCATGTCCAATAGTCTTATGTAAAAGTACTTGTATAGTCTGTTTTAGGTTATGTGTATAGTTAAGCATTTATAGTATATGTATAGTTGGTAGTTAATATAGTTACATTACATATGTGTGTGTGCTTGCGTGTGCGTGTGTGTGTGTGTGTGTGTGTGTGTGCGTGTGTGTGTTTTTGTGACATGTCAGGACACACATCTGTATAATGACATAGGTATGACACAGGTATTACAAAAAGGAGGTGAAATATGAGGACACAGCTGATGTCCTCATTTCTCAAAAAGCTTATAAATCCCACAGAATGAGTTTAATCAGAGAGTAAAGCTGTACACTGTTTCCTGTGATGGTTGGGTTTAGGGGTAGGGTGGGGTTAGGGCAATACAAAATACGGTTTGTGCTGTATAAAATCAATGGAAACCTATGTAATGTACCCACTTTTCACAAAAACAAACATGTGTGTATGTGTGTGTGTTTGAGTGTGCTTGTGTGCGTGCGTGCGTGTGTGTGTATGTGTGCATGTACGTGTGTGTGTGTGTGTGTGCGTGCGTGTGTGAGATCACCAAAACCATATTGCATTCTCAGGCATTGTTAGAAAAGAGTTAGTTACTCACCCTTATCTATTTACAAACCCATATAAAATAATTCATCTTTTGAACACAAATAAAAATATTTCATGAAATCTGAGATTTTTCTGTTCTGTCATTCCATTGAAAGTCTGAAAGTCACATTAATCCGATCCGCAAATGCTGTTCATAGCGTTCAGATTTGATCAAAGAATTCCAAGCATACTTGCTTGATGTGTAAAAATTAAATAGGTTTATTATTGTGTGTTACTCCAGCATATCTGAGCTTTACAAGGACCAGTGGAGTTTTTTCATGTGTGTCAATCAGGTACATGTATGTTTGAGCTAGTTCATGTTCAATGTTCAGTGTTCAGTAAATGACTAAATTAAATCTGTTTATCTGTTTATATTAAGCAACTGCATCTCTCGAAAACTGGGATTAAACCATTTTGTTCAAATGAATGTATTTTTTATAACCGTACTTGTGATGATAACTGACACCTTTGTGAAGCTCTAAATCAGCAGAACTAATGGCTTTTCAAATTGTTTCACAGTTCTAATATGCTCACACACTACATACTGGTGATGCCTAATGGTCAAAAACATGTCATTTCAACAAACAAATCTGAGCAATGCACCTTTTAAAACCCATTACAAATGTTTAATTGCTTTTATACTGTATATTAAATTCAATCAACAAATCATCAAATACCAATAAGTATAAAAAGTGTGACTGGTTTGATAATTGGTTAACAGGTTTACAAAGACTGCCCATCAAAAACTGCAAATAATTTCTAAACAAATTGAAACAGATGTGGTGTAAAAGATAATTTTATGGTACTGTACTTTGACACACTGGCTCAAAACCAATTATTAGCAGCTTAAGGTTCTGAAACTTCACAAAGCAATTCACAAACCAGTCAACGTGTGGGTAAATAACGTGTTTCATACAGTATATTGGTGATAAGTTTTTTTTTTACTCAAATAACTCATTTGGTATGCATGTTTGGTTTCTTTTGAAAGAAAAGCTAATACTGTGGAGATGTATTACAGAAGTAAACATATTTTTATTATTTATTTCATGTTATGAATTATGAATACAGTACAATGGTGGTAAATATTATACAACTGAAAACTTATTGAGTTATTGCAAACTACTTTGTACATTTTTAACAACTTAATAAAGGATTAAAAGAGTTGAAAGTTTAGTGCACAGTGACACTGAAGTCATGTAACTATAGCATAGTTCATTTATAAAGTTTTATAAATATAGTTAATTTATAAACATGTGTATACTTCTGATGATTGCTAAAATGCTAAAATTAGAATTACTAAAGAATTCTGTCTGCTCACTAGAATTACTAAAGTTAGAATTGTTGTTGACAGTACAGTAAAATGTTGTTGACAGTACAGTATCATGAAAATTGTCCTGAAAGAGATGTTTCATGTTCATGAATTCCAACACAGGCTCATTAGAAATATACATGCCTCAGCTTATATTTTTGTGAAACTGCAAATACAAATGTGAATGTGATACGAATGCTATATGGCAATATGACACCAACAACTTTTTTCACATTAGTGATATTTACAAGGACATATTAATCGATGAATAAAATATTATTTTTGTGCCGTTATTTTCACAACGCAGTCCGCATTAAACAAAAGTTGCTGAGACTTTTATTTCAGTATGTTGATGTACCACCAACTGAAACTGGATATTGAGAGGCACTCCAAACATGAAAACAAATGGTCAGACTTTAATTGAAGATTACCATAACATTTTTTTATTCAATTTTTTTTTAATAGAATTATAATTAAAAAAGGGCGATGCGGTGGCGCAGTGGGTAGCACGTTCGCCTCACAGCAAGAAGGTCGCTGGTTCGAGCCTCGGCTGGGTCAGTTGGCGTTTCTGTGTGGAGTTTGCATGTTCTCCCCGTGTTCGCGTGGGTTTCCTCCGGGTGCTCCGGTTTCCCCCACAAGTCCAAAGACATGCGCTATAGGTGAATTGGGTAGGCTAAATTGTCCGTAGTGTATGTGTGTGAATGAGTGTGTATGGATGTTTCCCAGTGATGGGTTGCAGCTGGAAGGGCATCCGCTGCGTAAAACATATGCTGGATAAGTTGGCGGTTCATTCTGCTGTGGCGACCCCAGATTAATAAAGGGACTAAGCCGAAAAGAAAATGAATGAATGAATGAATGAATAATTAAAAAAAATTTAAAATAAAAATGTATATATATATGTATATGTATGGATTAATTATTTACTTTAAGAATAACAATGTGAGATAGCAAAATAAACATTTAAAACTTTTATTTCACACAGACTGTCCATAATGTGTTATCAAATGCATTTGCCTCACATATATATTTCCCTATGGACAACTTTTCAGGGGGATTCAGTTTGCTCTGTAGCTCACTTTGTACTGAACCCATGTTCTTGTGATGCAGAGCACTTGGGTTCGAGCCCGGAGAGATAAAAGCAGTGTAAAATCAAGGTAAAACTATGTGGTCGCAGTGTACTTTTCTCTTAAATTTGCTTTGAAAAACAGTTTTGCTTAGATTATGCAAAAGATTAGGTTAGTTCGTTGGGTGATGTGTACAGCAAGTCAAGTCCTCTCATGGATATGTACAAGAAGGACGTGTTTCTATACTGTATAACTAAATATACTCCAAGTAAAGCTTTTCAGATTTGCAAAACTGTACACAGCGCCCTCTATTGGATTTGTCATTGAATCCTTCAAAAAAACATACCAAAACATATTTTGCGTTTTTTACAAAAATGTACGCTGAGGTACATATTTTCAATGAACCTGGGATGATGAACTCCCACCTTAGTTCCACTTGCACACATTCTTTCATGCATTATGAAAATGTGCTCTGGCACATTTCATAACACAACGACACAATAAATCAAGCTTGCGTAACAAGCTGCTTCTGCGTTCTAAACAAGTGACAATATTTATAATTAAAATAAATATTTGATTACATTTATTGAATTATTAAATTGCATAATTATCAGAATTCTATCTCAGATGTCAAATGATGCAGCATTCATGCTCTTTTAAACAAATTTGTAGACTTGTTAAGCTTGTCTTGTTCCAGTAACAGATATCTTGATGAATCATGCTGTTTTGCCTCTGCTTTGCCACAAGACCTCTGTGGCTGAATTGCATTTCCAGGCTGTTGTCCATTTTAATTTGCAGCTCATGCTTGTTACACTCATGGTTCATATGTCTTTAACATCATCAATCCCTCATTGCCTGGCCTCACTGGAGTGACCTTGAGTATTCTGTGTTTTTCATGATGTTACAGGTAAGCTGCTGTTTATCTGTAGAGCTAAAAAAGTTATGGAGTTTGAAGTACTCTGTCTGAAATTGATAAGGCCTGGAGGGCTATTTCCCCCATCAGGTCACAAAGCTTATCAGCACAGCCAGCCTGGAGTGATGGCCTGCAATGCTGCACTCTGAGGACCAACACAAGCCCAGGAAGCCAGTCATAGGGGACATTCTCTTTGGAGACTCTCTATTCATGTGGCTCAGCTTTTTATGAAAGTAAAAAATCCTGTTGTGCTTTGGGAAGTTTTCAAAAGAGTCTGCTTCCTAAGGGGGGAAAACTGTTGCTTCCTTGGTGATTGCACTGGCATTACATTGAAAGGTGGTTGAATATTTGTTATGGTAATGAATAAATGAGAATGTCAGCGACAGAGTTTTTTCAAATGTTTATTTGCCATGAACCCTCAAATATATGAAGTTGAAGACAAAATTATTAGTCATATTAACATATCTGCCCTAACATATTAACATATAAGTGATGGGATTTTTTTCACAGTAGTTCATATTCAAAGCCCTTGTTTAGTTTGGCTGAAATAATACTAATTATTCAAAAATAAATAAATAAATAAATGGCTAAGGTCAATATTATTGACTCCTTTAAGGTTTTTTTATTATTTTTCTTCGATTGGCTACAGAACAAATCACTGTTGTCTAATGACTTGCCTAATTAACCTAACTTGCCTAGTTAGCCCATTCAAGTATACTACATGAAGTTCATAGTTGCCATTTTCCTTTTATAAGTAATTTTCTAAATGTTCTTTAAATTTCATATATCATGCAAGTCAATAACCAAATAAAATATTTCAAGCCATAAGGCTTTTAACGTCCTACCCCATATTACAGGATGCAAAAAAAATTCCAAGAATTTTCATATTGACAAATATATATCTAAAGGCAACACGGTTGCCCAGTGGTTAGCACTGTCGCCTCACAGCCAGAATGTTGCTGGTCCGAGTCCCATCTGGGTCAGTTGGCATTTCAGCATTTCTCCCCTTGCTCGTGTGGGTTTCCTCCAGGTGCTCCGGTTTCCCCCACAGTCCAAAGACATGCGGTACAGGTGAATTAAATAAACTAAATTGGCCTTAGCGTATGTGTGTGAATGAGTGTGTATGGATGTTTGCAGCTGGAAGGACATTCGCTGTGTAAAACATATGCTGCATAATTTTGCAGTTCATTCCGCTGTGGCGACCACTGATGAATAAAAGGACTAAGGCGAAGGAAAATGAATGAATGAATGAACTATGCTGTATATCTAAATAATCACAAAGATCTCAAGAATCTTACAAACAAACAAAAAAATAAATCTTTCAAGAGATCTTTAATGTTTTGTATACTTTGTCAAATTGCTTGTATCTATATCATAGGGAAGTAGGGAATACCGTGTTCATAATTTAATAAATCAAGTCATTGGTCTTGTTTAATGTTTTATTTTCTTTCATAATATCCCACCTAAAAATAACAATTCTTTAACTGATATCACTGCTGTAATATAGACTTTTTGATAGACAATTTGATACATCACTGAAACCTCAGTGTAAAATTAACTTCTCAAAGAGTATTTCATCTCACTCCCTCAAAGAAAGTTAAAATAACACAAAGTCAAAGCTAATGATATAATTAAGTGATTAATTAAGTGCAAATTGAATATTAATGATGAAATCCTGCTGTTAACAAGCAGAATCACTAAAGAAAAACACAAAACTTCTACTGACTTCAAAGGTTCAACTGGCGGCATGTGACCCGAACCCAGCTCCCGAGTTACTTTGCTCCGATCCTTAAAGTAGACTGGTGTGAAAAGAATTCCCTAGAATTATTAATTTAGTTCAGTCATAAAACGGTCCGTGCAATTGTGAAATGGTGCATGTCTGGTCCATGAGCCGCAGCACAGAGCACTTGCTCTCACCACAGTCTCTCCCATGAGATGCGATGATAGATCAGAACTTTCCTTAGTTTCATTTTTTTCTGTCATGAATGCCATTAAAACATAAGTAATTGTACTGTGCTGACTCTATAGATCTCTCCTCACTACCACGTGTCTGCAGCATCCACCTGGATGTGACGACAGCCACAAGACAACAGCACCAGTGCGCTCATCCCACACCACATGCAGGTGGAGAGGAGACAGTGATACAGCCAAATCAGTGGATGGGGATGATTGGGAGTGTGTATTGGGGTTACACACACACACACACCAACAGGCTAATAGACCAATAAACACAAGTATATTGACAATACAAAAAATGTTCAATAACAACCATGTAATTTTTTTATAGTAATTTAGTCATTTGTTTAATTTAATATCACCCTCACCTAATGAGATTGGTGGGTCAACACTATTGCTGTGTCATTAATCTAACATTAACACCACAGGGTACGTAATCCAATAGAAAAAAATGAAAGGTGATGGGTTTTTTTTGTATGTTGTTGTTTTTTTAGATAACTACTATTTTTATCTTCTGTAGGTTATGGATGAAATATGGTCATTCGAATAATTTTATATGATTTATTCAATCAAGACATTTTTGTTCAGCGACCCCCACTTTGCGAACCACTGATGTAGGGTACAAACACACAATGCAGTGCATTACCCATTATTGCAATAAAGACCAGATTAATATTCATTTTAGGAACCTTCTGCAGAAATTGGTTTGTACTAAGAGAGATTTCATTTGGCCAAAAACTGAATTACAAAGATCTTTGTTGAGAGAAGCTGAGATATTTTTGCTCTCTGTCTGACAGCCTGTCTTTGACCAGGCAAACACTTTACTTGACATTCTGTTTCACCATTACTGTCCATCACACCCCTGACTGCGGCCTGTGTGTGCAGGAAAGAAGGCTTTATATGTGTGTACATGTGAATGAGCCTGCGTAAGCAGAAGGCCCACAGGGCAAACTGCTATAACATTCTGAAAATTGAGTTTCTTCAGGCAGTGAGAGAATCAAACCAGGGCTGTATCCAGTTGTCCCGTTCTTATCAGTGGTGTAATGTAAGGAGCAGAGGTTCCTTCCCACACACAGGCGGTATGAATTAGAGCAAATGAAACATGGAGAGAAGGACACACGCCGTTAAAAAGGGAGGCTTTCATAGAGAGGTGTTCAATGGGAGAGAAAGAAAAATGGCAGCTTTCATGCAGACAGTAAAATGGACACTGCTCTGTTTGCACTGCCGCCTTTCACTTCGTATCTTCAGCATGTTTCTATCAACGGCCTCCGTCCCTGATTGCCTCCACTCCATCAACAACAGAGTGATACAGTCTGTACACTCATAAATCCTGCTCACTATCAGCAATGAAAGCGGGGTTATTTCTAATCATGCCTGCGAGAGATGTCTTTAAATTCTCCCCTTTCTCTCGGGTTGGTCTCTTGGTATTCCCGGCGCTGGCTGACAGAGTGAGTGCCTATAAAACATGCACAATGCCATCTGTGACTTTTCCCTTTGGGCATGACTTCTAATCAACAGCAGTCACACTGCTTTGTTCATTTCTTTTGTTTTGATGATGCACACAGCATCATAACATCCAAGCCCTTCAGTTCAGTTCACTCTTGATAATTGGATTGCGCGAACAGTTTTGTGAACGGCTGTGTGTTTTTGCAGATTTATAAATATCTTAGTCTGTGGTTCACAATATGGAGTGTGCCATGTCTGTGTGAAGGGAGGTGAAGTGGATGTTTTTACAAATGTGTCTGTTAAAGGAGCACACAACTTAAAAAAAATAATAAAATAAAATAAAAAAAAATGTATAGGCTCATAGGCTCAACTCCCATCAAGTTCAAAGAGTTCAGTTTAACAATTTTTGAATCCATTCAGCTGATCCCCGGATCTGGGGGGAACACTTTGCACTCAGCTTAGCTTAGATCATTGAATCGGATTAAACCAATGGTCCCAACCTTTATATCACCGCGGACCGGTCAACGCTTGTCAATTTTTCCGCGGCCCAGCGGTAGGGGGTGGAGGGGGATGGAATGTGTTGACAGTGTACCTAGATTGCTAGGCGACCATCAACCCTTTTCTCAGAGGATGACAAGCTGACAAAACATTGCTGCAACTCTGATACAAGTTTTATTTATGGGAGAAAATTAAAAAGCACTGCAGTGTTTGGGTGTTCTCTGTGTTTGTCTGAGATGACTCGCGGTGCGCTCGCGGCATTCTGGCTCGAGATATGCGCATGCACGCAAGCCCCCCACCTCCATTGGAACTAACGAACTTGAGCGCGAAAAAGACGCGATATGTGAACGCCCGCCATCATTTGCAATCTACAGCAGTTGATCTTCTTGCACAGACATGCTGGATTCACCTGATTTGTTGACAAATGGGTTGCGGATCCGTTCCTTGGCAGTTCGTGGATCCTTCACTGGGCCTTTCCACTTCGCAAAGAAACTTTCCAGAGACATCTGTTTCTTACTCATTTTGCGACCTTGTGGGTTAAATTTTGGCACTCAAGAGACCAAGATGTAACTGAGAGAATATGGTCATTTTTAAAAATAAAAGATTTTTCAAAATAACTGATTGTTCAGACTCAGATAATAAATTAAATGGAAATAATTAATGATTTCTTGTGGCCCGGTACCAATTGATCCATGGACCGGTACGGTCTGCGGCCTGGGGGTTGGGGACCTCTGGATTAGACCAGCATCTCACTCAAAAATTACCAGCGTTTTGGATAATTTTATTATGTAAAGCTTGACTCTCTTGACATTATGTATAATTTTTTGATAAAAATGAAAAGTTGCTATTTTCTAGGCTGATATGTCAAACTACAGTATACTCTCATTCTCGTGTAATAATCAAAAAACTTTGCTGCCGTACAATAATATCACACAGCACGACTGCCACACGCTCCCTGTGCAAGCAGGTGGTCACATTGGAAATTGCTAGCTGGTGACTATTTTCAGGTGCTGAGTAATATCATTGCACCTGCTGCATCCATGGGACATTCAAATGTCTTTGAATAATATGTTGGAATGAGAGTATGGTTCCTAGTCATATTGGCCTAGAAAATAGCAACTTTTCATTTTCCGTCAGCCTTAGCACCCGATGTAACTACAGAAGGTCAAGCTTTAAATAGGAAAATTATCAAAAGTCTTTGATCATTTTTTAGCAATATGCTAATGGTCAAATCCGATTCAATGATCTATGCTAAGCTAAGCTAAAAGTACCACCAGATTAAGAGATTGGCTGAATCGATTAAAAAATGTTTGTACATGGAAAAAACTAGCGGTTAACTTTAAAGGAATCCTTGTCATCTCGTCATATCAGTTGGTAAATTAACACATCAATTCAAAACTTTGCCCTTAAACAACCATTACTTTAGGTTTATCTATTTTTTAGAGTTTAAGTACTTAAAGACTTAAGAATTCAATGGCAATTTTGCAACAGGTAGGATACAACATCATTCATGATCTACACAAACAGTGACTGGCTGTCACGCAAATCTGTTAGTAAACCACAAGGCTGTAATGTGATGTGGTTATTAGGCATGCATGATCTAAGTTAGCCAATATATTTTTTATAACAAATCCACAGACCCTCTGTGGTTCCCATTGCTGCACGGTTTGTTTCTGTGGCTATTCATTGGTTTATTGTTTATGTTCACCTGTGGTTTGTTTGGTTTCTCATTTAGATTCACTCAAAAGTGAAAATTATGTCATTATTTATTCACACTAATTTCATTCCAAAACTGTAAGACCTTCATTGACATTCAGAACACAAACTAAAATATTTTTGATGAGATCTGAGAGCTCAATAGACAGAGAGGGTCCATAATCATGTAATGTGCATAAAAGTCACATCTTGCACACATTAACCTTTGAATTGAACAAGCAATCGAACTGTAATTATGCCATTTATAAGCAGTGAAAGATGCATGCTGAACATGAAACTTCATAAACATGTCTAAATTTCAGCAGAGAAGATCACTTATAT
>CAIGQV010019186.1:18658074-18688996 GCA_903798115.1 Danio jaintianensis | reverse complement strand
TTATTTTTTTAATATATATATATATATATATATATTAAAAAAATAAATAAATGTAAGGGAAATGATCTTGCATTTGTAAGAAATATCACAGGACTGCTTAAAGATATTCACAGAGTGATAAATGGGACAATAAAGGATGTGAGGGATGTTAGAGTTTTGCTAATAAGACAGTAATTATTTTCATTTGGTATAATCCTTTTAGCTAACTCACCAGTGTTGCAAAGACCTGCACATTTACTGTCATTTTGACTGTGTATTTGCTTAACATTATTTAATGCTCAAAAAGCAAGACAGGAACATCATGGTCAATGGAGTGGTTTATTATTATTTTCTTGTCAATAAACTAAACAAATTATTATAAATGATATTCAAGTATCAATTTATTTTACAAAGGTAAAATTTGTTGCTGTGAAAACAGCATTTTCATACTTGGTTTTGTCTCATTGATTGAATTATTTCAATTCCTCACCACCCACTTTCAATCCGATTGAAATTTCATTTGGATCAAGCTCAGTTTGATTGACCGAGGTGTCAAGTTACTAATGGATTATTTGGGTGTGAGTATAAATGTATTGAGTACGCCTGAGCTATAAGAAGGTTGTTGAGAACAGAAGCAATGTGTCTGTCTGTCGTATTGCTGTGTTCTTTAATACTTTGGTTTGTAGTTTCACAATAACAGCATCAACTCATTTGAAGTTCTGAGCAGGAGCTGAGTAAGATTCCCCTGTAACAGGCAGGAAACATAATCTAATAATGTGTCATCAAGTGTCTTACTTCACCTTACAAATTCTGTCTCCTCCCTTCTGACAGCTAGGCTTTTGTTTTGTTCAGCGCTTGTGTAACCATGACAGTTCAGTGGTCTCTGAACAAAGATTCCTTGTGTGAGGTAAATGTGTTAAATGCCAACATTCCATGTCAGTTCTGTCAGTGTCGTAGCTTATCACACAATGCAAGGAAATGTAGGTTTTCTGAAACTGCCCTGATACAAATGCTAAGAGCAGAGCTTGGTTCAGTGTTTAGTACAGTAATATTTAATAGTAATGTTTAGGCCCCAGTTTCAGCTGATTGACATTTTAATGTTTCCAGTAAACAGTTTTATTCATTTATTTTATTAATTCACCCACCAAAAGAGAGAGGAAAAATATGTATTTATTATATTTGTGTCTGTGTGTGTTTGTCTGAATTAATTTAACCCTCATAATGTAACATTGGGTCTGACTTTTCTATTGAATTTCCAAAAAATTATATATATGAAAATGCTTTTTAAGGCCATCAAAATACATGATTCATTTATTTACTTTATTCATTAGATTTTTATATTTAATACTTTTTATTTAATCATTTTTAAAATACATTTTATTTCATTTATTCATTTATTCATTCATTCATTCATTCATTTTCTTTTCGGCTTAGTCCCTTTATTTATCAGGGGTCGCCACAGCGGAATGAACTGCCAACTTATCCAGCATATGTTTTACGCAGCTGATGCCCTTCCAGCTGCAACCCATCACTGGGAAACACCCATACACTCTCATTCACACACATACACTACGGACAATTTAGCTTACCCAATTCACCTATACCACGTCTTTGGACTTGTGGGGGAAACCGGAGCACCCGGAGGAAACCCACGCGAACACGGGGAGAACATGCAAACTCCACACAGAAATGCCAACTGACCCAGCCGAGGCTCGAACCAGCGACCTTCTTGCTGTGAGGCGAACGTGCTACCCACTGCGCCACCCTTTATTTTTTTTCATTTTAATATTATTATTTAGAATTTTGTGAAGGGGAGTAACAATATATCCATATGGATCAACACATTGATAAAAATGACTAACTACAATATTTTGATTCTTCACGTAAAATATCGTTATACTTTTTTTTTCTTTTTAAAGGCACCTTTATTTTGATACTCTCCACATCTTTATTTAGGTCTACGCATTTCCCAAGTGTACAAGCATGGATACTTATTTGCTTGCAATAACATTACAGTAGCTTAAAAAAAACTGACATAGAGAACTTTGAGTCATATTTAATATACAATGCAAATTAGCATGAGAGTGCAATCCCATAAAAGTGCAGATGGGGTGGAAATTTCTGATCTTCTGACAATGTGGGAATTAAAGCACACAGACGGAGGAGCTCATTTATAATGTCTAATGCAGCACATAAACCTTTGCAAATTGGGTCGCAAACAAGCATGACCAATGATAATGTGTGTCATCAACTAACAGCACAGACACAAATTCAGTTTACGCATGAGTTTAGCAAAATGGTGTAAATACCATTAAACTGACTATTGCAGACCTCAGTAAGTGGAATTGCGTGATAACTTAAATATAAAAATAAGGTCAGCAGGAAAAATAATGCCTTCTCTGTGTTATTGTTTCACTGTGTCTTTAGTAAATCCTGGCTTTTTTTTAATGCCAAAATAGGATTTCCGCTGATGCAAGCTGTTATCATATCTGTCTCTGCTGTCTAATGTAAATCATGGATTTGGAAATATTTGTTATTTGAGTAAACAGGTGGACATGGGAAGAAATCTCATGGCAGAGAAAAGTGCATCAATAAAGAAATCATTCAATTAAATGACAAAATTACTTGTTTTTGATAAGTTGTTTGAGCTTTTTTTAGATTTAGGATTTTTTAGGGTTTTATTTTATTATTTGTTTTACTAGATACAGAATGTGCAATTAATTATTATTCAGTTCAGTGAAATGTTCATTTGTTCATTATTTTGGTTCCTTTCTGTGACTTAATGAGCTAGCAAAATAAGCATCTAATAAATTGATCAGTATTTGGTGATGAAATCATTTCATAATAACAGATGTTTTTATTTATTTATTTATTTATTTTTCTGTGGTAACATCACTCAGAATGTCAGGCTTGCTTGTTCTACCTCAAGTGTCTAGGCATTCTCCTTTAAGAAGTCTTTCTGAAGTCGCAGCTGGTTTTAACAAATAAAACACAAGCCTCACAGCTCCTTGATCCACTTCATGCCCTTTAAACTGCCACTCCACGACTGCGGTTTCCAGCCTCGTGACCCGAGTACTAATAGTACCCACAGAGAACGTTACCTCACATACACATTACCAGCAGATTTTTTTTTTTCTCCCTACACTGCTTTAAGGTTATGTTTGTTTTTATCATCAAGGATTAGTAGCGTTTAGTGTGAACCTTAAATCTGAGAGCATATAATGGGATGATATCCACTGGGTATTGACCTGTCAGGTTTGTAACAGTGGTCTATGGAGACTTGAGTAGCCTGTAATTTGGTGGGCGGTTCAAGGTGCCCTGCTCTTTCAGCTCGATAGCTCTCTCCATCACCGTCGATCATATGTGTGTAGCGTAAGATCTATTACCCACTGAAACTCATGTCACCGTACAGTACAATTCAAAGACTGTCTTTGAGACAGCTCGTCTTTCAGAGTTTTACTCTCTCAGCTTCGATTGCCAGTTATCACTGGAGAAAAGAGATCTGTGGATGTAAACCAAACTCAAACATGCTTCTGTAGTCGCTGTATTGGAAAAAGTGTTTATAAGTAGCATAAGGCCGAATGCTAAATCTAATTCATACTCCTACTTCTACGCCTTCCCCTTGACCCTTGAAACAGAGTGTGAAGGGGATGGAAATGTTCCCCTAAGAAATGGGACAGCACTTCAACACATGCACACGTCATCATATGTTGTCACTAGCTCATACAGTACGTCATGTCACCTGCAGTCTTTCCAGAAGGGCAAGTACGTTTAACAGATTTCTCTCTCACAAAGTTGTTTTGCAGTGTTTGTACAAAAGCTGTCCATTTTCAACTTGAAAACATATGAGCCTCTGGGTTTCCTGAGAAGCACAAAACTGTACTGTGTATTTACATAGTGTTCATATTCATGGATGTAACCACAAGAAAACAACATTAATGTTATACCAGACGCACTGTAAAAAGTTAATTCACTGCCACCAGACTTTTCAGACAGGCTGGTCTATTCTGTCATTTTATCGGATGACATTATCAGAATTTAAAAAATGTTGTGGTTATTTTAAGGGACTATTAGTTAATTAGATAATTTTGGTTAAGTGGCTAATGCATTACGTTGTTTATGGTAATACTTTTTCATCATTTGGATGACCAGTTATGTTTACATTTTGCATTTTATTTATCAATATTTTATGTTGGGCCTATAATAATTAGTGTTTAAAGTGTTGTATATTTCATAAAAAATTATTTAGTACTTCTACATTCTTAATCAAACATTTTTATAGAATTTTTACATAAAGTGAGGAAAATAATCATACATGAATGAGTACATATTTGAGCATATATTTTAAAATATAAAAAAGAAATTGTTATTTCCATGTGGTCGATATTATCTAATTGAATGAATATATATATATATGAATATATGAATATGAATATTTATTGAATATATATTGAATGTGATTACCATACCTAATTGTATGAGAGGTGTGCTTGTTTTTTTTTTGTTTTTTTTTACGAAACAATTTGTAACTTTGACTTAGTGGCTAATTTGTGTGAATTCATACAAATTAGCTACTAAGTCAAAAAGTTCTGAAATGCAGTGAGATTGCGTTGGATATAGAGTAGAACAAAATGTTGTGTCTCGGTTCATCTGTACTACATAATAGAACAAAGAGAAGAACTTTCTAGACATAAATAGTTTAAACCTGTACACAACTGAGAACTATGCGACTGTAGATATACTGTGAGTAAATCGCTATACATGGGACTTGCATTAATAATGTACATGCACTGTGCAAAAGGGATATTTTAGGCAAGCAGTGCGAAGTGCAAGATGATTTGTTGCATTGGCCAAGCGCTTCGTAGCAGGAAGTGTTTCTAAAAGTGACTAATGCATGCACCGCAAAAAGAGTGTTACTGCAGGTGGGTTTTTTAAATGTATTTTTATGTGTGATTCTGTGAGATTTGTAAGTTTTGCATTATTGCTTGTATTTTATGTGCTTTTAGGTACAGGAACTTTTGGGAGGGTTTTTCTGGTGAAGGATAAAAACACCAAAGGATTCTTTGCTTTGAAGGCAATGAAGATCCCGGATGTTATTCGTCTAAAGCAGGAGCAGCACGTACATAATGAAAAAGAGGTTTTGACGGAGGTGAACCATCCTTTCCTTGTCAGACTGTGAGTCAACATTACACAACATGAGCATTTTTAACTCTATTTATGTATTGTCAGTTCATAATAAACTAGAAGTAGGTTATCTGTTTTAACATTTCAGCATAAACAAATCAAAACATACTGTTAGAGCATGTCGTTTCACCACTCCAGTCAATTCAGAGCTTTGTATTTATTTTAAGATTTATTATTAGATATTTTAAAATACACAAATACTGACCTATATTATGCTAGTTATTCTCAACCTAAGAGACTCAGGAAATCAGGGAGCATTGATGCTCACTCTGTTCCCTTGACAGAGTTCTGAAGCAGGAATTATGAATCACGTAATACACTAATGAAAAACAAATCACCAAACATAATGACAAACGAAAGACAAAGACATTTTATTAAAAATAAACAGATACAGAACAATCTAGCAAACATTTAGAAATGATTAACAATTGGAATGTTCCTGAAATAGGGGCTGCACGGTGGCGCAGTGGGTAGCACGATCGTCTCACAGCAAGACAGTCGCTGGTTCGTGCCTCGGCTGGGTCAGTTGGCATTTCTGTGTGGAGTTTGCATGTTCTCCCCGTGTTCGCATGGGTTTCCTCTGGGTGCTCCGGTTTCCCCCACAAGTCCAAAGACATGTGGTATAGGTGAATTGAGTAAGCTAAATTGTCCGTAGTGTATGTGTATGAATGAGTGTATGGATGTTTCCCAGTGAGGGGTTGCAGCTGGAAGGGCATCCGCTGCATAAAACATATGCTGGATAAGTTGGCGGTTCATTCCGCTGTGGTGACCCCAGATTAATAAAGGGACTAAGCCGAAAATAAAATGAATGAATGAATGAATGAATGTTCCTGAAATATGAAACAATGAAATGATTACGATCTGCATGATCTACTGGTTCACAACCTTGGAAGCTAGGGATCTAATTGAGATGCACCCTCAATAAGACTTAAATAAAATAATTTTAAACAAAATAAAATCAGTATATTGAGATCAGCATTACACAAACTAAAAGCAAGCATTAAAAAACTCAAATTAATTAAAATTGCAGGACTTTTTGTTTGTTTCTTTTTTATGATGAAAATCCATATTTATGTCAAACGATGGAAAAACATAATAGAAACAGTACATGCTCTTTTGCTCATGCTCGGTAATGCTCCGCATTACTGTTGGATTCAAAATAAGTAGCAAATCATTGCCTTTAGTTTCAATCTTTCTCCAAATTGTGCCTTGTTTGTAAATCGCCACTCTCTCCTAATGTTGGGATCAGAAGGAAACCAATGCAAAAACTTTCCAAAAAGACTTATTTTTTCCACAACTTGCAACTGCACAGGCTCTTGTTGTCTTATTTGTATACGTTTTTTTAAGTGATGTTGAAATGTGATGTTTTTATAGTTCCACGACCTCTTACTCTATATGTCAGCAGATCAATGGAATGTAGTTTCCTCGGTTTATGACTCTTTTGAAGTTAGAAGTAATATATAAAATGTATAGTACCATTGACAAGTCAGTCAAAATGATGATTTAAGCTTTCACCACTTGGCATTGAGTGTATGTGAAGTTTATTTAATTTATGATTTCCACACTCTTATTTTACATAAGAAGACCCGATCTCTCAGTTTCCGAAGTTAAAGACGAGTAAATCAAAGAGGAGGACATTTACACATAACTTCAAAGGGTAGGCTAGGTCTGCCTTAGTCACTACAGAGTCACTACTTAGCCAGGAACATGTAAGCTACCTGTAAGTATAACTATGTAAGCATAAATCATCACTCTAACTGCCCTGTTAATGAGGTTGTACATTTTAGAGGTGGACCGCATTTATTATGTACTACAAGTGTGCTACCTGTTTGTTCCAAAAGGGTGTAATTTGTGAACCAAAGGTTTATACATAATTGGTCAACTGACGTCCTAGATTATAGTGTCTTTCAACCAGTCTACCAACATGTAACACCAAACTTAAATAATAATAATAAAAAAATATATATATAGTATATTATATTATATAATAATATAATATTTAAGTATTTCTGTACTATACCATGATCACTCACTGTATAGAAATGACCACATGCAGGGGTTTCTATTTATTTTGCGTTAACATGTTTGTGCCACATTTTTTTATGCTTATGCAATATGGGTGGGAATTCGATTCCCATTCTGGGAGTAAAGATTCAATTCCTAAACAATTCTTGACCTACATTTTTCCTTTCTTCGGCTGTGCAAATACATATTAGCAACTTTACATTTTAACTAGAATTTGAGTTTCTATGATTTTGTTTCTGATTGAAATCTATGTATGACAGCACTGCCATTTAAAACGATATTTATTTTATTTTAAGTTATATTGCGCATGAACAAGCTCTAAATGTAACAATGAAATGCCAGATTACAATGAACAATTATAGTGGGGCGTTCACACACTATTCACGCAAAATTAGACGCTTGAACATTTTCAGTTTACTCGCTTCATTTACTCGTCAAATTCGCTTCACAATAGATGTCAATACTCGTCATGGAAAGGCCGTCTGTTTGCTTGGCGACTCCAGTTTCATTGCTAAATGGCTGAATTGTTTTTTATTGATAGAGTAGCTGTGCTTTAGGAAGGCTGAAAAATTATGTAGATTTGATCAACACCATGTCAAACACCTGAAATGCATCGAATCGCATCATTTGCGCTGCCTCATTCACGAGAATAGTGCTGCAGGATGTCTAATCACGTCTTTGCATTGACTTAACATGTAAATCACTCGTGCTTGACGCTACATTCACATCTGGTATTAACGTACCATCAAGAACAAACAGTTTTGTTTGTTTATAGCAATTTATCAAAGAAATGTCTTCAAAGTGGGCGTCACGGTGGCGCAGTGGGTAGCACGTTCGCCTCACAGCAAGAAGGTCGCTGGTTCGAGCCTCGGCTGGGTCAGTTGGCGTTTCTCTGTTGAGTTTGCATGTTCTCCCCGTGTTCGTGTGGGTTTCCTCCGGGTGCTCCGGTTTCCCCCACAAGTCCAAAAACATGTGGTATAGGTAAATTGGGTAGGCTAAATTGTCCGTAGTGTATGAGTGTGTGTGGATGTTTCCCAGTGATGGGTTGCAGCTGGAAGGGCATCCACTGCGTAAAATATATGCTGGATAAGTTGGCGGTTCATTCCGCTGTGGCGACCCCAGATTAATAAAGGGACTAAGCCGAAAAGAAAGTGAATGAATGAATGAATATCTTCAAAGTAAAAAAAATATATGTATATAAAATAGAGGTGTGAACCTACACTGGTCTCACGGTTCAGTTCGGTTACGATTATCATGCCATCGATTCGGTTCAATTCAATATCTCGGTGCATCACAGTGCATTGATGATGCTTTCCATACACAATTTGATATTTTACTTCACCGCACAATTCTTGTATTAATATTATAAAATATTTTTATATATTATTTGTAATACAATTTTGTGCGTTTGGCTCTAACGTGCTGTCGCTGTTCACTGATGAGTGACAGTGATAAATGGCAGTGGCAATCATAGCTGATCTGTGATAGACACGGAGAAGAAAACTTGCTCTGCAGACACGCTCGTGTCTGGATCCACAGGTATCGCTGTAATAGCCGAGAGGAGAGGATAAGTTACCTCATGACAGCAGGTCAAAGGGCCACAGTGAGAGAGAGAGAGAGAGAGAGAGAGAGAGAAAGAGAGATGGAGTTTACTTTCATTTTCTCCGTTACAGTGAAATAGGGGCTTCTGCTGTAACTTCAGGGTCAGTGAAAGACTGTCCAGCAAACACATGCAGTGAATTGTGCAGAATTTCTGCGTTTTTAAGTAGTTGGAGCGTTTTATTTACTCCCGCCCACCTCCCTCACCATAGTAAGCTATCGCAATACAGCGCATATGAGATAAATGACGTCAGTACGTAATAACCGGTTATGATTATTACTGAACCGATACCAAATTGTCCACGTCTGCATCGCGGTGCACTGAGGAAACAATTAATTTTGACACCCCTAAAATAAAAATGATGTTTGGAAATTGAATTGCTTTTAGTTCAGAGCCACAGAGAGCAAGCTTTAAAATGTAGTATTTCACAATGCTTAAATAATTTGTATCACTTTCATTCACAGTCTGTGTTTGCAGATCATCAAAAGCTGCGAGTGACATACAATTCTGCTGTATTTGGTGTCCATGATCTCAATAATGCCATTCTGTATGCATTGTTTAGTTATCCTAAAGCCGGTCCAACACCGAACGAAATGCAGATTGAGCACTGCAGATATGATGACTTGAGATTATGGTTTATGGGTGTGACAGGAATTTGAACAGGAGACCGAACGAGAAGCGCAATGCCGCATCACGTCTTTAAAATTCTTAACTTTGTCCATCTTTGTCTAAATTAAGCAAAGTCAGCAGCATAAGTACATGTGCCTGTCAATGCTTATTATTTTTCTATTTCTAGCTTGCAACTACACACAGGCCCGCATTGTCGTGGTCTAATTTGAATACAGAATTGATTCAGAACATTTGAGAATTTATTCAGAAGTGCTAGAAAAGGAATCATTTATATTTCTCATAGAAATTTTATGTGGACCTTTCTCAGGTTCTGGACGCACCATGATGATCGCTTCCTCTACATGTTGATGGAATATGTGAATGGCGGTGAACTCTTCAGCTATTTACGCAGCCGAGGACGTTTTAGCAACAGTACGGGAATGTTTTATTCAGCTGAAATCGTGTGCGCCATTGAATACCTTCACTCCAAAGAAATCGTCTACAGAGACCTGAAGCCAGAGAATATACTGCTGGACAGCGAGGGGCACATTCGACTGACAGATTTCGGGTTTGCTAAAAAGCTCTCCGAAAGGTATGTTGCCATTGTTTATCTACTAAAACAGTCATATTAATAGCTTAAACACGAATACATAAGTTTCCATGTTTTACATAATTACGTTTATTGTGTACATAGTGAGTATTATGTACCCAAACCATACCCCTAAACACAACCCTCACAGAAAAATCTAACATTATATATTATGATTTCCTTATCAGAAGAAAAGCGTCCCAAAAAAGGTCCAACATTTCTGGTTTTATCACAAGTTACAGAATTACAGAACTAGCCTACATTTGGTCTTCACTTTGTTGTGAACCCATAAACACACACACACAAACACAGACACACTGTATACCTACGATATCATTTAAAGGTTTGTGATTATTATTATTTTTTTTTTTAAGAATTACCTTATGCTCATTACGTCTGCATTTATTTCAGCAACAATACTCTAAAAAATTATAAAAACATTATTACACTTAAAATAACCGTTTTTCTAATTTAAAACATAATTTGTTTCTGTGATGATTTGGTGCTCAAGAAATATCAAGAAATAGTTGTGCCACTTAGTGTGTGTGTGTGTTGTGTCAACTAGTTAAAATGTTTATTATATTGACAAATGTTTGATTAAATTGATATTCTTATAAATATTTTTAATTAATCATATGAATTAACTTTAATAGCACTAGTACCTAGACATGTAATTATACATCCATTTTTATTTTCAGATCAAGATTAGGTCCAATTTTGGGCTAATTTACTTGTTAAAGTACTTAAAACAAATGTTATGCTGGGAAGGATTGCCTTTGCAGACAGTTGCAAATATAATTCTTATATTTAGTCTCTAAAAATGTCATTGGCACATTCCTAGCCAAACAGTCACATGATGGAATTTGACTGCAGATTTCACACTCTTTTTCTGTTTGCTGTTGATGTCTTCTCGGATGATGTATTGGTACACTGAAATATACTCATTACTCCTTAACACACTCCTAAATAGGTCTGTTGATTTGTGAAATCTTTTGAAGTTATTTTTAAGTAGATAAACCAAGGAAAGAGAGAGATAGAGTGCAGTTATCAGAAGTGCGTTTCTTTGATGATTTAAATTGATTTTAGCATTACGCATGCTCTAGACGTTTACCTTAATTCCATGGCATTTTAGCATTCTCCGTGTTTTCATTGTCAAATAAAAGAGATCGTTCATCCAAGAAGAAAGTCTTGCTGTGGCTTTTTTTTTTTTCCTCAGTAAATTATTAAGGCAGGTTTTTCGCTGAATCTGTTCTTGGTGATTCATAAAAACTTAGTCAGCTGGCTCTTGGAAAGTCAAAAATCATAATTAAGCAAAACAATTAATAAATAAACTGATTATTTACACCATCATTACTTTAATTCACAGCTTTTACAAATGGTCCTGAGCACATATGAAGCTGAAAGCTTGTGCTGCAGATTGCTGTGAACTTGTTCAGGGCCATTTACCATGACTTTGGAAAAGAGGTAATTATGTTGTAAATAATGTTCTGTTTCTTGCACAGACTAAGCTTTTTGCTTCATAAAATCTAAATGTATCATCAGGAGCCACAGGTGTTTATCTGGTTGTGCCTGTATGGGTTTTTTTTTTTCTTTCTTTTTCTACTTTCTCATTGACTCTTAAAGATTTGACTTGCATTGATGAATTATGAATCAACAAGGAAAATAGTTTCAGATTAAAACCCTGTTTAATTGTTATCCAAACTGACCTGAGGGTCAGTAAATTCATAGCAAATATTTATATTTGACCCTGGACCACAGGGACTTTTTTTAAATTATTATTACAATATTACACACAGCGGGTAAAATACTATGTCAGTTACAACCTAATTTATACATACAAAGCAGCCAAACTTAAAAATTAAGTTATGTGCAATAAAATGAAATGACACAGGGAAAACACATTAAGGAAGGTAGTTATTCAGTAGTTATTCAGCAGATGAGACAAGACCCACAGAACTGTAAAAAATTGAAGACACTGATGAACTCTGGAGAAAAAAAAAAATCACACCTGAGCAATGCATGCGATTCCATTCTACATAAAAGAGGCATCTTGAAGCTCTCATTACCTAAAAAACCTTTCACAGAAAGTAATAAATACATTTCAGTAGTTCAGTACTTTATCCTTGTGTCATTCCACTGTTATTAAACACATTTTGTTTTGTTTTGTTTTGTTTGATGTATCAATTATTATTTTTTTTTTTACCAAAATCTGGTACAATATCATGTCAACATCTCCTTTAGAAATGTATTTACCAGAAAAAAAATCTGAAAAAAGTTAAATTCGTATATTCCCTGCTGTAAATATCATGTTTCATAAATATTTAGTAAACGTCCTACTATAAATATATAGAAAATATTTTTTTATGAGCAATATGCATTGCTAAGTACTTCATTTATTCAACTTTAAAGGGGATTTTCTGATTTTAATCTGATTCTCAGATTACAGATTTCAAATAGTTGTATCTCAGATAAATATTGTTATATTCTAACAAAGTATACATCAATGGAAATCTTATTCAGCTGTCATGTGATGTATAAATCTAAACAAACAAAAAACAAAAAAGCAAAAGGACACTTATGGTTTTGTTTTCCAGGGTCACATATATGGTTGACCTATCCCATTAAATGTGAGCCATTGTTAAACCTTTAAAATTCTATACATACTCAAAGTCAGTTCAGCATTTTGTGAAGTTTGATCAGTAATATTAATAATTTAGAACAGGCTCACATCACTCTTCGTCCTTCAAAATATCTGACTGAATCCCTTTGTTTACTCTTCACTCATACAGTGTGACTCCCTGTACAAAAGACATATAGAATTGCTTTACTGCGGGTATTGAAGCTGTCTAATACACAAGCCTCTTTAACAAAAAAGGCAGCTTTGTTTGGCCCCCAGAGCATCCATCAACCCGCCGTTATTAATTCTGAATAAGAACGGTATGGATGAAGCAATTTAAGAGTAACCTTGCAGAAATTGAAAATCCCTCTGGTTGTGCCTTGTTATAGTATCATTCAAAATAAAAAAAGTTTGTGTGGTGCATATTCGTCTGCAGTTTAAAGTACCGCATTGCTTTTTTCAGAGCAAGCCATGACCCCTCTGATGTCTAAGCATAATGGGTTGTGATTCTGTTCTCTGCACATGAGGAAGGAGCCCTGAACGATGGTAGTCTGGCTGATATGCAAGTGACCCACATATAGAAACTGAAAGCAGAGCCTCCGGTCCAATAGAGAAGACAACTGTCCCTCCAAGCAACAGCTTTGGCTTTTCCAGTTGGAATAGATAACGTCTGCATAGATAGCCACGTGGCAACATTGCCATCTGGTGGCTGTAGATGCATTTGCCATAACAGATGGGGATATTTCCGTTTTGCCTTGATCAATGGCTATTTGAGCTGCTTGTATTGTTAGATGAGGACAGGAATACTAGAAGCTTTGGATATCTTGTCCTAGATCAGACACCACGCTTTTTTCTATTTTCCTTTAGATAACATTAGGGCATTTTCATCTGTTATTCTTTTGTCATCATGTCAGAGTGTCTGCTGAAGAGGAGGGCTTATTATTGTGTCACAGTTACTGATGTATTGCAGGGCTCTTATTGTGGTTGTGTTTTTGAGGCACAGCTTCAAGTGGCCAATCAAAACAAAAAAAGCATAAAAGGGAATTATGAGAAAAGTCACCTTCAGCACAACAGCGTTGACATCCTAAAGGTGCTTTTTGAAAAATTTGACTGTGGGTTTTGAGATGTTTACACAATTGTTACAGCAATGTCATGAACTCGTCAGCTGTCAGAGCACAGAGTAACAGTTAAATACAACAGACAGACAGGCCTTACTTTTCTACCCTTGTTCAGACACACACAAACACACACACACACAAAAACAGGCATGGAGATGAACATATTGTTAAGTGAGTCATCAGGTGTGCTGTTCTTAATTTCAGGAACTGATCTTGATAACAGGATCAGTTTCATCGCTGCTCCCATTAGTGTGCAGTCTGATATAATTAGTGTAAACATAAATCATCAGAGCCAATCGAAAAGGACGTCACAAGAAACGCAGTGCATTTGAATGCTGTTGTGAACTAACACTGAGAGGCTTCAGTTAACACAGGGGGGACTAATCCTCTCTATTACAGAGAGTAGAACTAAAGCCAGACAGCTGAGCAGAGAAAGAAACTGAAATGGAGAGCAAGAAAAAGAAGGAATGAAAATAATGTGAGAGACATGCAATCAAGCTGTTCCAGACTCCCTTTTATGCAAGTGCACTATTATTGTTGTATAAGCTGTAATATGGACCAGAGAGGTTATACATTTAAGAACAAAAGGGGGCCAAGTACTGAACCCTGAGGTCACCCCAGGTTTAAATATATTGTCTCTGTTATATCATTTTATTTTTCTGTTGGCAGGTATTGCTAGGAAGCAGATCAGAACCTTAAAACCTTTTTTGCATATATCTCATTCTTTCCTAATTGACATTCTGATATCAACAGATACAGTTTTATAATTCTGTTACAAAACCATGTCCAGACAGAGAACCAAAGGGCAGCCATTTGCTGAAGGACAGGTCAACAGACTCATTTATCGACCGGCCCCTTGGCCCCAAACAAACACAGATTTGTCATTTCACCCCATGGAGCTGCAGCTACTCCGTGTAATCAGAAAGCCTCTACTACAAATAAAACACAGTGTAGTGGGCTTTCACTCTACCTTCTAGCTCAATATACAGTTACGCTCATAAGTATCCTTGACTTGAAGTGGATATACTGTCTCTACCCTACAACAGCTGATACAATCCTGTCAAGATAGCCAGCTGTCGCAAGGTGCACTGTAATTACACCTCTCTGTGTGCCATATATGTGAAATAAATAAATAAAATAACCTGGGATATGTAATACTGGGCTATATATACACATTTGCACTGTGTTAAATATATAGCCAACACAAATAAATATTTCAAGTGCAAGTGTGGTCATCTGACTCATTACCACAAAAGAATCCTCAGACTATTTCCATTATTTTGAATCGTATTTATTTATTTTCCTGTTATTTTGGTTCGTTTTCTTTATTAGAATTGCTTTAAATTAGAATGGAAGTGTATGTCACTCAATTAAAAATAATAATAATAATAATTGTTTGTTTATTTATTTGTTTGTTTATTTTTAGAAGTTTAGATTTACATGTTGCATACACACCTGCAGTGCTTCTGTGGACAAGAAAACATAATTTAATTATATTCACTTTTTATGCTCCATGATGCTTTACGTGCACTGTAAAAAAATTATGGGTTCCACACAATTCCTTCATGTTGTCCCAACACAAATCGATTAAGTTAACTTAATTGTTTTTACAAATTTAAGTTGATTGAACATAAAACAATTAAGTTGTTCCAAAACAATCTCAAGAATTGTGTTGTTTGAGCTAATTTAAAATAAGTAGTTTTAATAAGCAGCAAAAAATTTAAATGGCTTTAAATGGATTAAATGGAAAAAAATTAAGTTTGTAAAGTTGTAAGCTTCAATTAAGTTGTAAACAGTTATCAAAAAATGAGGAAGAAAAAAAAGACCACAAAATCTCAAATCAAGTCTTTCTGCAGCAATATTGCTGTTGTGTTGACTATACTGTGCTGTAGGGATTATTAGGAAATACAAAGAGAAAATAATCTGGACAAAACCAAGTCAACCTTTTCACTATGTATATGGATTATTTGCAGTGCTTTTGGGAAAGTTCCCAAATCGGTGCAAACCATAATTTGAAATTAAGTAGTCAGGTGTGGAAAAAGGTGGAATGTAGATGAAGTACAAACTTTTTTAACATAATTGTTTAATAATCAAACATTACAATGTGACTATAGCAACATTTTTGTGAGAAATGCATGTCTGAGTTGTGCTGTATTGATTTTGGCTTGATGTTTAAAAAAAATGCTTTTAATAAATTGTTGTGGAGTATTTGTATACTGATATGTATAGTTTTAACCATGCTAGTTTGTTTTTAAAATGCTTAACTTTCATTTTTTTTATTGATATTCTTAAAATTAGTCAAAATTATTTGTCTCAACAACAGTTAATGGTTAACTGGTTAATTACACTCATCCCTAATTTCTGATCATTACTCTATTTTGCGATAATGACTGTCATGCTGACGTGAAATCAGTTTTGGATAAAACTATTGACTGATGTTATCCAGCTTGATTTGTGGATGTCTGATCATGTAGATATGTTTAATGACAGCAAGAGAATCTGACATTTTAATTAAACATTGTCATCATTTATGTACATAGTCATTCCAAACCTGCATGTCACTCTTTTTTTACGTAGAACTTACCTAGCATGTAAGTACTCAACTTTAATTTGGAGTCTTCATATAAAAATAAAGTTATACAGGTTGGTTACTATTTGAGGCTGAGCGAAGGATGACAGATCTTTCATTTTAGAGTGAACATGTCATGGACAACTTCAAAAGTTTAATTGCTGACTGAGATATCAATTTATTTTCAAAGTCTTAAAACATTCACTTTATTTCCAGGTTTTGATCTAGTCTAAGGCTTGTAAGCCCTGTGAGATTTTGTGCTCTTTTTCTTTCCATTGCTAATGCATTCTTTCTTTCTTATTTTCAAGGACATGGACTCTGTGCGGTACTCCTGAGTATTTGGCTCCAGAGGTGATCCAGAGTAAAGGTCATGGGCGAGCTGTGGACTGGTGGGCTCTGGGTGTGCTCATCTTTGAAATGCTAGCAGGGTAAGACTGCACTACATTCATCTACTGCTGGAGATTTTACACCAGAGATTTTCACCAGGAGGCTGTGTACTGCAAGTTTGTAAATGACTACAGGGCAAAATTATTTTATTATCTTATTAATACATTTATTTAACAATTATAATATTAAAGCCACGCCTCATGAAGTCATGAACACATCAAATAGACAACCATACACCAGTGAGAAAACTATATAGTACTATATATACTTTATAATACTACAATTCTAATCATAAAAACCTTTAGGAAAAACAGAATTATATCTAGCACATTTTTGGTTGTGTAGCTAGCAAAACTTGTGTGTATTAATATTTCTTGCATGCAAGGTTTTCCAGGATGACAATGTGCTTGACTCCACTAATGTCTATGGAAGGCTGGTGGAGTATACCTGAATTGCCAATTACATTAATGTGTTTTTTCACTGTCTTGCTGAACCATTCCAAGAACAGTCTGATACCTTTGGTTACTCGTGCCAATGTCAAACATCAGTTTCAATAGTACCAGCAGCAGTCTTGGGCTGTGGACAATGTGAAACATGTATTGTTCTCTGACGAGTCCACTTTCACTGTCTTTCCCACATCCAGGATAGTTACAGTGTGGAGAAGCCCCAAAGAAGCATACCACCCAGACTGTTACATGCTCAGAGTGAAGCATGAAGGTGGTCAGTGCTTGTTTGGGCTGCAATATCATGGCATTCCCTAGGACCAATACTTGCCACTTTGGGATGTTTTTGGAGGAGCGAATCAGGAAACGTTTTCCTCCACCATCCTCACGTAGTGACCTGGCCACTATTCTATTATTATTTTTGGAATGAATAAAATTTTTTGTCAATGGATGTTTCCCAGTGATGGGTTGCAGCTGGAAGGGCATCCGCTGCGTAAAACATATGCTGGATAAGTTGGCGGTTCATTCCCCTGTGGCGACCCCTGATTAATAAAAGGACTAAGCCGAAAAAGAAAATGAATGAATGAATTTTTTGTCAATGTATAATTTTTGGTGGGTCAAAGTGAAAACCATGAAAAGCATTGTTGTACAGTAATATAATACTGTGATCAACATTCCATCTTCTAAAAGTTAACCACTTTCAGTTATTTTTCCATTTAGAATTTAACAGCCTTTTTAAAAAAAAAAAAAGATTGACCAAAACCAGTGAATAAATGCATTGAAGAAGTTGGCAGTTGGCATTTCTATCCTGTACAGCTCAGACTGTATTTACATTGGCCTGTGGAGAGCAGAGCTATTGTCAAACATATGGCACTAGAGGGCAGCAGTGGAATATTAGACACTGAGCTTTACAAAGGGCCCAAACCTCCATGTGCATGTCTCACAGATGGCCTCTGCTGTCTTGATATTTATCCTTATTATGTTATTTATCCTTATTTGCCGAGATGTTTATCCCCCAGCCTATATGCAGTGTGCACAAACTGGCATATTTAATATGCTCATGGATAATCCGCTAGCATTAACAGTATCTCAAGGGGCGAATGTGTTTCTTGGAATAGATATCTTGTTTACAAAAAGATTACATCCAGATTAGACTGTTATTACGAACACATGTGGGCAGAACAACATGCAAAATCTGTAGATAAATTTTGCACAAATTATGCATGATATTTCTGGATCAGTCATTTTCATGCTGTTAAAGAAGCCCCAGTACACAGGGTGAAGTTCTTCTTTGTTCTTTGCTTTGAAATACATTGTCAGCAGTATGGCGCCCACACAGCTGGAAGTGGCAATTAGATGAATATGTTAAAATGTGCTGCGTGCATTGCACTCAATAACAAAATAAACACAACGAAAATGAGAAAGATTATAATCGGTGTGGGAGAACAAAAACGGTTTACATGTGAATTTACACTGATTCACTCAGTTTAAAAATATATATATTTTTAACAGTAATTAATATAGCAATAATAACAATAACAAATAATAACAACCTGCTGTGTCACAACAAAAAAAGGTGGTGTTGTTGTAAAAATTTTGAGAGGGATGCAACAAGCAGACAGTTTAGAGAGCACACACTGTGACCTCTCGTGCAATGGAGGAGGAAAAACAAATAAATGAATGGCGAAGAACGCTTTCTCTGGAATTTGTAAACCAGGGGGGTGTTTGAGAAAGCAAGGTTAACATATTATCACTTATAACCTACCCAAGACTTGCTTACTGACTCTCAAGACTTCTCAAGCCAGACTTAGCTTTAACTGAACAGCAAATCCATGTGACTATAAAACGAATATCAAATACTACTACTTTTGTTTAATCGTGAGTTATGTTTTAGTGCATATCGACACCTATTGGTGGCTTATTATTTAAGTTTCTTTTTAATTTTGTGTTTAAATTTTTACATTTAAAAATATACAAGCAAGGAAGTAAATAACCACTGTAAAAAGTGATTATTTACTTTACTTAAGAGTTGCCTCTAGTTGACTTTAACAAAACCATTGTAATTTTAACTTGGTTAATTTACTTAAATGTTTTAAGGCAACAGGTTTACTCACTTTTTTAAGTCAATAATCACTTTCTGGGATACCCCCAACAGCGTTTTCTGCAACAACAAAAAAAACAAAAACGAGACATTTCAGTCTGTAGAAAATCGAACCGTATTTTACTTCACTGTTCTTCTGAATTTAACACGTGCACAGTAACAGAAATGTAGCAGTACTTGTTTGTTCTGACGATGGCACTTTGCATCTAAGTCTAGATGCTCATTTGATTGTTTACTTCCTACTATTTTTTACTGGAAATAAATTAAATTTAACATTGTAAATTTGCCAAATTAACCTCGAGGCTATCCTTTTGTGACTTCAGAGAGTTTAGCGTTCAAAACTAAATAAAAATAATTTATTTAAAGATTTATCATTTCCACAATATGATGAAAATACATTTCTCCTTCATATGAAGTATTCACAAAATGATTCAAATTCAGTATTTTAACTGACAAAATTGCACAAAATGCATCAAACTACAACCTATGCAGTTATATTAGCACATGTATTCACATAAATTGTTCAAATAATGCTTTAAGGCTTTAACAAAAGAGCTTACCTTTCTGGACAAGGAAAGAGAAAATGGACAAAACATCTCTGCAGGGGGTAGATTGAAGGGTGGAGCTTAACAGAGTAAAGTTAAAGATGCAGAATACAACTCTTATAATTTTCACCAACATGCGTCATTTCATGTTAAGTTAACTTATTAAGAGAAAATGCAGACTAACACAGCTTAATTAACACTTCTGATTTTACTCAATTTTGAATGGTGATGTACCAAAAGATTCCCTCCCCTATAATGACATGCATATGTTTGCACAAGCTATTTGCACAAGTTACCTTTGATTTAAAGATTATCAAAAATGTATTTATTTATTTTTTCCCAGTGGATTAACTTGCAATGATGTATTGTTCACTTTACGACTAACAATGTGTGTTTTTAAAATAAAAAGTGTGCATTTTGATTTAATGGGGACTTTAATTTAGCTTTAAATAGAAGTTAAAAATGAAATTCTACTTCAAAGCAGCTCTCCAGTGTGTTTTGTTGTATGTTGTTACTCATGTCTGTCTGACCTACTGTCTTACCTATAACATAATATCATCAGATTAATAGTTGGAAGGTCTATACCGGGTCTATAATACTAGTTTTTTGGCCTGTTTTTTTATAAAAATTGCATCACTTAAATCTTTGATTTCATTCAAAGTATATCGCAGCTTTAAAGACAGAAACTTCACTTTTTAAATGATTTCAGTCTCGCACAAGAAAATGTGTTCTTTTTGTCACACGGATTCCAAAGCCAGTGTGAAAATAAACTTCTTTCCTCTTGGTATAAATTTGGATGGAACAGTGTATATTTGGTCCAAATTGCTCCATTCTCCCACCTGCGTGTTGCTGAATCTAGAGTCTGCCTGGAGCTTTCACAGGCTCTCGTGTGGAGGAAAAAGTGACCCACCCTCTTCATTCATCCCAGACTTCTTTTGAAGTTTTGGCTCCTGCAAGAGAGTGAGAGAGAAGAAACCTGGTCCCTTACGTATTTCTCTCAGCTAGTCCAGACATACAAAAGCTCCCTTCATTTGTCTCTGGAACTGGGTGCTTGTCCAACGCGTGTCAAAGGTCACTGCACTCTCCTTTGCAGGAAATGGAGCAAATGGCTCCTCTTGGACTTCGACTATATTGGGGTCACAACCCCAATTTAGTGACTGGTTACTGTAAATTTGATAAATTACTGGTTACTGTAAATTTAATGCATGTTTTCATAAATGGTTTTAATGTTCACTGGCTATAAAATAAGAATACATTTTTGTTTTGCTTTTCTAACCATGCGTGTTAATTAACTTTAAAATATGCATAATTTTGTTATTACATGCACCAAATCATCATAATACTGGTTTAATGTCAGATGGATCATGTTGCTAAAAACTGAAGTGACTAAAACTATCTCGCTTATAAATTTTCCTTCAGCTTATTTCCCTCTTTTTTAGGGGACGCCACATTGATGAAAATATCATAACAATATATCACAGAATTACTCTCTAACTCTCTTTCCTTCTGCTTATTTTCTGCTTATTTGGGATCGCCACTATGGCCACCAATACCACATGTCTTTGCACTGTGGGGGAAACCGGAGCACCCGGAAGAAACCCATGCAGACATGGGGAGAACGTCCTGGTTACGTCCGTAACCCACGTTCCCCGAATAAGGGAACGGAGACGTGCGTCTGTTAACAGACTATGGGAGTACGTCAGACGACCAATCACTCTGAAGAGTAAGAAAACGGGCCAATGAAATGCAAAATTGAATTGGCAGAGCTCTGCTCCACAGCTGGCAGCAATGAGCAATCAGCGCTATATAAGCTGCACGCTGTGGAGTGAGCCTCAGAATTTGCCTGCTGAAGAGCCGATCACTCAGCTAATCAGCTGGAGACTCAGCTGCTGTGGCAGTGGAGACCCACGTCTCCATTCCCTTATTCGGGGAACGTGGGTTACGGACGTAACCAGGACGTTCCCCTTCATACGGGAACTTCAACGTGCGTCTGTTAACAGACTATGGGAGACTGTATGGAAAACGCCACAGCAGCTAAGCCCGTCACGCTCCTGATGTGAAGTTTGCCAAGCATAGCGTGGGCGCACAAGCATCACCAAGAGCGCAACCTTCCAACGTCCCCTAGGCCCTTAATTACCATTACATGGGAATAATTACAATTTAGATCGGGGGTTGTAAATGTGCTTTAACCTAGCTAATATAGTCTAGGGATTTTAGAAATACGACAGTACGTTGGGAAAGCGTGCCAGTCCCCGAAGGGGGAGGACGCTGCGGAGGCCACCTGCTACCCAAGAGGGGAGACTTGATGGCAATAAGGACATATGGACTAGCCCTATGGAGGGGGAGTGCTACATATGATAAGCTGGTTAGCGGGTAGGGAAGACACGGGTCCGCCTGGTCAGGGGGAACACTCCGTGGCTGAATAAGCATATGGGATCACCATCGGGGACCGCGGATAACTGGCACCGAACCTCAACATGTGTGTAGACCAAGAGTGGGCATACCAGACATCACACTGAGCCAGGCACCCGGCTCTTCCGCTGAGTTGGGTGCTGGGGGCCTCGGAGGAATTCTCTAGGGTTCGCCAAGCGGGAAACTTACTAGCAGAATAAAGAGACGCACGTATCTCCGGGTTAGGGAGCATGGCGCAGCAAGCGTTTTTGACACCGAGTTTAATTTCGTCCCGATTGACCGGAGTGACCCAGTAATCGGAAGGAAACCGACTCCACTGGAGGATTATAAAATCTTGTGAATGTGTTAGGTGTCGCCCAGCCCGCAGCTCTGCATAATCTGTTAAGAGGCGCTGCGTACTCACGCCGAAAAGGAGGCACCGCTTTTTTTTTTTTCTTTTTTTTTTTAAAGTGTGCTCTCTCTCCCGGGGGATACAGCTTGCCCTGGCACATAAGGCGAGGGCAATGGCATAACTATAAAATGGACCAACCTCTGCTTTGATACGGCACTTCCCTTCTGCCGATCATAACAAAAAAGAGCTGCTTAAAGACGTATGCTCTACGTGTCACATTAAGCGCAATGCGCGGACATACAATAAAAGGGCTGGGTCTACCTCCTCCGCAGACAGCGCTTGCAGGCTCACTACCACTTTTAATATAAAAAAGGGGTGGTAGGAACCTTGGCACAAGCTGAACCGGGGTCTCAGGTAAACGTGAGAGTGGGCCGGTCCATATTCCTGGCACGATTCGCTGACCGAAAATGCCACCAGAATCCTAACCCTCCTGACTGATACCAACGCGACCAGCAGAGCTGCCTTCATGGACAGAAAACTTATAGATACTGAGTCGAGTGGCTCAACGGACCTAATCATAACCGCTGGGGCTAAAGAGATCCCGAGAGGGCAAGAGAGGGGGGCGGGGATGGAATTAACCATCTCGCGCCACGCACCTCTGAGGAACCGGCTGATAAGGTTATGCTTTCCCAGCGCGCTACCATCTGCCTCCACAGAGAGCGGGGATGGCAGCATGCCAAACCTTCAGTCTGGAGGGTGACAGCCTGCGCTCCAGTTATCCTAAAGGAAGAAAACACAACACTAACCTGGCATGTCCGGGGTTCTTTTCAGAGAGAAGAGCTCCACACAACGAATAGACTCCACTACAGGACATAGGCTTGCCTATACAGGGTGCTCTAGCCTGAGTGACGGTGTTAACCATCTACTGATAGGTCACCTAAGTCTACCGCGCTCTGTCTAGAAACCCTCAATGAGGGTTCCAGAACGCTGCGCGGGTGCCAGAGGGTGCCCGTCCCAGAAAAAGGAGTACTTCTTCCGGGGAATTCGTCAGGGAGGGCCATCACGAGGAGTGTGAGTCTGGAAACTCGGGTCCGGTTGGGCCAAGGAGGCGCAACGAGCGAGACCCGCACCTCGTCTCCCCAACCTTGCACAGAGTCTGCGCGCGCAGGCTCACTGGGGAAAACACATATTGCGTAAACCCAGGGTCAGCTGCGAGCCAGCGCATCCATGCAGAGCAGGGAAAGCAGCTGGCGAAGGGCCGCTCGGGAGAAGCGGCAGGATGTCCTGGGCCTCTCTGAAGAGTGCCCATAACAGCTGGACAGGTGGAGTCTCCATTCTCCCAGAAACGTAACTGTCGTGAGAGCATGTAAGCTGGCACGGTAGAGCTCGTATGGGATATGAACGGCGCGCAGCTATTAAGCCGCATTACTCCGGAGGAGCAGATGGCGAGCGAGCTGAGACATGCGGCGGTAGCGCACATCAGCCAAACGGCTGATGTGCGCTATCGCAGCTATGCTGGCCGTCCTAACCAACACACGTGCCCCCTCCCGTACCGGTAGGAACCGGCGGAGAGGGAGAAACACTGCCATCAACTCCAGGCAATTAAATGCCAACGCAACCGAAGTCCGATTGACAAACCTGCGGCTGCATGCTTGATATACACAGCCCACCAGCCCGTACTGGAAGCATGCGTCAGAATGACAGCATGACTGGACACTTGTTCTAAGGGCAACAACTTGTTCAAGCGGAGACACAGCGTAGTGATGGACACCCGGTGCGTCTCCGCGCGCCATGCCCATCTGGGGACCTGATCGCGAAGCCAGCGCTGAAGTGGTCTCATATGAACAATTGAGCGGCGTGATAGCGGCTACAAAATGTCATATTCCCCAGGAGCCTCTGAAAAACTTCAGTGAAACCACTATAACTGCCAAACTAAACGGACAGGGCAGCACTAACCCAGCGTGCTAAAAGCGCACCGGGATGGAGACCGGGTCCAGCTCCAACCTGAGATGAGAGAAGCTCTGCCTGGGGGAGAGCTTGCTCATTCTTGGTTGACCTGAAACCCCAACAGGCCGAGGTGCCAGAGCACCAGGTCCCTATGCATAATCGACTAATTCAAGGTCTGAAAAAATTAACCCAGTCAAAGAATAATCAAAAATGCAGATGCGCGTGCGTCAAAGAGACACAGGGCATCCTCCACGCATGGAACAGTTAGAGCCCGAAGGGGAGGACCATTTACTGCCATGCTCGGGCCCCGTCGCACTTTAGGAGGGAGAGAGCGAGACATGGAGTGAGCGTCCTTCAGGTCTATAGCTGCAACCGATCCCGCGGACGGACGCACTGGGGGATGCGTTTCTGCATGAGCACCCTGATCAGCATCCTGAACGGATGACAGATCAAAATGCGCAGATAGGATTGGTATAACCCACCGCTCTTCTTCGGCACGATGAAGTACGGGCTGTAAAACCCACACTTCATCTCGGCTGGAGGGACCTGCTCGATTGCATCCTTCGCCAGAAGGACAGCAATCTCCTCTCGCAAGACAGGGGCGCTCTCGGGGGAAACCCTCGTAGTATGAACACCCGTGAACCTAGGAGGGCGGATAGCGAATTGAATCGCATAGCCGAGTATGATCGTCCGCATGAGCCACCGCGACGGGCTGGGCAGCGCTAACCAGGCTGGCAGAGCCCGCGCTAATGGCACCATCGGACTGATCAATGACATGCCAACGGAGGGGCAGCTCGGGAGTGGAGTGCTCACCCCGGGAAGCAGAGCGGCCCGAGGAAGAGCTGAAAATAAGAGAGAGTCTCTTACCTTCCTCCCTGGATCCCGCGGAGAGGCTGGAGGTGCGAGAAAGGAGATCATCCTCTGGCGCCCTCAAAGCTTGTGGCGAAGTGCACCAAAGCTGAGAGCTGGAAGGCAGTGCGTCCCATGCTGGCAGCAATTGGGCTTCCACACCCAGAGGGAGGAAAAGCCGCTCTTTTCGGATTGCTACATTCGTTCGCACGGGAGCCCCGGCCCTCCACCGGGGAAAGAACGGTTCTCCTCCTCTCCAAGTGGCCCATCTTAGGTACGCTTCGCGGTCCGATTACCGGACTTTACGGCGACCTATGACAGGAGCGTCAACTTCCCGCGGGGGGGCTCGGCGTGTTCACTAGCCAGTGTAACAGGCTGTGACGGCGAAGCATTTTGGAGCCGCGGGAAGAGCGCTCTCGGCGAGGAACAGCCAGCGCGGACAGGTCCGGTGGGGGAGCAGTTTTCCGAGCCCACCAGGAGATGACCTGCTCCATCGCGCACGGCTGATCTCTCACCACCGAGGACTCCTGGGTAAAGTCCCCAACGGTGTCGCCGAGTAGGCCTGCCTGGGATATGGGCACACCAAGAAAGCGTACTTTGTCGGCGCGGCGCATATCGCCAGGGTAAGCCAAGGGTGGCGTTTCCGGACCACTGTGTGGCCATCGTCCTCCCCAGGGCACGGGCGGCCGACTTGAAGGTCATGAGAGCATAGTCGACCACCGTGCGATGCTTACGCATAAGCCTGGGGAAGAACCACCCCTGTGCAGCACAGCAGGTGCCGTGGTGCAGGGCAGAAGCGGCATGGCCCGCAACGGTGTGGGCTCTTGCCATGAGAGACACTGAAAACCCACCCGTCTTGGACAGAGGTCTCAGCTTACCCCTCCAGGTGGCGTTGAATGGAGCGCACTGTGGAGGAGTGGGGGGTCCGCGGGCCTGGAGGTGACGGATAAACCCCCACTGTAATTCTCAGATCTGCCCGCGTGCTAACCGCTTTCACGGGGAGCAACGGGGGTGGCTTTGAAGCCGCGATCTCAGCTGTGCCACAGCCACCAACCACCTGGGGAATAGCTTCGTACCCACTGGCCGCCTCGCCATCAGGGGAGGTGAAGGCGGAAGCGCACGAGGACCGGGCGGAGAAAAACGCCCTCTATGCCAGCGTGCGCTCGCTGTGCGCCCCTGGGAAGAAGTGGACGGGAGCTGGAAGACTCTTCTTACATTAGCCCGCACGCCACACCTCTAGTCGGTCCGGCGGTGAGACTGGGGGACAAGCCATCTCCAGCCACACCGCCGAAGCAGCCCAGGAAGCGCAGCCATCATGTCTGATTCGAGAACCGTGACTACGCATTGCACCCCGTAGGATGGAAGCGAGCCCGGCCTGTCATCTGAGCATGACAGCTCGCCCTCCGATGGCGCGGGCATCCCGGGGGATGAACCGCACCACCACTCGAAGCTTGGATGGAGCGTGCTGTGGAGGAGTGGGGGGTCCGCGGGCCCGGAGGCGACGGATAAGCCCCCACTGTAATCCTCAGATCTGCCCGCAAGCTAACGGCTTTCACGGGGAGCAACGGGGGTGGCTTGGAAGCCGCGATCTTAGCTGTGCAACAGCCATGCTCTCACAGTGAGAGCATGAGCTGTCCGCGAGCACCGCATCGACATGCTGGACGCACAGTCAGAACAGCGTCTTGAAAAAGACGTGTTGATTGACTGTGTTGCTCTCTTAGGGAATCTGCTCTTTTAGTGTGAACACCAGCGAAACGCCATAGGGGACAGGAAGCCCAGATCAACTGCCGCTGTCGCGTCATCTCCCGCACTGGTGAGTAAACTGGTTTCAGTCTTGAAATCAGGTTGGCAGATAGAGTGTCTTCAGTCTCGTGAGAGGGTCTGAAGCAAATAAATTCTGAGGCTTACTCCACAGCGTGCAGCTTATATAGCGCTGATGGCTCATTGCTGCCAGCTGTGGAGCAGAGCTCTGCCAATTCAATTTGGCATTTCATTGGCCCGTTTTCTTACTCTTCAGAGTGATTGGTCGTCTGACGTACTCCCATAGTCTGTTAACAGACGCACGTTGAAGTTCCCATATGAAGGGGAACATGCAAACTCCACACAGAAAGGCCTCCTGGTCTGCCTCCAGCCGGCACTCGAACCAGCGACCTTCTTGCTGTGAGATGACAGTGCTAACCACTGAGCCACCATGCTGACCCACAGTTTTTCAAGAAAATTTTCAAGAACATTAAAACATTTTACCATCCCCAAATGTTTAAATTGTAGGATATGTTAAAAGCTTTTTTTTTATATTTTTTGCGTTTTTTTTAAACATTTTTCAATCCATTCAGCCAGTGTCCTGGTCAATTTTAGCTTAGCTTAGCATAAATCATTGAATCGGATTAGACCATTAGCATCTTACATAAAAATGAAAAAAGACACAATGATATTATTATTATTAACTACCAATGTTAACTTTCGTCAGTATAACCAAAGTGACCACCTCCTTACAACAATGGAGACATTTGTGTGAGACGATTCAGAACTATTTTCAAGTTTGAAACAAGTGAAGAGCTTTTCTGAGCTAATATTTATAAATTGATTCATAATCGCTAAAGTAATGGAACTAGTTTCATTTATATTGAATTGTCATCAAGTGAATTTAAGCTTTTTGTCCCATTTACAGGCTTAGTTTTGATACAATAGTTTATAAGAACCAGCCCTTCAAGAGCATACTTGTAAAAGCTTGTGCCATTCTATTCTTTTTCTCAGTGGAATCTTGGCGACACCTGGGATGTTATGTAAAAGTTTCAGTTTCATAACTCTTCTTTTTTTTCCCGTCACCAGCCACTGCTTACAGTAACACTATAGAGACTAATATGTCTCTTCTGCTCTCTGTCTTTCTCCTTCTCTCTGTCTCTTTTCCATCACCCATCAGAAAGAATGGCTGCAACGGCTCTTCTGGCTCCTCGCTCTGTTTATGGTTTCCACACTCAGTCAATAATGTCAGTCCTGCTCAATCCATTATGTGGAACCACCTTATTTTAGTTCTTTCAGAAGGCCGCAGCTAGAGGTCTTGAAAGAGCTGGAGAATTTTGCCATCATTTACTCAGCCTTGTGTCATTTATGACTTTTTTGGATTAAAACTTTAAATTAAGCTTTGGCTTTTCCATTTCATTTCATAAAACTAAATTCAGAAAGTAGCTTCAGAAATATCACATAATATCATCATAATAGTAATAATAATGTATATAATTGAACTATATACAGTTGAAGACAAAGTTCTTGGCCCTTGTGTGAATTTGAATATTTTTTTCTAATATTTCCCAGGTGCTGTTTAACGGAGAGCAGATTTTTTTTTTCTGCACACAGAGATGCTTTGTGTTGTATTTTGAAGCTGTAATGTAAATGTAAACACAGCCAGGAATTAATATCAACCTCTGCATAAACGGATGACATTTAATAAAGTGTATTGCTTTTCTTTCACTCCAGAAAAATAAGAGTAAGAGCTGAGTGATATGACAAGATGCTTAAAAATGTATTAAACACAATACTCATCAGTCTACATGTGTTTGTTGCCTCATTACAAACATATGTGACAGATTTCACAATAAACACGATAAATTAACAAAAGATAGAATTAAACATATGTTTTTGGGGTGGAGCTGAATAAATTTATAATCTGTATATCCTGCATTTTGCCTACTGGCGTGCATGTGAACAAAAGTCTCTTAAAGTCATTGACCCATTGCTTAGCAATGCATAAAAAACAATATGGTGCGGCTGGCTTTGACTTTATTCAAAGGGATTTTGCTGTGTCTCCAATTTTTTAAATATGAGTCCCAAATACATAGTAAGTTTAATATAAACTTAAAAATAAGGGTGGAAAATGATCACTGTTGTGATCTCACTAGGAAACATTGTGGCCAGTCAAACGCAGCCTGGAGCATGCATATTAATGATCCCATGTGCAACATATCAGTCTGTGTTTTGGCTGCTAAACTTCTGATGACTCGGCTGATTGTGCAGGTCTGGTTGACATAGAATGTGACCTAGAGTACATGCAAATGTTGAGGGCATCCTAAAGAATAGTCCCATGTGCAACGCAATTGCCTGTATTGTGTTCTGATAGGCCTGTTTTTCACCATGGTTTTACATCTGCGGGATTTACATGAGGAAACAATGGTGTCTGAGGGTTACGGTATGGCCATTTCCATATACTCAACTTTTATTATTCGACTATGCCTAGGTATACCCAGATTTTCTTTATAGAGCACTTTTAAATAATAGTTAAAAAAAAACATAATTTATTTAGTCTTTGCTATGCAGTAAATAATATTTTAATACTAGTAATTTTGTAAGATACTAGTATTCAGGTTATTCAGTAATTCAAGTTAATTAAGTTAGGTTAATTAGGCAATCTAATAAGGGCTAGTAATATTGACCCTAGCAGTTTTACATTTTATCAATATTTTATTTTATGTTATTTCCTGCCAAATAAAAAAATAATAATAAGACGTTCTCCAGAAATCAAGGATTTACTTTATCCCTTACATATACTGTGTAATATATAAAAAAGAGTTTATATTTAGCAGGAGGGCTAATAATTGTGTCTTCAGTTTTATATGGCTTGTGTTTATCACAAATTAACTCTTCTGTGTCCATTTAGAAAAGCTACACATAAATGACAAAACAGGTCTTTGTCAAATAATAAAAAAATGATCACATTTTAATTATTTATTATTATTATTATTAGTTAAGTATAATATGTTTAACTGATTTGGCCCGCAGTTCTCAAAAGCAGAACAAAAGTGTAAGCCACAAATGTTGAATTGCTTTTGGTTAAATGGTATTGGGATTAAATTTCAATAAAAATGTACCCAAAAACGCAAAATTTTCTCACAAAAAAAAAAAAAAATGACAAGAAGTTGGTTTCTGATCAAACTAAGTATGAAGTCAGGGATTTGTTTTATTTATTTTTATAAAGCTGTGACACATTTGTCCTCTCTGTTGTGCAACTCTGAGCTAATGACTTGTTCTGTCAATCACTGCAGGGTCTTTCACTCTATATTTTACAGACATTTGTCTCATCATCATCTTTTTCACTGTCGACACTTAAGTTCTGTCACTGTCAGTGATCTGTGCCATCATGAGACTTCAGCTGGTCTCCTAGTAACAAACTCATTAGCATCTCTCACCTTCTCTGTCCCCATGTTTAATGGCTCTTTTGAGTGCCAGCTGGATCCAGATAATACACACAAGACCATTGCTAGAGAGTGGAAGGATGTTTGATGGCATGTTGGTCGAGGCATAACAGGACAGGGCTGGAAGTCTAATGGAGGAGTAATGGATTACACAGCATGAGCTGGACAATCATTCTAGCAGACATTAGAGGACACCCATCCCATTGTCACAGATGGGTGGATACAGCATTATTCTGAGACAGAGTCTACTGCAGTCATTCTAAAGCCTAAATAGCACATTTGGATATGTCCAATATGTTTACAGTTAGCTAGTGATGTAATCAAGCAAAATAATGTGTCATGTTGAGAGCAAAGACATTAATTAGATAGCATTGCATCTGGGAATTAGTGAAGTGAAGTGAAGTGAAGTGAAGTGAAGTGAAGTGAAGTGA
>CAIGQV010019186.1:18598028-18624967 GCA_903798115.1 Danio jaintianensis | reverse complement strand
ATATATATATATGTATATATAAATTGTTGGAGAAAACAAGATGACAGATTTATGACAAGTTATGTTGTCTTGGTAAGGTCAAGTTGTCATAACAAACAATGTCATCTTTGCATTTAAAATGACATAACTGAGCAAATGACACTTATTATTACATGTTGACATAAGCATGCATAAAATCTCATTCACATTCATGACTTCTTATAAACACCCCTTCAAGTAAAATGTTACTGAAAACAAAATGATTCCAAATTATAGAGGTGATTTCAATAAGCTGGTAACCTAAATGATCATCATCTTTCTTTCAAAACATGCCTTGGTTTCTTACTTAGGATTCTTATCTCATTCCAGAAGCAAAAGGCCAGTATTGTGCAACTGTCTGTCAGTGTAGTGATAAGGCAACCTTATTAATGACTGCCACAGGAGGAGATAACAGTTAAAACTAATTGAATTAATTCAGATCTTATCATTTAACATCATCACACAGATGATCTAATGAACAATATATGAAACTCAGATCGCAAGCCCTAATTAAATTAATCTCCCATACGAGACCCTACTTCAGTGTGTGGATCCTGTCAAGGTCTCTTCCTCTGGGGTCAAAAATGTTGTTGTTTTTTCTCCACACTCTAGACTTTCACTGCATTCCTCTAAAGGAGTCCATGTGGATTTGTTTAGAGGTGCATCTGTTAAAAACCCTAATGCCCTCATTTACTATTTGACTTGACTTAACGCTGTGCACTTGTGTAATATCAATCTTTACAAGTAAGCACTTAGAATTTAGGAGTGCATGTTTATCCTCTAGGGAAACATAGATTGAAAGTTATTCTTGTATAAACAGTTAGCAATAGTAGAGAACTAGCATTAGTCGACCATATCCGGTGCAACCCAACGACATCTAAATCTTTCTATCAAAATCTAAGTTTGAAAAAACTGTGTAAATAAATCTTATTTTATTACCCTTGGTGGATGGGCTGGCCTAAAACAGATGTTAAATGATAATAGGTCTGGGATTCATTCAAAAGTGATTCGTTTTTATTACTTTCGTTTATAAAACAATATTTCCAATATCACTAAAGAAGTGTCTATTGTTTCTGGAGGTGGTTTCTTTCGTCAAAGGCATTCTTTGAATGTGTTGTACAGCTGTTGAGATAATTATGTGAGCAGGTTTGTGTTTTAGTCATCACTGTTGCTACAGGTACTTGTTATATAATCCACACTTACAGTAGAGCAAGTTTATGTGCTTAGCATCGGTTTGTGACCTGAGCCAGACATGTTGAAAATATGCTACACGGTGTAATCTGGGGTTTCTGGGATAATCCTGATTTATATTCTCTCTTTGACCTGAGAAATTTTCCAGTCACTGGGGTCAGCATTTGCATCATTTAAACCTGGTTACCTCAGAAAGTCCTAGCTGTTTTATCCTTCAAAAGTTGTCTATCTTATCCAGGATTATCCAGACCCAGTTTGGTTATACTTTTCTTCTTCTGAAATTTTTATTAATGAGCATTCTAAGCTATTCTCCTTCAAAGGTGACAAACTGGACAGAAAGGTATCAATTTCAATGCCATTCCACAGATGGTCTTCATTAAAGGCTTTTAATACCCAAGTGTTTTAATACCCAAGTTCTGCTTGCATCTCTGGAGGCTGGATTTGTGAGACAGAAAAATCCCTCTAGAGGACGCAAACTAATGCAAGGTCTGAATGAAGCTGGACAGATTTCCATAATTGTGTGATGTCTTTAACATGTAAAAAAAAGAAAAGGAAAAAGAATGTGCCAGAGCATGTTTGGTTTAGTGTGCAATCACATCCAGTAGTTTCCACATACTCCTGCCATGATTTCTCAGTAATACACAGTTCTGTAATTTACTGTCAACTTGTATCATAATAATCAAGACCAGGTGTTATGTCGCATCTGACAACATCTGATTTAGCTGTTGCAGGAAGCAGTTTATTAACAAAAGTGGGTCAAAATGCATTTGTGAGTAAACTCATGTAAAGTCTGCCTGTTGCCAATTGGATCAACAGAGGCCCATATGAGTATCTAAATGGTTGCGGTGTTTGAAAGCTCAAACCCCAAACATTTAGTAAGTGCATGTAATTAATTAATATTACTCAGTAGTTAAATAAGTTGTTACACTGTAACTGCGTCACCTCAAAATAAAGTGTACTTCAGTTTGTCTGAAAGTCTGAACTCTGCTGTTTTACATTCAAAACTATTTTTAAACCACTATCATTATCTTAATAGTTATTGTGCTTGGTGTGAACAGGCCTTAAATGATGTGTTTTGACCAATGTTTTCCACTTTTGTTGGCATATCTAGTGATTTTGTTGGCACATTATCGATTGCATCGATATGTGGTCTCAGAAGTCTGAAATTGGTCCTAAAAAATGGCCTTCGTGCAGAAACAATTCCACACCCTAATCTTTTGGACATAGCCATTGTTTTGATGGACTACTGAAAAACAAGACATTTCCTGCCTGCTGGAGACAGGTGTGTCAGTGGACAGATCATCTTACCTTGATTTGCAGAGAAATGTCCATCTGAGATTTATTCATTTTTATTATGAAAAAGATTAGCAGCAATAATCTCAAAAGTATGAGGAATATTTATCAAACCAACTCTGCGTAACAGATCATCTTGGACACTAAAGGAGTGTTTTGCATTTGTCGATGAATCATTTGTCTAAAGCTTCATTACGCGACTTAGATACGCAGTGTTTTCAAGCTGTTTCCTACAGTTTAGCTGGGTAAATATTGACTCAGCTGAAATGCATTATAAGAGCATTTGAGGAACATCAGAACAGTTCAGGCTTTGTCTTCTCTTTAGTCTCAATGCAACAAGCAAATACATTTCTCAGAAATTGCTTAATGTGTGAAATGTGTGTTAAATGTGTGAAATGTGTGTTATTTTTATTTTAGATACCATTGCTTATCACTGCTTATTCTTAATAAAAACACTTAAAAACAAAGGTTCTTTATTGGCATTGATAGTTACATGGAGCACTTTTAGCTTGTAAAGAAAATTTAAGGTTTGTCATAGAGGGAAAAATGTTGTTCATACTAAGAAACAAATAATTCTTTCGGATACTGTTTATTTAAAAGGGATAGTTCACCCAAAAATGAAAAATCACTTGTTCAAAACCTATTTGTTTTTTTGTTCTTCTGTTGAACAGAAAAGAAGATATTTTGTCAGATGTTGCTAGATGGTACCCATTGACTTCCATAGTGTTTTTTTCCTACTATGGAAGTCGATGGATGCCAACAACCAACATTCTTCAAAATATCTTCTTTTCTGTTCAACAGAAGAAATAAACTCATAAAGGTTTAAAACCACATGAGGGAGAATAAATTATTTTTTATTTTTGTGTGAACTATCCCTTTAAAGAAAACCAAAACCCCTTAGCATCTAACTCTTTTGGAACCTTAATTTTTAAGAGCATATAATGTATTTATAGGTTGATTTTCATCAAGGAAAAGTATAGTGATATTGAGTGCCTCGGCCAGCTTGCACAGCACCATTGAGTCAACCAGTGGGGAACTACTCTGGAAACCTGTTTGAAACAGTCAGTTTTTTTGCTATTCCATTTAGTGCAATAATTGAACATTCCAACTTTAAAGTTTATTTAACCATTTCTTTATAGCCTCTCAGTCTGAAGTAACTCTCTGTTGGCTGAGGTGTCCATGGTTTTCCACTCTTTGTCTGGATACTAGTAATAGTCCAGCTGCACACAGCAGGGTTGGGAGGCTTTTTATTATACAGTCCCGTCCATGTGGAGGCCCTGGGGATCTAGGCCAGAACGGCAAGACAAAAGCTATGTGAGAATTCAGGGAAATGGTCTATAAACCTGAATGCAACAGTTTAATACTGACACACTGAAAACCACACAGTCTGCTGTACCGGAAAGTGCCAAAAGGCTGAAATTATGTCTTGTCAGTGCTTGCCTTCTAACTGTTTTCTTTTTTAAGTTGTGCCCTTTAAATGTCCATCAGTGCCTTTTTTCATTAAAGTTGAGATATGGTTGGAAATATTTCAAGAGTGATGACAGTAACAGATGCGATCAGGTATTCATTTCAGGACTCAAAGTTTTGTTTCGCCTGCTTTGACAAATCTCCATGTAATATATTTCATTATCACAAATATGACAATGTAAACAAAAGCTACTTTACTCATTATTGGATCATTTGTCTCACAGCTATCATTTTAACATATGTGGGCAGACCACCGGTGAAAATAAGTGAAGTTTCACAAACTAATTTCGAGAGGAGCACGTGATATGATTGAGCACGACTGGTTACTCATCGGTAATCAGTATTAATCCAATCAGATTGATTCAAGCTCACAATAAATAAACCGATTTCCTCTACCGATCTATCTTCATTTCGGAAGAATCCCCCCTTCCACCCCATCTCCTCCTTTTTCCTCCCTTTTTCTAAGGGGAGCTCTCGAGACCTACCTGATCTCGAACCCCTTTATATGCTTACTTGACTGGGCGGGAGCCTTGAGCTCAATTATCTTCGAGCTCAGGGTTCTCTCCCGGGACAGCATGCCAAACCTGCTATTCACGCTAAAGCATATCTAAGTGGGAACTCTTGAAACAAAGCTTCATTGTCTAGAGAATGCTGTTTATTATTAGTTGTTTTCTACAGGTCATTCCTCGGGCAAATGGTCAAACAGAGGAGTCTGGTTAGTACAGACTGTAGCTCAACTGCTTTTTTTTTTGCTGAATCAATTCCAGCTTTGATTTTTGCAGTGGATATCAGAAGGAAACTGATCTGGGAACAATGCAAATGGATGACTGTCACTGTTTGATTAATACAGGGGGAAATGAAAAACACATTTTAATGTCTACGCATAAGAAAAATAGAAATGAAGCTAGTAAAATGTTGTAAATCACTGAGGTTAGTAAGAGGACGTGTTAAATTTCAGTGCCACAGGTGATTTGAGAGAAAATGTACTCAAAACCATTAGCAGTGTCAGAACAGTGTTAAACAGTTTGTTTGTTTGTTTGTTTGTTTGTTTGTTTAAATACATCTCATTATCTATTTTGGGAAAATGTCTATTTTTCTCTATTTTTAACCAGGCTGGCAAGACATTAAAAGTCTCAGTAAAACATCAACATATGGTATATACCAAACAGTGTAAAAAAAAATTGTAATTAAAGAGCAATAAATTGTAACCTTTGTGTTATTAAGTGTAGCTGATCTCTTTTATGTCATATACACCAAAACTCATCCAACTACTTGAAGAAAATGAAGAAAAAAAATACACTGTTACCAAAAAAATAAATTGTTTAACAAAACTACTAAAAAAGAACATACAGTACATGTATTCACGCAACAACATGTAATTTGCCTACTAGCCAGTATATTAATGACAAACAATAAATAAGTAAATTTAAAAAATGTTGGTAATTGCTTTTAGTATTGTAGTAATGATCATTAATATGGATTAATATAATACATATTAATGTATGTATATTTATATTCATTTATTTTTATTAATCTGTTTTTTGGGGACAGCTCATATTCTGGCGTCTATTTACCCAGACGTGCATGCAACATTAACCTCTGTCTCTGATGTGTCTGAACTTTGTTAGTGTTGAAAGAATGAGCAAAATAAGGGTGCAAAATCCAGCGCACGCTCAAAACAATTTCACACCACTTCAATCTCAAAAACCATAAGATATTCAATTTAATTATGGAGGGAATTTATCTTCCACCTTGCTCCTGGATAAGACTTTCTTTGATGTAAATTAGAAAGGCTATTTATCAATTAGCATCACAGACCTGTATTCAATTTAAATAACAAAAAACAGATACAGTAACACTTTACTTTAAAGGGTGTCCACAAGACTATCATGACAATATAATAATAATGACATCACACAGTTCATGAATAAACAGGAGATTTTATGCATGCTTATGACAACTGTCATTAAGTGTTATTCGCTCAGTTATGTCGTTTTAAATCCAAAATTTTCATTGTTTGAGATGTCTTTTTTATGATAACCTGACATAAACACATAAATCACAACCTGTCTTTGTCTTTTTCATGACATCATGACATTACCAAAACAACATAACTTGTCATAAATCCATTATAAACATGATTACTGTGCGGCCATTATTATTGTGTCATGAATTTCTTTTTTTTTACGTTCACCTTTTTTCAGTGGAACAAACTGAATGTATTAAAACAATTATCAGTGAAAGTATCAGTACTCTGTAAAATAATTTTATAACAGCCTCATTAATATTTAATGACATTTATTTATTATTTTAATGACAAAGTCAATTTGCACCACTGTAGTTGAGGTCAAGAAACATATTAATGATGCTGTTATACAATTTATGATAGAAATATAGTGGCATCATGACAATCATGTTTATGGCAGATTTATGACAGGTTACAGTATGTTGTCTTGGTAATGTCATGTTATCATGACAAGTACAGTGGCAGTTTATGATGTATTTGATTATGTCCAATTGTCATAACAAAGATATTTGGTTACATTTGCATTTAAAATGACACAACTGAGTGTATGATGTGTATAATGACAGTATTCATAAGCAGACATAAATCAAATATCTATGCATGATGATCTTATTAACACCTCTTTCAAGTAAAGTGTTACCCAATAAGAATACAATTTATATGGATCCTGCATGAATCCTGAAATCTGTTGCTATGGTAAGTATCATTAAGATCTCAACTGCCCGAAACAAAGCTTTTACTACACCTGAAAAGTATTTGCAAGGAGAACATGCATGGATTAGGTCATTTCCATGTCACAGGAACCACCCCTTAGGGACCACTAGTAACATGTGCTAACCAGGTGGACGGCCCTGCACTACGGACTGTAGATTTATTGTTGAATGGTAGCTACATTCGCTTTCAAAACAGTGTCTGGAAAAACAGGTGCAAGCTTTGATGCCTTCCACTACACCAAAATATTATTAATCCAATGTGAGGCTGTTGGTAAAGTGTGTGTACACCCTTCATTTTACATCATACCAACAGAGATCTTTGATCATAGTCTTAACAAAGCACCTTTGACCTTTCAACCTGTAAATTTGTTACATCTTCAGCCTCCCTGTTATTAAATTGTATTATGTGTCAGACATAACAAATTTACTACAAGCTTAAAAGAAACATCAGTCTTTTTAAAATGCCAAGTAGTCATGCATTAGTTGTTGATTTAATGTAATTTATAAAAAGTGGAGGACTTACAGTACTTTGAAAGTTTTTGTTCAAAATTGCTAGAAACTTTAATAAATAATTATAAAGAAATTACACGTTCAATAAGTGTAAATGATCATTAAAAAAAGAATACAGCAGAAAGATTTGTAAATATAAAGTCATACTTTACAAATGTACTCTAATAATCTTGTACGTACAACTTCTGTACTCTCATGCACAGCTAGTTTCAACCTGTAGAGTTGATGCAATAAAAAGGTACACATAATGCTATACATAGCTTTATACTTCAGTCATACATTTAAAAGATTTGGCAAAAAGTGGTGTTATAATTATATCTTAAACAGCATAAACAGACAAATGTGCAGTGTATATCAAAGTTGATGGAGAATTCTGACATCAGTTTCTATGACAGGATTTAAAAGTTATTCTGCCATTAAATGTGTGACATGTGGAGGTCACAGAACATTAAATGGGAATTAGTTTAACATTTTGTTTGAAGAATGTATGAAAGTGCTTTCACCTTGGAAATGTTTTTGATTACACCTCTAACAATGATTGTAAATTATGATTAGAATTTCTCTCTTTTTTTTATGTGTTCTTAACCTTTCGACAATAAAATCTGAACTGTAATTTCATAAATCACATTCCAGCGCTGTCAAAACACCCTTGAGTTCACTCAGATCCACATAATAACTAAAAGTACTGTTCACACTATAGGCCAGTAGTTGGAAATCAGTATTTTAAGCAGCACAAATAGAGTCCTGTATTGTTCGCAGTTGTTGTTAATGTAGTCACACATATATTAGACTGAACATGTAATACAAATGTCCATGGCATCAAAAGCATGTTTTTGTATATTACACAAAAAAACACAGACTATCATTTTCAAAAACGTGCACATTCAAAGGTTTTATTATCAGGCCCCTACAGCACATTTCTTGTATGAATAAAAAGCCAAAATGCATCAAAAAATAAAACTTTCATTTTGGTTGAAAACAATGCCTTTTCATGTTGATTTGGGTCTTAATAAACATTTCCATCTACCTTTTGTATAAACATCAGAACATTTTTTCAGGATTCTTGATTGAACAGAAAACAGCATTTGTTTAAAACAAAGGATTTGCAGTTGAAATGAATTCACTGTCATTTTTATGTATCCTTGTTGGTTAAATTATATGTGTGTTGGTATATACACATGAGAAATATTCAAACAATAATATCTGTTGTTAAAGACGCCATAAAAAGAATGATGCATCCACTGCCTCGTGAGGTTCTCAAACAATGCTGGTAATTATACGTTGCTTTCATTCTTGTCTTATCATGATCACAATCTCTGTATGCTCAGTACCCCTGTTTCCATCACAGAAAATGACTGCAACTACATGTCAATTTCAAGCAGGTGTGCTTTTTGCTTGAAATGATGTAATGTGATGTATGGAATCTCCCTTGTGGGCAATAACATGGTCAGGAGCTTGTGACCTTTGCCCTTGCCAGCCCCCTCTATTTTCTTCTCCAAATGATTCACATGCCCTGTGAACTCAGGGGACTGCATGCATCACTTTAGAGTATGATCAGCATGTGTGTGTGTTTGTCTGTAACACACGGCATGGTGGATCGACTGTGAGAAAACAAGGATTTGAACCCTGTGTAACCTAAAGACAAAAACCTTTAAGGGTCAAAATAGCTTGTCACGGAAATAAAACATTGGGGGATGCAACAACTTCAGAGCTACTTTAAAAACACTGTGCACTAACATGTTTGTAGATCATTCTTTATCACACACACATCACATCATTACACACATCATTATTAAAACACACACAGGAAAAACAAAATTAATACTCGGCTCTTGAAAATACAAGTTTGAAAATGAAAATACAATGAGTTTTAGGAATGTCTTATATTAGGCAAAATGAACAAGAAACTGAACATAATTTACAACATTATTTACAACATTATTTACAAACTTGACTATTTAGAAAAAGTCAAGTTTTACAGCCTGGGGTAAACGAACAGTAAAAATCTATTTTGGGTGAACTATCTCTTTAACATTACCTCTTCTCTTCTTCCCTGGACTGCACATGTGCTTTTCAGCAGCTCTCGGTGTCGTCCAAAACATTACTTTCAGGAACGCGTGTAAAAGGCTCACAGTCAGTCACTCCCCCGAGCCCCCCTGTCTGTGCGCAGCCGCGTCCACGCGCGCGCCACCGCCAGCTGAAAGTTCCATTCTAACGTTTCCAACATTACGCGCAGCTTCACAGCTGGAGTCTCCGGTGCGCTTCTCAAGTATGAGCTATTTTCATGCTATTTTATAAGATTTTGGTGACTTATACTATTCTAACTCATCGGAATACTAACAACTGGATCGTTCTTAAAGTCATTTTCAGCTTTTTCGTCGTTAAGTGAATAATTTGCTGCCTGAGGTAAATGGACTACCACATGATCTCTGGAGTGCTGTGGACCAAAATCATGCTGGAATTTAGGAAAACAATCTCCCTCTAAAATAAGGTTTGTTTGCTTTTCTCTTTTAGTTGAATGAACTCAGAATTGTTGCATCTCTCCCAACAATTTCGCCTATATTTAAACATTAGAAGACATTTTATTGTTAGATACCCAGTTGAATACCAAGTTTTAAATGTGATGAATTTTTCAGTAATAGGCTACATTCAAACATGCAGACATCATCTGATCACTTCTAACATTTTTTTTTTTTTTGCAATATTCCGCTTAAACTGTTGCGACTCTCTGCAGTTGCATGTGGTTACGGCTGTGAATCTGAAGATGGGTCGCTATTACGCTCAGGTTTGGATAATGCTGGTGTTGATAGCACTGCCCGTAGCGGTACGCTGTTGCCCGCGGCCATGTGCGTGCCATCAGCCCGTAGAGGTGCACTGCACGTTCCGCTCCTTACTCACGGTGCCTGCTGGCGTGCCCAAACAGGTGGAGCGAATGAATTTGGGGTAAGAATGAGTGTGCTGTGCCATGAGATTATTTTCTTATACAATGCTTTCTCATTTTGTTCTTCTGATATCAGCTTTCTTAAGATAGCACTTTAATGCGCCCACTTAATTGATTATCATACAGGGCACTGTAACATGCTGAAACTGGATATTATCACTCGTTGTTTTAAGCCATTTAATCCAAGGGTTCATCTGTAGGTTAGTTGGAATTTCCCTTGGTGATGTTAAATGCCAGTGATATTTAGACATTTTTACAGCTGACTTACAAATATATAGGACGGATTTGATTAAGGGAGACAGTTTTCTTTGCAGTAATTATTTTCGTTTTGGTTTATATTATCAGCTGTTAAACATAGTATTACGTTTTTTTTTATTTTAAGTTTTTTTATTTAACAGTAAAAGTGTATACGAAATACCAAATTGATGTTTTAATCCACAAATCATTCAATTGTTTACATTTCACCATAAAACACATATGACAACTTGTTCTGACCACAAATGTAAGAAAAATACAACTTTCCTATAAACAAAGTTCAACTTATAGGTTATCCTAGTTGACTAATGGCTGTATGTATAGCAATGTGATTGCACTGTTTTTACCCAACAGCAATTAAAATGTGTGGTTATAAAATAGATATTTATTTATTTAGACTTAAAAACGAACAGTTACAGATATGTCTTTAGAAAACTATGGGTTGGTGACAACCTATTACTTCGGTGAGATTCTGAAATGCTAAATTGACATAATAACAACATTGTGATGTTGTCTTTAAGCAATTGTTCAATTGATCAGTACCTGTAACAAAAGAAGTACCCAAAATATTGAACCCCAAAAAATTTTTTAAATGAATTGTAGCACAATTAAATATCTTATTATCCCTTTCTTTTGTTCACTTAGGTTTAATACTATAAATAAAATAACTTACAGCTCTTTTGCTGGGTTACGAAAAATGGAGCTTCTTTTAATGCATGGAAATAATGTGCATCAGATTCCTGATGGAACATTCCGTGACCTCATATCCCTTCAGGTACTGTCAAGTTTCTTCCTTCAGAAACCATTATTTCTGTGCTACTTTTTTTGCAGTGGTACATCATATATTTATGGAACAGCTTTTGCAATTAACTGATAACAAATTTTAACACTGTTATATAATTGTAATATAAATTAAGACGATATATTCATTTAAATGCTTCTTTCTCTTTAGATGCTGAAACTAAGCTATAATAAGCTGAAGTTATTAAGCAGACAAACCCTTATGGGTCTCTGGAGTCTCACTAGGTTGCACCTGGATCACAACAGACTTGAGTTCATCCACCCCGATGCATTCCAAGGTCTCACAAATCTTCGCCTTCTCCATCTGGAGGGCAACCAACTTCAGCAGCTCCACCCGGCCACCTTCGCCACTTTCTCTGTTCTTGGACACTTCCCAGTGTCAACCCTGAAACACTTGTACCTGTCAGATAATATACTGACCACACTGTCACAAAATATGCTAGCAAGCATGCCCTACCTGGAGAGCCTCTCCCTGCATGGGAACCCCTGGACCTGTGACTGTCGCATGAGATGGTTCAAAGAATGGAATAAAAATTCACCAGGTCATTATTATCATGATTGACAATAATACTGATGTTCTATGAGGATATTCTAATCAGGGGAATGTGATATTGTGATCATTATTACAGATTATTATTATTATTATTATTATTATTATTATTATTACAGATAGTGCATTTCATGATTTAATTTCCTTTCACTGAATGTCCACTTTCTTCTAACCTCCAACTTTTTTATTTTCCAGGAGTACTGAAATGTAAGAAAGACAAAGCCTATCCAGATGGTCAACTATGCCCTTTGTGTTTCTCCCCAAAACAACTAAAGAAGAAACAGCTCCAAGAACTGGAGAAACCCACTTGCAATAGTCCCATCATCAGCATTTCTAATAGAGTCATTTCTTCAGAGGACACAGAAAGTGACCTCTTGACAACAGATGAATTTCGTCAACCCCTTGGCAATATTTCCCTTGGCCTGTCAGATGAACATGGACATCAAGTAGACCTGGAATGCTTTGTAATCGAGCCAAGAGAGTTTACTAGCATAGGCTGGGACTATGTTAACCAGTACCAAATATCGGTAAATTTGACTCTTACATTAGATTTGAAATGTGCTATTGACAGGTCTAGTTATGAGAGGCTGTGGCGATTAATTGCTTATTACAGTGATGTTCCAGCTCACCTTCAAAGGGAAATTATGCTAAGCAAGGACCCTTATTTGAGCTACAGATATCGGCAAGATATTGAAAGGGATGCTCTTTACTTCACAGGAGTAAAAGCCAACATTGCAGCTAATCCACCCTGGTTAATGCAGTCATCAATGGACCTCCAACTAAACAGACTTCAGTCAACAAGTAAAAATGTTAGACTAATTCTCAGCACCTATATGACTGATGTAATGGAAAGAGAAACCATAAGACAGCAGAGTCAGGGCTGGGTTATAATTGAGTCCAAGAATGACACTAGAACAATGCAAGCTGCTGTCGTGGGAAGTCCTGCTAAAATAAACTGTACCATTCATAGCTCAGGGAATGAGTCAGTAAAATGGATGCTTCCTGATGGCTCTACAAAAAAAACACCTTATCGCAATAGTGAAAACAGGCTTTCAGCATCAAGTTCTGGTCTTCTTGAAATCAAGTCTCTTGATCATTCTGACTCAGGAGTGTACTACTGTATTGCACAGGTTTCAGGTGACCTTACTGTCTTCCCTTTCCGCTTGACAGTGGAGGAATCCTCCAGCCCACCACCTGGAGGTGAAGGAATAAGAGAGCCAGTTACAGGATTTACAGGTGAACATTTCTCCCTTCCATGTGTCGCCACTGGATCACCTGATGCTGATATACACTGGATTCTCCCTAATGGCAGCATTGTTAACAAGTGGGTAAACATTTCCAGGATATCTGTGGCTTCAAATGGATCTTTGGTTATTCGAAACAGTCAACTTTCCGACAATGGATACTATAAATGTGTAGCAGGAAACCAGCATGGGATGGATACTTTGGCAATAAAAGTCATAATATCAAGGCCACCAGGGATACCAGCCTTACGGAAGTACTCCAGTAGTCCTCAACCTGCTGAGGGAGTTTCAACCAAAATAAAAGTCCTTATGACAAACGATATGGAATCATCTGGGGATAATGAACCTGAAGAGTTTTTGGAGAAAGAACTTGCAAAGAAAGTAGATGTACCAAATAGACGGAGGATTCCAAGTATGGGAATAAGAGGAGGCCATCCATCTAGAAATTCCTGGAGACACCCTTCTACACAAAGAAGGAGAGTAGGTATCCCAGTGATAGACAGGGCTAACACTGTAGATTCAAGAAGAAGAATTAGCATGTCAAAGAACCAAATAGACCCAAAACACTGGGCAAGCATTTTGTCAAAGGTTCGCAGTGGTGGAACAGGTCTAAAAACAACTACTCCAAACTATGCTCCGACCGGTACAAACAAAATACAGGAGTCAGGGCAAGATACAAAGCAGTTAGAAATAGCTAACAAGATTGAAGGATCATCTTCAGAATATACAACAACAAGACCACCAGTAAATGATGTATTGTACTCAGTCACAATGTCACAGATTCCCATTGGGGCTACTGAGTTCAACTTGGATATAAGGGCTCTGGATTCTGAGAATACAAGACATGTTATATACCAGATAGCTGCTCCTGAAACTGATCCAAATTCAGATTTGTTTACAGATATCACACAACCCACAGTTGGACCACAAATGACCCGATTTAGTGTGGGAGATTCAGGGATTTCAAAAGGAGTAGCAATGAGCACTGTGTGGAGCACAACATCATATGGAACCCATTTACAGGAAAACCAAAGCCACACAATGGATAGTGGCAGAGTAACTGAAGCAATTCAACAGTTTGATGGCAAATATGACGTAGAAATCAGAGTTTTGCAAAACCCAGAGCATGTGGGAGAGGTTTATCAGAGAAGGACAGATCACAGTATAGCATCAACCACAGCAAAAACTATTACAGAGCCAAGTAAAGAAACTGCTGTGTACTCATTAACTGAAAGTCTAACTACAATTAAGCAAGGACTACAAACTCTGCAAAAGCACATAACTCAAGAGAAACATGTCTCAGAAATTCCACTGATTCTTACTGTGACACCAACCACCAAACCCACTTCAGGACATAAAGCAACCTTTACTAACTCACTTAATGTTTCCTCCTCACATGCTAGGAACACATCCAGTTTGAGGAGGAAAAATGGTGGAAGACGTAGAAAGACTAATAGAGTTAAAACTAAGACAAACAGTTCTAAATCGTCACTATATATCACAGATGTCACCTCACAGCCCACTTTTTCAAATTTGGAGGTCACGAATGGATTTACAGTTGTTACTAAGACAACTGCCTCCTCAAAAACTAAAATAGAAACTCCACAGGCCAAAAGTGTAGTGGCCAAGATGAATACTACTGTTCCAATAACTGACATTCAACCACCGTCACTAGGCAATATGACTCATGAAAAGAACACAAATTCATTATACAGTGGCAGGAATCGCAAAACTCATAAAGCTCTATCCCAAAAAAAAGTATCTATGACAAAAGATAGACACTCATCTAATGATAAGTCAGCTAGAGAATTTAAAAGCACTACAGCAGAACCAGTTTTTTCATCAACTTTCAGTAATTTTGAAAGAGAACAAGAAAAAGAAACTACATTGAATGGGAAAAAATCCAGTGTTCCCCACCATCTTCCACCTCTGAGTGCAACCATTCATGAGAAGTTTATAAGCATCCATGCCCCTAAACCTAAAATATTTGAAGAGACTCATTTGAAGGAAATCATTACAAGAGACCCCAGTTCAGGACCAACATCAGACTATTTCCATGCACTATTAGACGAATTTCTAATTGAAAGTCCAGGGAAAACATACAAACAACATATTTTCACAAAGACACAAGAAGTCATTCCACCAGACAAAGAGCTTGAAGGAAGTTTTCCCGTGAAACAATTATCTTCATTATCCCCTAGTACCCAATATGACATTATCAAAAATAATTTGGATTTCTCACAAGGTTCGGCTACATCAGTCACTCCAGTTTTTGAGGAGGCACATCAGAGTTCAATATTAGTTCTTGAAACAACAAAACCAACCAAGCTTCCTACTGTTAGCATTCAAAACAGAGAAGATACTGCTTTATTCATGAATCCACTGTTAGAAAATGCTAACATGGCAGTTTCCAAAGCTAACATACTTGCAACAACAACATCTACAACAGCCATCAACCCTCCTACAGTACATACATATATGCAATATCCTACTACACCTACTTCTGAAACCATTTTAGGTGAACCATACAATGAAAATCACATTCCTGACAATGACAAAAACAGATTTGTAACCGCAGGCCAGGAAAACATTAGTAAGATAGAACTTAGCAAAACATACATTAGGGCAAGGCCTACAGTCACACAATTTCTTTATCAATTAACCAGTGCCTCTAAGGAGACAGGATCTCAAGAATTAGGGGAAAACATCCACAAAAAGACGACTACAAAAAGACCCACAACTACACCACTTAACTCAACTTTAACAGCATCTGTACCCCTGCAAAAACTTCCTGGCAGGCTGGGTGTTCAGGGCAGAGGAACCTCTTCTCTGCATTACGCAACATCAGAAGGACTTCAACAAAGACCAACAGCATTGCCTGAGGGCAAAGGCCGACCTCAGATTACCAGCACAAACATTAGATCAGTAACAGCACATGCCGAGACTAATGCCTATTTACCATGTATGGCTGTAGGGAAACCCCATCCCTTCCTTTCCTGGACTAAAGTATCTACAGGTAAGGCTTATACCTGTAATAAAATAATTTTATGATGACATTTCAATACACAATTTTCATGCATAGATTGAAGCATAGATAATGTAGCTCTGAAATTATTCTGTATTCCTGCAGGAGCTAGTATCACACAGAACACCAGGGTTCAAAGATTTGATGTCTCCTCTAATGGTACGCTTATAATCCACAAGGTAATTCCTCTGGACCAAGGCCAATACCTCTGCAGTGTCCAAAACCAGTTTGGAGAGGACAGGATTGTAGTAAATTTAATTGTTCTGGCTGAGCATCCTAGAGTGCTACAGCCTCGCTATAGAGAAGCCACAGCATACCTTGGAGAAACTATTGAGTTTGAATGTCAGTCAAAAGGGCATCCGCAGCCTCGAATCACCTGGGTCTTGCCTAATAAGGAAATGGTACATTCAAGTGGACCTACCCATGGCAGTCCTGAACACATGATCTCAGTCTTACCTAATGGCACACTTCACATGAGGTCCATTAGTCAGATGGATCGAGGGATTTATAAATGCATTGCTAGCAATGCTGCAGGTGCTGATACCATATCTGTTCGGCTGACTATTGCTGCTTTGACACCCATCATTCAGCAGCTAAGCCTTGAGAATGTTACTTTTTCAGAGGGAAGCACAGTCTACTTTAATTGCTCAGCCAGGGGTGCCCCTCCACCTTCTATTAACTGGATCACACCTGATGGCATGCAGCTTCGTCCCTCACAATTTATTAATGGACGTAACTTGTTTGTTTTTCCCAATGGGACACTCCATCTTCATAGTCTCTCTCAAACAGATGCAGGGAGGTATGAATGCTTAGTTACTAATGTTATCGGCAATGCACGAAGGGCCATTATTTTGACTGTAAGGAAGTCCATGAAGTACTCAAGAGCCAAGATTACATTCTCATCTCCTCAAAAAACAGATGTAGTCTATGGAGGCAGGTTGCACCTCGACTGTATTACATCAGGGAACCCAGAACCCAGGATCATCTGGAGGACTCCATCTAAAAAGCTTGTGGATGCTCACTACAGGTAATATAAACACTTCACTGAAGCACATCTCCTTTGTAGGAAAGCACATTCAAGGTTTATACAAAAATATGCACATATCTGCCGTCTTCCTTTCTTTTTCCTCTCCCTTTGAATTTCTATTGATTCGTGAGGCATGCACTTAGACACAGAGTTTCATAGGTTTGCACCTTGTTTTGAATGATCAGACATTTTAATCTTCGCATGCAAATTAAACACTCTAATTGCTCTTCTAACAGAAGGGTTGTTTTGATAAAAAAAATGTCAACCATCAAGTGTGCAACAGTAAATAATAAACCAAGTAAAAATTTACATTACATTGAGCAATTTACAGTTACTCAGTAATAATAATACTACTTCTATATGTTTTTGTATATTTCAGCTATGATCCAAGGATCAAAGTGTCTGCCAATGGTACACTATCTATAATATCTGTGACAGAAAAAGATGACGGTGAATACCTCTGTGTTGCTCGCAACAAAATCGGGGATGACTTTGTACCCTTTAAGGTCAGCGTCATGGCAAAACCTGCTAAAATTGAGCAGAAGACAGAGGCTGATAGGAAGGTGATGTATGGAGGTAACCTAAAAGTTGACTGTGTAGCATCTGGATTACCCAACCCTAAAATTCAGTGGGCACTGCCTGATGGTACTATGATCAACAGTGTCATTAAGTCTGAGCGTAATACTGGCAGCCGAACACGCAGGTATGTTGTCTTTGACAATGGAACCCTCTTCTTCAATGAAGTAGGGATGCATGAAGAGGGTAACTATACTTGCTATGCTGAGAACCAAGTTGGAAAAGATGAGATGAATGTGCATGTTAAAGTGGTTGCAGATGTTCCTGTGATTGTGAATAAGACACAAGATATCATCAGGGTCCTCTATGGAGAATCTGTCTCTCTGCAGTGCAGTGCCAAAGGTGACCCAACACCCCTTGTATTGTGGTTTTCACCCACTAATAGAGCCATCACTTCAGCTTCAGACAAGTATTTTATACACAACAATGGGACTCTAATTATTAAAAAAGTTCAGAGATTTGATGGTGGGAACTATGTATGTCTTGCCAGGAACAGTGCAGGACAGGATCGCAAAGTGACCAGAGTAGAAATCCTTGTCTCTCCACCTGCAATTAATGGCTTCATAGGCACCACAAACTCCATACGAGTGTCTAGTGTAAGAGATCAAAGGAAACTGATCGACTGTGAAACTACTGGTACCCCTGCTCCACGTGTCATGTGGGTTCTTCCAGAGAATGTTGTGCTTCCTGCACCATATTATGGGAGTCGAATGACTGTACATCGTAATGGCACTTTGGATATCCGTTCAGTGAGAATGACAGATTCAGGTCAGTTAGCCTGCGTTGCTCGTAATGAGGGAGGCGAAACAAAGTTCATTGTTCAGCTTCATGTAACAGATATTTTAGAGAAGCCAAAACTTAAGAGTCCTAAAATTGAGACACTTTTACTGACTGTGGGCAGGGCCATAAACTTAAACTGTTCATTTGAGGGTTCACCAACCCCACTGCTAACCTGGATCCTTCTAAATGGCTCTCCGCTTCAAAGTGGCACACAATTCAATAAATTCCTACATAAATCCGATGGGACTTTGGTCATCAGTAATCCTGCTCTCTCAGAGGCAGGTACATATCGTTGTTTGGGACGCAATGCTGCTGGGATGGTAGAAAGAACTGTTACATTAATACCAGGGCACAAGCCAGAGATCAGTAACAGGTATAACTCACCTGTTAGTATCATTAATGGGCAGAGTTTACATCTGCACTGCTTGTCAAACACTGACTCTGTCCACCTCACCTGGACCCTGCCAAGCGGAATGATCTTAAACCGACCTCAGAGAGCAGGTCGTTATGCTGTTCTTCCCAATGGAACCCTTTCTATCCAGCAGGCCTCTGTCCATGACAGGGGCTCATACACATGTAGAGCCTCAAATGAATATGGCAGCTCCCTGCTCTCTGTCCCAGTCATCATTATTGCATATCCACCGCGTATCACTAGTGGTCCGGCTCCTGCTACCTATGCCAAAAGAGGAGTAGCAGTACAACTTAATTGCTTGGCCATAGGTATCCCCAAAGCAGAAGTAGCATGGGAGACCCCCGATCGAACACGGCTTATTGTCAGCTCCCAACCACGGCTTATTGGAAACAAGTATCTCCATCCTCAGGGTTCCTTAATCATCCAGAATCCTACAACAAGAGATGCAGGACTGTATAGATGCACAGCCAGAAATGTAGTAGGGGTTGACACAAAGGGTACATACCTTTATGTGTACTGAAAAGCTAAGGACATCTACACGTCATATGCCCAAGGAACTGCGACGTTGAGCTGAAACACAGCTTGACAGTAATAGCATTTGTCAATGTGAAACATAGAATGAAAACAGATTCACCAAAAATATATAGATAAAAATGGGTGCTATTGTTTTAAAGTTTGCAAGTGAAATATTGCGAAATATATATAAAAAAAAAAAAAAGTTCTATACTTCAAAAGCTTGGTATGAGATTTTCCCACTTTCACTGTTTGACAATGACAGTTTATGTCTAAATGTATAGATGAAAAGGTATATATTTTTAACCATAAAGAAAACGTATGAATTATGTTTTGTGTTTTATGGAAGCCAATAATGCAGAATATTTAAAAACAAAAATCAGGGATAAATTTGTTTTAATGATACTTCAAATAGAAAAAAATTTATAAAACAAACTAATTATACAACAAACTTTCAAATATAAGAATTTCTGACAGATAATCTTACAATAAAGGCAAGGGAAAAAGTGGTGTAATAATTACTTTAAAGCATTAGATAATCTATATGCTCATTCAGCGCTTAAGAATTACTAGAAAATCAGGTTTTAAGTTGATGCTGTTCATTTTTTTAATACCTATTTGTCTATTTGTAACATTTTAAATTATTTTTCGTTTCAAATGTACTTCTATTTTGCATATTTTTAATAAAGATGAGTTTTAATAAAAAAAAAATAAAAAAACATGATATCCTCTCTGTCCAGTTATTACACTTGGGACACATTAAGTTTATCATTCATTTTGCAACATAAACTGCTTTATAAATGTGGGTGTGTTTGAGTATAATCTGCAAGGAAACATTTGTTCCTAATTCATTAAAGAATTAATATGATGGTATTTATTATTAAAGATGAGCACTTTCTTCCCTTGGCAAAGGACATTAAAAACATTTTGTATAGAGCAACAGCATTTCATCAAAATAAGGATTTTGTAAATTATTGCGTTTTCTCAGACATAATAAAGGCTCTTATTTGCTTAAGATTTTGCTATATTTTTTAGATTGCTTACATATTTTGAGCAACCGTGTCACTAAATATTCATATAAATTAATGAAATGACCTCAAAATAATCTATGTACTTTTTTTTAAACCTAGAGAAGGCATTTGATTTATTATTATTATCATTATTGTTAGTATTATTCATTATCACTATAAGCACATATAAACTTTCATTCATTCCTTTTCCTTTGGCTTAGTCCCTTTATTCATCAGGGGTCACCACAGCGGAATGAACCACCAACTTATCCAACATATGTTTTACACAGCGGATGCCCTTCCAGCTGCAACCCAGTACTGGGAAACATCCATAAACACTCATTCACACACATACACTACGGCCAATTTCGACCTATACTGCATGTCATTGGATTGTGGGGGAAACCGGAGCACTCCACACAACAATGCCAACTGGCCCAGTCGAGACTCGAACCAGCAACCTTCTTGCTGTGAGGCGTCAGTGCTAACTACTGAGCCACCATGTCACCCTTACATAAAATAAATATTAATCTCTGCTCTAGTTTCCAACTAAATTGTTTTTCTTTATTATTATTTTTTGTAGAGTTATAATGCAAACATGTTGTTTTTTATTTCACTGTACAGGCAAACAGAAATGCCAAAAAGAAATGTTGTATTGACAATATTTACGCTTACCACATAATGACTCTGAAAGTAATCCAATCTCTTCTTAAACGTAGATCATTTCAGATGATGTGGCTAATATTTTGTATTGAAGCAGATCAAATGAAGATGCTCTCTAATTGACTGAGCAACATAAATAGTTCATGACTTCAAAGAGCTGTCGTTAAAGGGTAATAAATGGACCCAATATTAAAACATGGGGATCAAGGGTTTCAAAACATGGTTTATGTTGCCTTTGACTTTGTCTGATCTTTAAGTTTGCTTACCATAAAAGTTTGTGGTGTCTGGCAGTTAAGATTAGAGACAGACTTCCAACAAATCTAGGTAGACATGAACGTGTTGAAAAATAAATGTTCGATAGATGTTTAAACATGAAAGGTTTTGCAGTGCTGATGCACAAGACAATTTTTGCCTGGAGTTTTTGGAGATGATAAAGCTAGAGTGTTTATAGACTGACCTCTAGAGGCAAGAAAAAAAAATCTTTTTTTTTTTTTCATTTATTTCCTCTTGGTTAAGCTTTTGTTACAAGGATCATTTAAAATTTAGACACTGACAACTATGTCTTCTTTAGCAGCTCACAAAATGTATTTTATAAAGCTTAGTCAAGACACTATACACACACGCACACACACACACATAATTTTAGTTTAGTCATTGGACAAAAGTGGTTATGTGCCTAATCGAAAAATAAATTAATAAAGTTGTCTAATAATATTGTCCTTAGACATTCATTTATTTATTTGTGTGTTTGTGTTCTAGCCAATCTAAAACAAATAAGACTTTTACCAGAATATAAAATATAATAGAAAACACTGTGAAAATTTTGCCTTGTCTGTGGAAAAACAGGAAATAATTGAAAGAGAATAAAATTTGAAAGGAGGGCTAATAATTTTCTCTTCAACTGTGCGTGCGCATACACACACGCTGTAAGATGTGGTTTATGTAAGTGCAGCTAAAGTTAGGTTTATGGCTCAATGCAGGGGGAAAAATTATAAAAATTTATAGATACAAATTGATCAATTTTGAGGAAAGAAATGCTTGAAAGTTTGTTTTGGATGTTTTCTGTCCATTAGACTAAAAAAATAAAAATAAAAACCTTTATGAGAAGCTAAACACCTGGATCAAAAACAGCAATTTTGCCTGCAATGTCTCACTTTCATAAAACTGCAAATAAAAGGTCACAGCATATTTTTTTTATATCATCCAGTTATAATGGCAAATGTTCTTCAGAGGTAGGAAAAATTATATTATATTATATTATATTATATTATATTATATTATATTATATTATATTATATTATATATGTGGAGATGTAACAGTTGAGATGTTGATACACATACAGTACGAACGAAAATAGTGTGTGTTATATGCTGCCATCCAACACACAATTAATCGAGAAACAGATCAAGCTTCTTCTTGATATTGTCGAAGGCGTCTTTGCCCATATAATCAATGTGCCCAGCTTCCCACATCAGACGATGCTGCAGATCCTCCTGCTCTGCTTCTACTGCCATCTGCAATGAAAGAGCCTTATGATCAAATACTACTTTAGTTACAAGAAACATCAAATTCAAACTGATATGTAGTTCTGGTGGAAACACTGGTGCATTCATCATGACTGCAAAGGCAAATCTAAAAACTGCTCTCACCATTAGATGGCAGCATACTCAAATATGCTGATATTTGCAAGTGAAAGATACATCTCAAATAAAAAATAAAAAAAATTCCCCTTGTTAAATGTATTAATATTATTATTATTATTATTATTATTATTATTATTTAGCTATTTACAATCTTTCAGTTTTAGTTTAATTGAGTTAAAGTACATGAATTTATATCTAATCAAAATAAAAAAGGTTGCCTTATAATATTTACAGTTAATATTTATTATAAATAATGTTTTAATTATTTAGCTTTAGAATACTATTAACACTAATGTGAATGGGGCATATTTATAGAATGAGTGAAATTACTGTAATTATACTGTAATGAAATAACTGTAATTAAAGTGAATTAAAAATGCCACTCTCACAATAAACTATATGATAATAATAATAATATACATTAATATAATTTATGTAGTTATATATTTATTTGTTGGTTGGCTGGTTTTATTGACATTATAATACCTTTGCAAAAATATACCCAAGATAATATATGATGTATTTTAAATCACATTAAAAAAAGATCACCGACAACAAATTCCAGTAATTTTTTTTTCCTACGATGCAAGTAAATCAGCTTATTTTCCAACATACTGCTTCTCCAGTGGCTCCGGCAGAGTCTTCATCAGCGTCTGGTTCTGTGTGCTCAGATGAAGGGCTTACAAGAAGAGTCTCTTCAGTCTCCACAGCAGACAGAACATCAAAGAGAATATTCTGAGAAGACAGACAGATAAATAAGTCAATAAATAAATAAATAAATGAATAAAAAAGATCTCACAAAAAAAAAAAACTACTGCATGTGCATTCACAATTTGTGCAACACAGGATTAACACTAAATTAGGATTCAGAAGTGGGGTGGGCAAGATATAAAATAAACTTCTTAACATTGCTTTAGCCAAATAGTGTATTTTTAATATATATTTCAATTTAATCATAGCAGTTAATTTGAGATCAAATTACTGGTGTGATTAAGTGTAGTGTTTTTTTCCCATTTTATTTATTTGAAGTTACAATGTATGCACTGCTACACACACATACATAAAAACAAAACTATACAAAACTTTGTCACACACATATTTAAATTCATATATAATTTGCATCCTAAATATATATTTCATATCTATATATAAATAAACATTTTTTTCTCAAATGTATGCATGCATGTGTGTATTTATATATACAAAATAAATGTGCACAGCACACATTTATTATGTAAAAAAGAAAAAAAAATGCATATAGTGTCACACCAGAGGACATTTGGTTTTCAATGTATCATGTTCCTATGCTTGTAGAAATATATGGAAGAAATATATAATTCCCACTTAGTAAAAGAGCCACTTGTAAAATTAGGCCTGAGGTATTTAATAAAGATTTTATGATTTACTTTTTCATTTTTAAGAGTTGTAATGTATTGAACTAACTTCTTGAGACAATCATAAATACCATAGGACAGTTTTGAGATTTGGCTCAAAAAAGTACAAAAATGTAATTACACAGTAGTTTTTAGACAAAGCAATGCTGAAACACATTTTAAATTCTAATTATATAAATTTTTAAATTCATAGCAATTAATTTGAGATCAAATTACTGGTATTGTATAATACTGTAGCGTTTTATTTCCTCCATTTTATTTTAAGTAACAATGGATGCATTGCATCAAAAAGCAAAAAAAATAAAATAATTTACTGATGAACACTTTACAATAAGGTTGTATTAATTAATTTTAGTTAATGAATTCACAAACATGAACAAACAATGAACGATACATTTTTCAAGTATTAATTATTCTTTGTAAATGTTACTTAATGGTAATGCAGTTGCTCATTGATAGTTAACGGAGTACATTATATGTTATTACATGGATGTCTGGAATACTCGATTTTGATTGGTCAGTCACAAAATTCCAAGGTATGTTATTCCGAGATAACAACCGCTGAATAACACAAGCTCATCCAGGAACTTCCAATCACCTTGACCGACAGTGAATACATTCTCATCCATCTATTTACATCCTCATTCATATGTATCTGCTTGTTTGTCACGCTGAAGTTTTTGACTATTTGGCGCAGTCTTGTGAATGAATAATATGTAGGTTAGTATATGCTCCATTAAGCCATTTTTTTCTGTCAGGTTTGCATTTTTTGACTAATCGGTGCCATTTTGTGACTGATTAATGCGCAGGTTAGTGTATGCTCCGTTCAGCTCTGTTTTGCTTTTTTTCCTTTCCATCATCTTCGCGTTTAATTGATGAGTTAATAAACTATTACAGCTCAGAACAATGTTTTGTGTCTAATTTTTATGTTTCGTGATGTAGCCGTGTGATGAGCGGGATAAAGTACATACTAGACGGTTGTTTATGCAGAATAAAGCCCTTCTAACTCACAAGCATGAATTTGGATTTTAATAATGCATTAGTAAATGCTGACCTATGATTAATAAATGATGAACAAGTATTGTTTATTTTAAGTTCATGTTAGTAAATACATTAACCAACATTAACTAATGAAACCTTATTGTAAAGTATGACCAGATACTATCCAATTGTTAAACCAGAAACTGTCTTCAATATTTGTGTGCTTATATTATACAGCGCTCTGTGTGTTTGGCAGTCATGTGAACGGGTTTGTGTTGTCTTTGGGTTGTGTGTGAGTCACTGCTGGGTGTGTCACAGATTGGTTTGAAAACCCAGAGGAAGAGATACTTTTAAAGGAGTCAGAGTTGAGTCACAGAGAGACTCACAGCTGCATAAGCTTATTTGTCACACTTCCTCATTTTTATTCTAAAACCTCCATGTGTCTGGAAGAACAATGGATCCTGCTATACCACTTACTGTTTCCTCAGGCTTTTTAGAGGAGCTGATTGTCACTGAATCCAAAGAGAGATCTTGGAGAGGTGTCTGTTCAGTGTGCTGGGCTTCAATGCTTTTCTTTTGGCTTTGTGATGGAGAATGATGCATCTGTGTAGGAACAAACTGCTGCACTGACTGAAAAAAAACAAGAGAAAGATCATGGATGACTGACAGATTAAATATGTTTTTGTATGATAGCTCTAGATTTTATATGACAAAAAATAAATAATATATAAAATATTATAATTTAGAAGTAATCGACTATTTTCTGTCCTCATTTAACCCTCTCTTAGACACACTCTGCCACATTAAAGGACTAATTCACCCAGAAATGTAAATTTTGTTATTAATTACTCACTCTTATGTCTGAGACCTTTGTTCACCTTTTGAACACAAACTAAGATTTTAGATGAAACCTGAGAGCTCTCTGGCAGCAACGGTCCAGCGACATTCAAAAGAACCCAAATACATTGTCAAAACATTCACACTTTCTGTGCCAAAAAACAATTAAAACAACTTTGTATACCAATGTCTTCAACATCATATCATGGTGTGCTACTACAAAGAGCAATTTGATGATTGTGTTGCACTACTGGCTCTAATGGCAATACAACATTCTGCCCATATTAAACGTGCACCCTGACATGGCAAAGAAGATATGAGCAAACAGAAGCCACTTTTCCGATATTTGTCCCCAACCATTCTTAGAACAATCAGGTAGGATTCAAGTTGTTTCCATGTGAGCCTGGAATGGCACAGCACAATTACAAACCATTCTCAGCCCAGAATTCTAAGCATAGTTAGACAGCCATGCTTAGTGTGTGAGTGACATTGTCACTTTGTTACCTGGCTGCCAGTTTCTCCATAGCTGACTAGGTTAAAGAGCGCTATTTAAAATTTAAGTTATACAGCGGAATGAAATGTTGTGTCTTCCAGGACCATGGTGCTACATAATTAAAATAATCATAAATATGAACATCACACTGGACCTAAGAGCTATTTTAAAACTATACATAATTAGTATACCGAAACGATAATCCAACTATACTAAAAACAAACTATACATATACTATAAATACTTAACTATACAAATAATCTAAGATGTACTATACAAGTTAGGGCTGCACGATATTGGAAAAGATCTAACAGTCTAAAGTCTAAAACTAAAATCTTAAGTGTTCTTAGAGCTTTGTATGCTTGCAGTTTAACTGCTGATGTCCCATGGAAGGTTATGACAACGTTTTGGCTGCTTTTCTGGACTTTTTAATACCTCGAGACTATTGCTATCTATGAGAGAGCTCTTAGATTTCATTTAAAATGTCTCAATTTGTGTTCCAAAGATGATCAAAGGTCTCAGTAGACACCCATTACTATGTCTACTGCATATACAAAACAGTGGTAAACTGTCAC